>OZ012735.1:664715818-665175818 GCA_963859935.3 Lathyrus sativus
CTTGACCACAGTCAAGAAGTCTCTAACCTCCCTTTTTGAGGGGAACTACGATTACTCTGATTCCGCTCCCGTAAGGATACGTAGGCACAAGATGCGATGTCTTGCCGAGTAAACTTAGAATTAACCCCCTTTATTATTTATTATTGCTTATTTATATTTTATTTATCTTTGCTATTTAATTATTTTGCTTATTATTTTGTAATTGTTTCTTGGATGTAAAGTTGTTTAATTATTTAATTATTATTATGGTTAGTAATTAGGGAGTGTAACAACATGTATGTAATATTAAAATAAAATTAGATCATTTTAATATAAGATAATTAGATTAAACATTTCACACACGTAAGTCGATTTTAATCGCCGTCTCACTTCCTAAGGATATCCCTCAAGTTGCCTATGAATATTGGTTAAGTGGGGTGTATAAAGCAAGTCCCTCAAAAAGAAAATCATCAAAGTCCCTTATGGTTACCTTTACGAATCGAGTCCCTTTCGAAAAATGATGATAGTCCCTCCAGTTTGCTTATTACACCCCACAATGGCCTTCAAAAATCCAATCGTCCCTCACATGTCCCTTAACATCCAAAGTAAGGACTACCTACTCCATTTTAGTAGGGATAGTCTTACTAAGGAAAGGATAAAGAATAAGAAAGACCTTAAAACATTAGGGTAGGCTACTCCTAGATACTTACTCACTTCAAAACTTTTTCACACTTAAACAAATTTCCAACAAAATTTTCAAACAAGTTTTTTTCACATCCATACACGGATTATTATTAAACTATCCTGAAATTTTTTGCTATTCACACACTACACTTTCAAAACAATTCAAAAGTGAGCTTAAGTACCTAAGAGCCCATGGATAACCATGGATGAAAAGGGTGCTAACACCTTCCCTTTTCATAACCTACCCCCCGGACCCAAAATATTCTCTAAGGTCTTTCCTGTTCTTTTATAACCTTTCCTTATGGATAAAATAAAAGTCGGTGGCGACTCTTGCTATCCGCAACATTGTTTAAAGTCAGTTCTCCCACCGTGTTACAGAACTGGCGACTCTGCTGGGGATTTATCTAAGAGGGGTACCCTTAGGAATTAAGATCACTTTAAATTGTTTGCCTTGTTTGCTTTATTATTATATTGTTGGGGTGCTCTTATGTGTGAAAGGTCCTAACCCGGATCTAGTGTACCTTAGGTAAATGGCAATAGACCAAGGAAACTGTACGACGTATATCGATACGGTTGATCTGGTGGCCATAGTTAGTGCGACTTCTTGGTTGGTGCTTATATTCCTTAAGTCAAGTTGAGGATAATATTGAGGCTGCCATATGTTGTCAATGCACTAACTGACTTTTAGAACCCTAGTTAACTCATCTTGGCCTTTAGAAAGTAGTGAGGTAACCGGCTTTGGTGCAGACTGAAGTTGGTTGACACTCGATACTACGCTCATTGAGATCTTAAACTTGGAGGGTTTTGGTTGGCAAGTAAGTTGCCTTCTGAACAACCACCCTTGTGAAGGATCAATGATATTGAGATCCCTTAGAACCTGGTTACTTTTGTAGGACAGGATGAACCATCTAACTTCAGGGGAGGGTACTTGCCTTTGAACCTCATGCAAGCCTTTAAACCTAGGGCTATGGTGTGACTTGTTTGTGTGTGCCACATGTTTGTGATTGAGCATGACATCATGACATCATCATGCATCATAAGCATATCATTTTCCCTAACCATTTCAAGGACCAAAGGATTTATCTTTGTTCTTTGTTGCAGGTCATGGCTTCTGCTCGTAGAAACACCATCAGGATCAACTTTGTAGGGATACCTGCTAAGCTCAAGGAGTTGGTTTCCCTAGTGCCTGATCATTCCCAGTTCAACAAGAGACATGGTCACTTATTGGATCTAGTTACTTCAGGGTTCAGTGAAGACATGATGAGTGTGCTGTTTCAGTTCTTTGACCCTAAGCACCATTGCTTTACATTTCCTGATTATCAGCTGGTTCCAACCATGGAGGAGTTCTCTAAACTTCTGGGTATACCTGTTCTTGATCAGAAGCCATTCACAGGCTTAGAGAAGGAGCTTAAACCAGAAGTTATTGCTGCAGCTCTACATCTGAAGAAGTCTGACATTGTTCTAGAGACGAGAAGTGGAGTTAAAGGTATTCTTGCCAAGGTATTAGTGGATAAAGCTCAAATGTTCTTGAAGGCTATGAGCTACGATGCTTTTGAGGAGATCTTAGCCTTATTGATTTATGGCTTAGTGTTGTTCCCCAATCCTGATCAGTTCATAGACGTTCATGCCATCAACATATTCCTGAGTCACAATCCAGTGCCTACCTTACTTGGAGACATCCTACATTCTCTTCACACCCGTACTACAAGGGCAAGAGGAACTTTGATGTGCTGCATACCTTTACTTTCTAGGTGGTTTATTTCTCACCTTCCTCGCTCAGTAATGAAGAATGAGCAAGGGTTCAGATGGTCCAAGAGGATCATGTCACTTTCTCACTCAGACATCCATTGGTGCTCCAGATCTATGGAGAATGTCACCATCATTGACCGTTGTGGGGAGTTTCCTAATGTGCCACTTCTAGGCATAAGAGGAGGCATCATCTACAACCCATCTCTAGCTTTACGACAGTTTGGTTACGCCCGGAGCGATGGTCCACATGACATGTTGATTCAGGGCATTGTGTTTGATTACGACAACGATCTTCAGGGTTACCGTCAGAGATTCATCCGAGCTTGGGGAAAGGTAAATAGGATTGACAGCAAGACACTGGAGCCTAAGTACACTATTCCTATGGAGGCTTACCTCAGATGGGTACGATCTCGTGCTCAGACACTCATGATGCCATATCCTGCCGTCCTACCAGTTACCATGGAACCTGTTGCTGAAGGAGACACAGCTTATACCATCCTTCACCCAGACATGCCTACTGATATGGAAGACTTGCAGAGATCATGGATCCAACTGAAAGAGCAAAGGGATACTTTCGAGGCTCATTACAAAGCAAGCCAAGCAAGGATCCTAGAGCTAACAAAGCTACTTCATGAGGAACGAAACCTCAACTCATATCTCAACACAAAGAGGAAACGTCCATGGGAGACTTAAAACCCCATCTTTTGTACTTATTTCGTTTTCATTTTTTGTAAGCCTAAAAGGCAAAACAAGTTATTACTAATAAAAAGTTACTTTCTTGTTTGTTTAAGCAAATTTAAATCCTGCGGTCCTTGAAAACATTGCATATGCATTCCCATATCATTGCATCACAGGTTATAATTGTGCACAGGTTTCTCATCTTCTCGCTGTTTATTTCAGCAATGGCTCTTGAACAATCAGTTAAGGATCTCCAGGCACAGAATGCACAGTTCCAAGAGCTGATCCTGAACCTATCCAAGGGGCAGGATGAATTGAAGACACTGCTGGCCAAGAAGACTAAGAAGGCTAGAAGGTCTGTTGGGTTGCTCAACATGGGAAGAAGGTTCAAAGGTCCTGTCAGGACCAAGGAACAGGTTGAAGACTATGAATCTGAAGAATCTGAGCAGGAGAGAGGCAGTCTCCACAACACTATGGGGGACTCTGATTCTGAGGCTAACTACTACCATGAGCCTAACGAAGACAAATTCAAGATGCTGGTGGATAGAATGGATGCTATGGAATTACAGAAATCATCTGGGCTGGATTTTGAGGATTTGAGCTTGATATCTGGGGTGGTCATACCCATTGGATTCAAAGTTCCTACATTTGTTGTCTATGATGGGGTCTCTTGTCCCAAATTGCATCTGAGGTCTTATGTCAGAAGAATTCAACCCCACACTGCTGATAAAAAGTTGTGGATCCATTTCTTTCAAGAAAGTTTATCTGGAGCTCAGCTAGAGTGGTATTATCAGTTGGAGAGTGTCAACATCAAAGATTGGAATGACCTTGCTGAAGCTTTCTACAAGCAGTATCAATACAATGCTGACTTAGCCCCCACTCGCATGCAGCTTCAAAGCATGTCTATGGGTGCCAAAGAAAGCTTTAAGGAGTATGCTCAGAAGTGGAGAGACTTAGCTGGAAGAGTTCAACCCCCTTTGACTGATAGGGAGTTGGTTGATATGTTCATGTGTACGCTGAATGGTCCGTTTTACAGTCATCTCATTGGAAGCTCATCATCTGGCTTCACTGAGTTGATCATGACAGGAGAGCGAGTAGAGAATGGTATCAAGAGTGGTAAGATCCAAGTGGGCACTTCTTCATTAGGTGCTGCAAAGAAGCCTCCCACTGGGAAGAAAGAATCTAATGCTGTGTATGGTCAGCCTGATCGTAACAGAAGGCATCAGTCTGTTAGTGCAGTTCATATTTCAAATCCAACTCCTGCAACAACAGAGCAGCCTCAAGGCAACCAACAGAGGGCTAGAAGACAGTTCACGAAGATCAACATGTCAATGGCTCAGGCATTGCAACACTTGTTGAAGGCTGAACTTATTACCCTGAGGGAGGCCCCTCAGAATCCCAATGTTACCTCTCCCAAGTACAATCCCAATGCACGATGTGCATATCATTCAAACTGTCCAGGACATGATACTAATAACTGCTGGGTCTTGAAGAACAAAATTCAGGATATGATTGATGCTGGGGAAATTGAGTTTGATCCACCAGGTACTCCAAATGTGATCACAGCTCCAATGCCAAATCACGAGAAGACTGTCAACGCCATTGATGAAGATATTGATGAAGATCTGCATGTCAATTCAGTCATGGAGTTGAGCACACCATTGTCTGTTATCAAAAAGAGGTTAGTACAAGCTGGGATCTTTCCAGGTTGTCATGAAAATTATCTATATTGTACCTATAAGCCGGATAGTTGCTTCATTTTGAGAGATGGGATTCAACGTCTCATGGATAAATATACTATAGTGTTTGAAAGAAGACCAGCATCTGTAGAAAGTATGGTGGATCATCTGACTCAGGGTAAGAAGATTGAAGAGGTTGACATGGTTGACAAAGTACCACTAAGAATCACTTCAAAGGGTCCCATTAAAATCACTCATCAGGGCCCAATCAAGATTACTGCTGAAGGTCCTGTGAAAGTTGTTGCTGAAGCCAGAGTAGCTCCTCTGATCATTACCACTCCTGGTCCTATTCCTTATACATCTGACAAAGCTGTGCCTTGGCACTATGGGTCTGATGTTTACATCCATGGTGTCAAGCAGGAGCCTTTACCTGATATGCCTGTTGACATTGATAATATTGCTGGACCTAGCAAGATCACTCGTAGTGGAAGAGTCTTCTCTCCTCCAGTTGCTTCTAAGAGTGCAGTTACTCCTGCTGTTACTTCCACCACTGATGCTCGGGGCAAGGGCCCTGTTATTGAGCCTGTATCTACTGATGTGCCAGCTGCTGATGACCTCTCTAAGCAGATGGAAGAAGTATTGAAAATCATTCGCAAGAGTGATTATGATATTGTTGATCAGCTGGGGCATACTCCCTCAAAGATTTCTATGCTCTCCCTGTTATTATGTTCTGAGGCTCATGCCAAGTCATTGATCAAGTTTCTAAAGATGGCTCATGTACCCAGTGCAATTTCTGTGGACCAGTTTGAGAATTGTGTTGCTCACCTGACCTATGACAACGGGTTAGGATTTTCTGATGCTGACTTGACCCCTGCCAAGAGGGATCATAACAAGGCCTTGCATATTTCAATTGAATGCAGGGGCACTACCCTGTCTCATGTGCTGATAGACAATGGTTCCTCTCTGAATGTGTTGCCTAAGGAAGTCTTGAACAAGCTGAGTCCTGAAGATACGGTATTGAAGCCCAGTAATATTGTGGTAAAGGCTTTTGATGGTTCTAGAAGAGTAGTGCATGGGGAAATTGATCTTCCAATCAAGGTTGGCTCTCAGGTGTTTACCGCTACATTCTATGTGATGGATATTCGTCCTTCGTACTCATGTCTGCTTGGTCGTCCCTGGATCCATGGGGCAGGTGCTGTGACCTCCACATTACATCAAAAGTTGAGATATCCGGTGAATGGAAAAGTTGTTACTGTCTTTGGAGAGGAAGAATACTTTGTCAGCCATGTAAACACTTTCAAGTATCTGGAAGTAGAAGGTGAATACATTGAAACTCCATGTCAGTCATTTGAAGTGGTTCCCTGGGCTGTTAAGGATTGTGTGACTCCTCCTGCTGTGAAGAAGGTTCCTGTGGTCATCAGAAACCCTCCAACAATGGCAATGGCCTCCCTCAATAATGCAAAAGCTGTGGTGGAAGAAGGTGGTTGTACTATTTGGGGTCAGCTTCCTGATATTCCATACAAGTCTGACAAGTTTGGTTTGGGTTTCACTGCAGAGTCCCAGAAGGCTGTTCGTCGTGCTCGTGCTGTTCGTATCACCAATCAAGGGGTTATCAATGCTGTGGGAGATCAAGATGAAGACTACAACTTGGAGGCATGGATTTTTCCTACTGTGGGTGCTGGACTCAATAATTGGAAAGCTGAAGATGTTATCCCTATCTCCTTTAGTCAGGAGTAAATACTATTACTGTGTTATGTTTTTAAATTTGTAATTTCTGGAACAATTAAAACTTTCAAACCATGTGCCTTACCCGGGGCACAATGGTGTGCTTGTTACGGGTTGTCATTTCATTTGCATACTTCATTTAATAAAATCAGTGGACGTTTCGTTTTCGTAAATATTGTGTTCCTTGTCTTTCTTTTTCTTTTATTTTTGCTTTATCAGCTATGTGTTCTTACACACACCCACGTCACTAAAATGTAGATCCTCATCCACTCTGGATCCAGTTGATAACAGTTCTACTATTGCCAATTACAATTTCGAGAATCCGATCTATCAAACTGAAGACGGAAACGAGGACGATTGTGAAATACCTGTGGAGCTTGCTAGGTTGTTACAACAAGAAGAGAAAGCTATACAGCCACATGAAGAGCCAGTCGAAGTTGTGAATCTGGGAACTGAAGAAAACAGAAAAGAGGTCAAAATAGGGGCTGATTTAGAGGACAGTGTCAAGAGCAGGTTGATTCAGATGCTACGTGACTATGTGGAGATCTTTGCTTGGTCTTATGAAGATATGCCAGGGTTGGATACAGACATTGTGGTTCACCGTTTGCCAGTGAAAGAAGATTGTCGTCCAAAGAAGCAGAAGGTTCGTCGTATGCGTCCTGAAATGTCAGAAAAGATCAAAGCAGAGGTAATGAAACAGTTCAATGCAGGGTTCTTGGCCGTAACTTCTTATCCTCAGTGGGTTGCAAATGTGGTACCAGTTCCTAAGAAAGATGGTAAGGTACGTATGTGTGTAGACTACAGAGATCTGAACAAGGCTAGCCCTAAAGATGACTTTCCACTTCCTCATATTGATATCCTGGTAGACAACACTGCTCAGCATAAGGTATTCTCTTTTATGGATGGTTTCTCTGGTTACAATCAAATCAAGATGGCACCTGAAGATATGGAGAAGACTACATTTGTGACACAGTGGGGCACCTTTTGCTATAAGGTAATGCCATTTGGTTTGAAGAATGCAGGGGCAACATACCAGCGTGCCATGGTGGCTTTGTTTCATGATATGATTCATCATGAGATAGAGGTATATGTGGATGATATGATAGCCAGGTCTCGGAATGAAGAACAACATCTTGATCATCTGCACAAGTTGTTTGAGAGATTGAAGAAATACAGGTTGAGATTAAATCCAAACAAGTGTACTTTTGGAGTTAGATCTGGAAAGCTCCTGGGTTTCATTGTCAGTGGAAAAGGTATTGAAGTGGATCCTGCAAAAGTGAAAGCTATACGAGAGATGCCAGCTCCCCGTACTGAGAAGGAGGTTAGAGGTTTCTTGGGACGATTGAACTACATTGCAAGATTTATTTCCCAATTAACTACCATCTGTGAGCCAATCTTCAAGTTGTTGAAGAAAGATCAGGTGATGGAATGGAATGATGAGTGTCAGACTGCCTTTGATGAAATCAAGAGATATTTGCTAGAACCTCCAATTTTAATGCCACCAGTTGATGGAAGACCCTTGATTATGTATTTAACAGTATTAGACAACTCAATGGGGTGTGTATTGGGGCAACATGACGAGTCTGGTCGAAAAGAGCAGGCAATATACTACCTTAGCAAAAAGTTTACCGACTGTGAAACAAGATACTCACTGCTCGAGAAAACTTGCTGCGCTTTGGCATGGGCTGCTCGCCGACTAAGACAGTATATGTTGACCCATACTACCTTGTTGATTTCGAAGATGGATCCAATCAAGTACATATTTGAGAAACCTGCTCTCTCCGGAAGAATTGCAAGATGGCAAATGATCTTGACGGAATATGATATACAGTATACTACTCAGAAGGCCATTAAGGGGAGTGTTGTTGCTGATCATTTGGCTCATCAAGCAGTAGATGATTACCAGTCAATGAATTTTGAGTTCCCTGATGAAGACATTATGTCTGTTACCAAAGAACCTGGACAGTATGACGGACCTGAACAAGGATCCCGATGGACTATGGTTTTTGATGGTGCCTCCAATGCACATGGTAATGGTGTTGGTGTTGTGATTAGTTCCCCTGAAGGTTGTCATACCCCGATTACTGCCAGACTTTGTTTCTATTGTACCAATAACATGGCTGAGTATGAGGCATGTATCATGGGTATGCAAGTTGCTATTGATATGAAGATTCAGTTCCTTGAGGTGTATGGAGATTCAGCTCTGGTAGTAAGTCAGATTAAAGGAGATTGGGATACAAAGCATGATAATCTCATTCCTTACAGAGAACATGTGTTGTCTTTGATCCCACATTTCAAAGAGATTACTTTTGGACATATTCCACGAAGAGAGAATCAGTTGGCAGACGCATTGGCCACCATGGCATCTATGTTTGAGATCAGCTGGGATGATGAAGCTCCCAAGATTACCATTGATAGATTTGAGAAGCCTGCATACTGCAATGAGATTGACACTGAAGGGGCAGAGGAGAAGCCTTGGTTCTATGAAGTGAAAAACTATCTTGAAGCTCAGGAGTTCCCTGAAGGGGCATCTGTCAAAGATAGGAAGTTCCTGAGAAGGTTTTCTGCTAAGTTCTTTCTGAGTAATGGCATTCTGTATAGGCGTAATCATGATTCAACTATGCTTCGTTGTGTGGATAAGAAGGAAGCTACAGAAATTATGGAAGAGATGCATGATGGGACCTTTGGCACTCATTCTAGTGGTCATACCATGGCAAAGAAGATTTTGAGAGCAGGTTACTATTGGTCTACCATAGAAGCTGATTGCTATCAACACTCCAGAACATGTCACAAATGTCAAATCTATGCTGATAAAGTACATGTACCTCCATCTCCATTGAATGTGTTGACTGCTCCTTGGCCCTTTGCCATGTGGGGCATTGATATGATTGGTGAGATCAAGCCTACTGCTTCTAATGGGCATCGTTTCATCCTGGTTGCTATTGATTACTTCACGAAGTGGGTAGAGGCAGCTTCATTTGCATCTGTGACTAAGAATGTTGTGGCTCGGTTCATTAAGAATAATCTCATATGTAGGTATGGTATCCCTGAAAGGATTATCACTGACAATGGCTCTAATCTGAACAACACTATGATTACTGATCTCTGTACGCAGTTCAAAATTAAGCATCACAACTCTTCTCCGTATCGTCCAAAGATGAATGGGGCAGTTGAAGCTGCTAATAAGAACATTAAGAAGATTGTACAGAAGATGACTGTTACTTACAAGGATTGGCACGAGATGTTACCATTTGCTCTGCATGGTTATCGTACTACAATACGTACTTCAACAGGGGCAACCCCATTCTCCTTAGTCTATGGTATGGAAGCAGTTCTGCCTATTGAAGTTCAGATCCCCTCCTTGAGAATTATGAAGGATGCAGGCTTGGATGAAGATGAGTGGATTCAGACTCGACTTGACCAGATAAATTTGATTGATGAGAAAAGGTTAGCAGCAGTTTGTCATGGCCAGATGTACCAGAAACGGATGATCAAAGCTTTTAACAAGAAGGTTAAGCCAAAGGTATATCAGGCTGGTGACTTGGTAATCAAGCGTATCATATTACCACAGGGTGATCCTAGGGGCAAGTGGACTCCAACATATGAGGGACCATTTGTAGTCAAGACAGTGTTCTCAGGAGGTGCCATGATACTGACTACAATGGATGGTGAAGACTTCCCACAACCTGTAAACGCAGACATAGTTAAAAAATACTACGCATAAAAAGAGACCCGCTAGGTTGACAGGCCTAGGCAAAAATAAGGGCATCCCGGCAAACCAAAAGGGTTTGGGCAAAAATTAGGGATATATATATAAAAAGATGTACACCCGGCAAGTCGAAAACCTGAAAAGGCGGCTTGGGCAAAAAAGGGTATCCCGGTGGATTGAAAACCTGAAAGGGCAATCCAGGCAAAAGTTAGGGATTAAAGCGTATGACTATGTCTCGTTTGGATCACTCATGAAACTGCAACCAGTTGTACTACTTACTCAAGCTCAAACAGATAAAGCTCAATCCAATCGTTTCCGTCTCAACAGCAAGAAGATGAGATACTTGAGTGGCAATAGTAGAATTGAAACTCAATAGGATTATTTCCCACATAGCTGATTCTTTTTGTAAAGCTTCATGACAAAATTCTCTTACTAGGGTTTATGTCTCCTTGTACAAACTTACCCGTGTATGGGTCACTTTTGATATAAATAAATTCCATCTTTTGAATCCAGATTCACTTTTACCCTATTTACATAAGCGAAACGTCCATTGGTTGTGTTTGAATGTATGTATGCCTTTGAATATGATTGATGTTTACCAGAAACGCATGTATGCTTTTAATATGATTGATGTTTACCAGAAATGCATGAAAATGCAGTAATAGTATTTACTAAGGACGAACGAGGGAAGGATTTCAACGAAGCTTCGCCGGTTCATCTTTACAAGACAATTACAAACCATCAGTAGGACTAATCCATTTTCACAAAGTCTAATCTCCCCTGGAATTTATATCCATCTCTTTTATCCTCATACGGATATACGGGAAATTACTTTCCAATAAGGGCACGATGAACGAAGACGGGATGTTATACTTATCCTACTATCAAACGAAAACGAAGGTTATCTATACCCTACTATCCCCAACAACGGGAGGTTATCTATACCTTGTTATCCCCAACAACGGGAGGTTATCTATACCTTGTTATCCCCAGCAGACGGAGGGTTATATATTCTTCAACAACGAATCGGGATTTATTTTCCTTGGCCAGCAGTTGTTATACAAGGATATCCAGACACTTCCAGCAGTGTCATAGCATACATACATCATTTACATCATACCATAACATATATGTCTATAGTACATTACCTAAGTGCATCATGTCATACATGCATACATAAAGCATAAACTAATGTTGTTATACAGAATGCTACCTTGTTTTCAGGTTAATTATCCAACAAACAATCTTATGATCTTTGGGACTGCTTTATTGTAACCTCAGGGTTACTTTATCCTCCTGATGAGCTTCTTATTGCTTTGGGACTGCTTTATTGTAACCTCAGGGTTATTTTATCCTCCTGATAGCCTCTCATGACTTCAAGACTGCTTTAGAGCTACTGATTGCTCTATCCTCCTGAAATCATCCTATTACTTCAAGACTGCTTTAGAGCTATTCATTGCTCTATCCTCATGAGGTCATATTACTACTTCAAGACTGCTTTAGAGCTATTCATTGCTCTATCCTCCTGAAGCCATCTAATTATTTCAAGACTGCTTTAGAGTTATCCATTGCTCTATCCTCCTGAAATTACATTATTATTTCAAGACTGCTTTAGAGCTATCCATTGCTCTATCCTCATGAAATCATTACTTCAAGACTGCTTTAGAGCTATTGATTGCTCTATCCTCCTGAAGACATATCACATTATTACTTCAAGACTGCTTTAGAGCTATTGATTGCTCTATCCTCCTGAAGACATATCACATTATTATTTCAAGACTGCTTTAGAGCTGTTGATTGCTCTATCCTCCTGAAGCCATTCTATTACTTCAAGACTGCTTTAGAGCTATTGATTGCTCTATCCTCCTGAAGCCATTATTACTTCAAGACTGCTTTAGAGCTATTGATTGCTCTATCCTCCTGAGGTCAGATTTATCACTTCAAGACTGCTTTAGGGTTATCATTATTGATTGCTCTATCCTCATGAAGACATGCTGTTACATCAGTATTACTCCAGACTCCTGACAGTTCTTATTATACTACTGAAGAACTTTCCCCTAGTGGCATCTTTAAGCCCACTCAATCATGTTCAACCAACCATCAATATTACTCCATGTACTGGTGAGTGCAAATTTTTGGGCTTTTGTGTTCAATCCCCTTCAACCTTTCAGGTTACGACTGGCAAATATACCAATCTAACCCCTCAGGTTTCAGAAAATTGAACAGGGGAAGCTGTTGCACCCCAAAATTTGCCCTCACAATACAAGACTTTGTGTTCCAAGAAGGTTCACAAGGTTCACAAAATTCATAATTGGTCAGAAGAGTTGACAATTCCCTCAGACAATGCACCTCCTAAGCAGTGCATCCAAAACTAGGGTTTTGACTTTAATCAGGCTAAATGGACTTCCAAGACTTCAAGTGAGCTTCATAACATCTTATATGGGTATAAGAACCCCCATGTCAAGTTTCAAGACTTTTCTCAAAAGTTTGTTCAGTCAGATGATCAGATAAGTCAAAAGCAGTCAATGCAGTTAAAAAGTCAAACTGAGGTCAACTGTGGTCAAACCAAAGTCAAACTTCATGATTTTTTTGCCAAAATCAAAGAGAGGTTGGATTTGGTTCCAGGGGTATTTTGGTCATTTTACGCAAATTCAGCTAATTCCTTGAAAACGGGTTGTTATTAAGTTCTGAGGCGTTTATTTACGTGGGTTTGATATCAATTTGGTTTGGAAAGTCTGATCTGTGGAACAGGGTTTAACAAGAGATCATTCTTCTATCTTCCAGTTCATCTTTAGAGGGACAACAGTGAAAACTTCTACTGATTATTGGAGCTTATTCATGTCAAAAGTATTAAGATTGGGTCGGATTAATTCAAGGATATTCGACTGATGAATCGTATGTTGAGATGTTTTGAGAATTAAATCATGGAGAAGAAATGGAAGATGATTTTAATAAATATGTGAAGTTCATTCATAATATTTTATTATTATTACAATTTGTAAAGAGAATTTGGATAGAAAGTTGAATTTTATTCATAATATTTCATCACGATTTACAAAAGGGAAATAATTTGGATAAAAAATGTATTATTGAATTATTTCATAATGCTTTTTTTATTACAAGTTACAAAAGAGGTGTATATCCTAAAAAGTCCTAAGCCCTAAAATTTCTAAGTATCCTTCTTGATGTCCTTTGAGCTTCTCCGCAAAGTCTCCGATTCACCTGCACATCAAAACAAAACAAACAGAATAGAAAAAAAAAAGATGTTAGAAATTGTTCGACACTCTCAGAACAATGTCATCATCGAGTGCCGGGAGTGGCACAACCGAAGCTGCGTCCAACCCCCGTTACCGATCCGCGCCATTGGCGTCAGATCAAGTGGCTACTGTTTCTTATCAATGCGGGACAACCGAGAAAGATGAAGAGGTAAAAGAAGTTCGGGCCGATAAATGATTAACCGATAAATGATCTCTATCTCAAAGCCAAAACAAAATGCCATTCATCAAGTAAATATTGTAGCAACTATCAAGCAAATCTGTAAGGCCAATTGGAGGCTGGAAGTGCACGAAGTTAGCAAGAAAAATTATCCAACACAAAGGCTCAGTTGAGGACAACATCATAGCCTCTTATCGCACAACAAACAGCACAAGTAATCCAGCCCTGAAAATCATAGAAGGAGATGTTAGGACCAAAAGAAACTAAGATTCATGCCTTGGAATGAGAACACCCCAAAACTGAATTCATACGCCACAAGTAAAAGGAAATCATGCTCAATTCACAAGCTGTAGAAGTAAAAGGAAATCATGCTCAATTCACAAGCTGTAAGACCAGTTCAATCCAGAAAAATAAGGAACCAAGCTCAATTTAAAAACAATTAGAACCGAGTCTAGTTCGAGAATTAACCGGAGCTAAAATTCAGAAGCCAAACAGGGCGCGAACCACAGCAGAAGGAACTGGGAAACAGGGCCCAAATCCATGATGGAAGCCATAACCGGACATTAAGGTCAAAAGGGACAATCGAGGGTGAACCCATAGGAGGCCCACATCTGCGAAACCAAAATCAAGAAAAATGGTTTATCAAACAGATTGCAGTATCCAAAACTATATCAGCATCTGATAACATAGCTGTATCAGCCCAATATCAGAGTCAAAACTAAATGGCAATAGCATCCCTCAAAGGTTCAGACAAGCTGTCATCATCACCATATGACCATCCTCGGCGACGTTTGATTCGACCAAAGCGTTAGCACCTTTCTAAAAGAAGAAGAAGAAAAGTTAATGTGTGTTCGAAACAGTTAATCTAGAAGTCAGAAGCAAATATCCAACAAAACCAAATTTGAATATGGATACAAGCAATTTCCAAATTAAAACCCAATCCGTATTCAATCAAATACTGGGAAGATATTGCAAATTTGAGTCTGTGAGTCCGAAAAGGAAAGAAAAGATTCAATCAGCTTATCAGAAAAATAATTAAGCAAATCAAACAAAATCCACTACAAGTGAATCCGAAAAAGGAAAGTTCGAATCAAATCAAAAGGATATATGTTCTGAAAACCCAACAAAATCAAATCGTATCACAAAATCACAATCCAACCTCAGTAAAAATAACGCAAATCCAACATCATCAAAGGCCCAAAAAAGAGGAATCGGAAAAGATATATAGAGGAGTGATACAACCTTTTGAGAACCCTAGAGGCGAACGAGAGAGAGAACGCAAACAGCTACGAGCTCATCAACAAAGGCCTCAGTACACAGCGAACAAACCCAACGGAGGTCCACCAACGCCGCCGCCATTCGACGACGAGCAAACAACTTTTGAGGCTCAGCTTCTCACATCATCGCCTCGAAGAAACTACCATCATCGCAACCGAGAACGTGAGTGAAAAACGTGTGTTAATTCCACATCTAATGTTTTATGAATGATTTCAAGGCTTCGCCATGGAGAATGAGAGAAAGCCATCGAAAACGAAGAGGAAATCGGAACATGCGAAGCAAGCGAGAGACGAGAGAAACAAGAAGAAACATGCGCCGCGGAGAATAGGGTTTTGAAACCCTAGATCTTTTTTTCGCTGCGTTTGCACCAACCGGGTTGGGTCCGGAGGTGATTACCGGCCCAACCCCTTTTATTTTCTATTTTTATTTTGTTTTACATATTATTTGTTTTCTTATAATTAGTATTATTTTTAAATTTTATTAAAACCTTTTTCTAACTAAATATTAAAATTGGTTTTTAAAATAAACAGCATTAAAACTTTTTTCCAATTAATAGTAAAAACTGTTTTTTTTAAAATAACAACTGGATTTTTTTACTAACTAAAATGTTTTTTAATAATAAACAATTTTTTTTTCAAAATAATAACATAAAACTTTTTTAAAACCAAACTATGGTTGAGAATTAAATTTAACTTTTTTTATACATTTAACATTAAAACTTCCTTTTAAGCCTAAACCGAAAACTTTCTCTTCATGTCAAAAATAAGAAACGAAATCTCGAATCTGGCACTTTTTATTCTTCACCATCTGATAATTCATCTAATTCTGCCCACTAACGTTGTTTGTTCGTTTTGCAGTTTATTGCGTTTACCGTTATTTATTTTATTTTATTATTGTTCAATTCAAATTTCATTATCATATTGTATCTGCTCCTCTCATGTAACCTCGCGAACCTAACAATCGCTCTTTAAATTCTGCCTTTAAATTTCTGCTTGCACGGTTTAAATTATGACATTATCTCTCTGTTTGCATGATTCAATTATCACATTTTCACCAATACTTCTGTCACATTACACACATCCGAAGGTTAGGGCTAACCGTTTGGCCGCCGCGCCAATAGTCCTCAACTTCAAACCCTTACAACCTCACAAACCCTAATTTTCACAAATGTCTCGCCGCAGGAAAAATTACAATTTTACCCCTAGCATTAGGTCAAAGAGCCGCCGCGCTCATTTTAGGGTTTCCCGCCGTGGAATCCCTAATTTAACCCTAATTACAACTTAACAATTCAACGTAGAGATTTGGAGTTTCTACACTCCGCGTAAGCGTGTCCTTAAGATGCGTTTATTCCCCTTGAGACCTTGACCACAGTCAAGAAGTCTCTAACCTCCCTTTTGAGGGGAACTACGATTACTCTGATTCCGCTCCCGTAAGGATACGTAGGCACAAGATGCGATGTCTTGCCGAGTAAACTTAGAATTAACCCCCTTTATTATTTATTATTGCTTATTTATATTTTATTTATCTTTGCTATTTAATTATTTTGCTTATTATTTTGTAATTGTTTCTTGGATGTAAAGTTGTTTAATTATTTAATTATTATTATGGTTAGTAATTAGGGAGTGTAACAACATGTATGTAATATTAAAATAAAATTAGATCATTTTAATATAAGATAATTAGATTAAACATTTCACACACGTAAGTCGATTTTAATCGCTGTCTCACTTCCTAAGGATATCCCTCAAGTTGCCTATGAATATTGGTTAAGTGGGGTGTATAAAGCAAGTCCCTCAAAAAGAAAATCATCAAAGTCCCTTATGGTTACCTTTACGAATCGAGTCCCTTTCGAAAAATGATGATAGTCCCTCCAGTTTGCTTATTACACCCCACAATGGCCTTCAAAAATCCAATCGTCCCTCACATGTCCCTTAACATCCAAAGTAAGGACTACCTACTCCATTTTAGTAGGGATAGTCTTACTAAGGAAAGGATAAAGAATAAGAAAGACCTTAAAACATTAGGGTAGGCTACTCCTAGATACTTACTCACTTCAAAACTTTTTCACACTTAAACAAATTTCCAACAAAATTTTCAAACAAGTTTTTTTCACATCCATACACGGATTATTATTAAACTATCCTGAAATTTTTTGCTATTCACACACTACACTTTCAAAACAATTCAAAAGTGAGCTTAAGTACCTAAGAGCCCATGGATAACCATGGATGAAAAGGGTGCTAACACCTTCCCTTTTCATAACCTACCCCCCGGACCCAAAATATTCTCTAAGGTCTTTCCTGTTCTTTTATAACCTTTCCTTATGGATAAAATAAAAGTCGGTGGCGACTCTTGCTATCTGCAACATTGTTTAAAGTCAGTTCTCCCACCGTGTTACACAGTGCACGACCTCCGTCGCCGTATCTGAGAGAGGAGCTTCCCAACCTGTATTTTTTCTCAAAGTGGGGTGTTGTTCGAAGATGAGATGATGATGGATCGGCTTGTATGAAAAACGGAAAGTGTGAAGGGTTAACGGCGGTGATGAAAGGTGGAAAATGGAGGATTTGCAAAGGGTTTGGTTGGGAAGACGGTGATGGCGTTAAGATGATGATGATGGTTGGTGGCCAATATAGGGTTTGGCGGCGGTGTGACGGAAAGAAAAGGGCGGCGGGTGTGTTTGGGAAAGAAGAAGAATTTAGGTTTTTTCATTTGGGGCTGACGGCTAGGGTTCCCCTCTAGAATTAGGGCTCCCTGAACAGCGTAAGGGTTCCCTCTTTATATCCAATTTCCTCAAACTTCAAACCCTATATTCCCACAGCATCCAACGTGTTTCCATTCTTTTTTTTTTCTTAATTTTTCTTTTCTTAATTTTTTAATTTCTTTGAATAATAAATCTATTTTCTATGTTAACTAATTTTAATTAAATAATAAAAAAAACTAATTCTAATTTAATAAAAAAAAAACAAATTCTATTCCTAATTGAAAAGTTCCATTCTAATAAATAAATAAATAATTATAATTTTATCCTATTAAAACTAATCAACCAATTAATAATAAAATGTGAAAACATAACTAAATAATAAATAAAAAGATGCCATGTGGTGCAAATTTATTTTTGCCGAAAAAAAAAATATTACGCCGTAAAAGCGATGCGAATTGAAAAGTCGGGTAAATGAAAATTTCAAAAAGGTAGGACAAATTTGGGGTATGACAGGTATTGACAAAATCTTTTCAAATCTTAGATCTAAGATATTCATATATCAACGAGTACATTTTTGAAATATTTCTGTAAGTTGATATTCACTAGTATTACTTTTATTTTATTGTGTTAATTATTAGCATGAGTAGCATGAGTAGCGATCAATATGGTAAAGACCATGCTAATATTTTTTACACAAGCGGTATTGTGAGGATACGTGATAATGGAGATGAAAACTATGTTCACTTACATTTGGAAAATTAGTTGAATGCATGTAAAAAAGGTTAATCATATGTATGTATTCTGATCATGACGTTTTATATGAATCAATCATTCATCTGATATGGATCTTATCCTTGCTTACTTGTTTATACATTGATTTGAACCGTTATAGAAATTTACTCTTTAGATATGGATCTAAGATGAAAATATGTTAGGTTCTAAACTCTAGACATAGATTTAGGCTTAACATTTGCGTGAGTATCAGTTCTTAATACTCTATGTTGTTGAGTTGCATGAGACATCAACAATAAGACAATATGGTTGTTCTCTTGACGTTGCATTAGACATAACCTCTATTGTGGGTGATACGTGAGGATATTAGACGAATGATTGATTTGTGTTTAATTGATCAGAAGAATACATGTATTATCAATTGATGAGATCCAATCCCCACAAGACTCTATTTATTTTAAAGTATTTACTTTATATTTTTTCGTCTTTATATTTTCTGTCTTTATTTATGGTACCTTTGATCTCTCAACAAATTTAATCACCACAAGTTTAGAAACGTAGAGACTGTTGAACGACGTTCTTTCCATTGCACTGATCCCTATGGAGACGATATAAATCACGGAGGGAGTCCTTCCAAAACTTAATTTTTGCTTCTTGCCGCTTTACTTCGGTTTGAACAAAATGATTTCTTTCCCGAGGATTAGTGTTTAGATATTGAATCGCATTGCAATACTTTCTATATTTTAGAGCTCTATACAATTGTTTATATTGTATATATACTTATTTCCTTTCATGTTTTCTCAAGTGTTGATTTGGGATGAATGATGATAACTTCTTATAGATTGGTTGCTATTTGTATAAAAGTATCCAATGAAGATTTTCCCAAGTTTGGATGGTGATGGTAGGATGTTAAACATGTGAATGAAAGCAAGGTAAATTGTATCTCTTCTTAGAATGTTAGAATGATTCATGATTTTTGTGCTTTGTGAAAATGTGTATTTTTGTTTCATTTTGCAACTTTGTTTGAATGCTTGTTTCACTTAGGTCCAATAGCCACAATTTGTGAGAAACCTCCATTGTTTACTATATGCTTAGGATGAATGATAAACTTTGTTTAATACATTTGATTCATACTTAATATTTTGATTACTTTTATTTTGTGGAAGCATTAGAAATGATCAAGGTATTTATTGATATTGAGCACAACCATAACTAAAAAAAAGAGAACTTACTCGTGAGTAGTGAGAATTTGCTAAACCCTTTGAGCTTAAACGAATTAGATCCCAACTTTAGTGATGAACTTGGTTTGTGTATATAATTTGAAAGTTTAGTTCACCATTGAATTTTGTGAGATTCTAAAAAAAAATCTTGAAACCTTTGAATATTGTTTTAAATTGTCTTCCTTTCCATAAAAAGCAAGGAGAATTCACTTAAGGTTTGGTTGAATTCAAGTTGGGGAGAGTAAAATAAAAAGTGGTAAGTTACTCAAAATTTTGAAAAAATTCAAACAAACATAGAAAAGAAAATTATGAATATGAATGTGAACAAGAAAAAGAAAAAATATGCTTGTTTGAAAGAAAAAAATAGAGAATGAAATAATGTAAAATAAGGAAGTTTGATAAGGTTTGCATTAGGGAAGAAAATAGTGAAAAGAATTTGTGATGTGTAAATACCATGTATAGTGAATGTTTCTTTTGCATTGGCAATTTCGATTCAATAGCCTTTAGAAATGAACCTTTATTGTGAATTTGATCAAGCTACCGCCTTAAAATCCCTTAGTGATCTCTTGCTTCCATGATTTCATTTTTGATTAATTAGATGAATGAATGAATTAGATTGTTATTTGCATTATTTGTCAGGCGAGTGAAATTGCTTCGCGGTTGCAAACACGTTAATTTCTTCATTCTTATTTTGAAGATGAGTGTTTAATTTATTCAAGCATAAGAATTTAGTTGTTATTTGTAACATTGCATGATATTTATTTAAGAACTAAATTCTATATCATTGTTCGATTCTATTAAGTGGTGAACATTTCTTGTGCGTATTCTCATGCTTGAGCAAACCCTCTTGTTTGAACAATTCTCTCTTGTTTGAATTTGAACCGTTAATCCTTTCTTGGTTGAATCTTATGCTTGAAAAAATTCTCTTATTTTCATGAGGGGCATACTTTTCTTTAGGACATGCAAGGACCTAATTGGGGAGAGTTTGTAGAATGCCAAATATGACTTGTTTTGACCCATCTTTCTTGGCATTTTCACCTCATTTCTCATGTTTTAATGGATTTATTTCCTGTTCTTCTATGATTCTTAAACTATATTGCAAATACCTTTGGATGATTTGATATTTGTGTTGTTATTATTCATGATATAGAGATAAAATAACAATGATTAAGACATAAAGCAGTGGACAAGGAAGTCAAAGAAATGAAGAAGAATCAGCAAGTTCACAGTGCGAACAACAATGAGGTCAAAGCGAATGTTCGTTGTGCAAGGTCACAGCAAAGTCCAGGCGAGCTGAAAACTTTGGATGGCAATAGGAAAATGATCCAAAGTTCGTTGTGTGAAGCTGTAGTGAAGAAGTTCGTTGTGCGAAGAATGAGTTTGCACTTCAAACTTAGACATTTCTAAGGGCGTTTTTACTGTTCCTGAGGAACTTGAAGTGCCTTAAAAGGGACTTCCCATTGTGAAAAAGGTGTTCAGAAGACGAACAAGACAAATTTTTATTTTGCTATATATGTATTTTTCTCACTTTTTAGAATATAACATATTTTTAGGGATAAAACTTTTAGTGGAGATGTTTTCAGAATAGACTTGTATCTTTCTTCATTTTCAAAGCATATTTTTTTAGAGAGAAACACAAACCCTAAGGGGGAGAAGGTAAGAGCTTCAATATCTTGTTGGGTTTGGATGTAATATATTGATACCTTATGTATTTCATCTAATCAATGTATTATGAACTAGTTTTGATTCAATATTGATGTTGTCTTTGATTTCTTAGTTGTGAGTATTGACAAAACCTTTTCAAATCTTAGATATAATATATTCATATATCAATGAGAAAACTTTTAACATAGTCTTGTAAGTTCATATTCACTAGTAACACTTTTATTTTATTGTGTTGATTATTAGCATGAGTAGCAATCAATACGATAAAGACCATGATAACGTTTTTGACACAAGTGGTATTGTGAGGATGCATGATAATAGAGATGAAGAACTATGTTCACTTACATTTGGCAAATTAGTTGAATACATGTAAAAAGGGTTAATCGTATGTACATATTCTGATAATTGGAATACCTTTGTTGTCTAAGGACCCCTTCTCTTTATAAGAGTTGTCACTAGCCTTAACAAATATTGTTTTACTAGAACTTGGTTTTAAAAACTTTGAGTAACCAAGTCCACTCTTATCATTGGAATACCTTTTTTGTCTAAGGACCCCTTCTAATCCAATTTGTCCTTTCTCATATCTTTTGAGGACTCTTTTTAGTTGAACAATTTGGAAATAAAGTGACTCACAATTTTTACAAACCACGTCTTGTTTATCTTCACTAATTTTCTTTTGTTCCTTATCTTTTCCTTCTTTTTCCATAGAATCAACTTTTTCTTCTAAGGATGTAATCTATTTCTTTTGTGAAGATATTGTTTTACACAATTTTTTACATTCATTCAATAGTTCATTTATGACATCCTGTGCATCATTATCATAAAGAGAAAATTTGTTACTAACCTCATCATCTTCATCATCGAAGTTGTGGGTAGCCATCAATGCGAGATTTGCGCTTTGGTCACTTCCCGATTCGGATGAAGAACTTATGTCATTATTGTCCCATGCAACATATTCCTTTTTATTCTTTGATTCCTTCTTGCCTTTAAATCCTCCTTTCTTTGACAACTTTGGACAATCGGGCTTTATGTGGCCTTGCTTACCACATTCGTAACATGTAACCTCTTGTGTTGAAGTGGAAGCCTCCTTTTTCTTGAAGCTTTTATTTCTATTAGCAAAATTAGCGTTCTTGTCATTTCTACCAAAGAATTTTCCAAGTCTTTTAAATAGAAGCATAAAGTTTTCATCTTCTTCTGGTCATCATCATCTTGATCATCTTTTAGGTTCACTTTCAATATGATTCCCTTGGACTTCTTCTCTTGATGTTCATGTTTCTCAATCAGTCCAAGTTCTAATTCGTGTTCCTGAAGCTTTTCAAATAACGATGCAGAAGTCATGGCAGAAAGACTTTTCTTTTCTGATATAGCTGTAACTTTTGGTTGTCATTCTCTTGTCAAGGATCTAAGATTTTGAGATTCAGTTCATCGTTAGAAAATTTCTTACCAAGTGCTATTAAGTGATTGGTCAAACGTATGAATCTTTTCTGAAGAGTAGCTATGGATTCTCCGGGCTGCATGCAAAACATCTCATATTCCTGACTTAAAGTATTCAGTCTGGATCTTTTGACTTCAGTGGTTCCTTCATGAGTCTCCACCATGGTGTTCCAGATTTCCTTTGCAAATTTACATTGTGAAACATGAAAGAATTCATTCATTCTTAATGCACTTTGTAATATGTTGATCGCTTTCTTCTCATCAAGTATTTTCTTTTTATCATCTTCATTGTATGAACTTTTAATCTTCTGAGTGCCAACACCATTAACCACACTAACTGGTTGATGAGGACCATTTTCAATAGTTTCCCAGATTCCTTCTCCTTGAGCTTCTAAATATGCTATCATACGGATTTTCCAAAAGTCGAAATATTCTCCAGAAAATAGAGGAGGTTTGT
Organism: Lathyrus sativus; assembly: GCA_963859935.3. NCBI lineage: Eukaryota > Viridiplantae > Streptophyta > Magnoliopsida > Fabales > Fabaceae > Lathyrus > Lathyrus sativus. The sequence goes on from OZ012735.1 coordinate 664,738,944, forward strand.
TACTGTTGCCACCATCTTTGGAAATCGGATTTACGCTAGTGGAATCCATGCTGGATGAATAGGAAAAAGTTACCTATAACCTGCTCTGATGCTAATTGTTAGTAAGATATGCACCTAAGAGGGGGGGGGGGGGGGGGTGAATTAGGTACTTATAAAAATTTCCGGATTTTTCGAAGGTTTCAAGTTTTACTTTCCTTAGATATTACTAAGAGATGAAAATGATAAATGCGGAAAGTAAATGACGCGGTGATATATCCTGATTTCCCTTACAATCTGAGAGTACTCCAATCCCCTTTCAACATGAAAGGGATTTTTCAATAATGTTAGATCCTTAGACAAAACTATCCTGGTCTTTCTATACAAGACTCTAACAATTACACCAAAAACAACCCTCTTGGATGTTACAACAAAGTTGAAATGAGAACAATCCTCTCAAACTCAACTCTCTTGCTTCCAACAATCCTGGACAACAAGGAATACAACCTTACAATCTTAAGTTTAACAATCCTGAAAATAAGATGTAATGAGTAAAACACTTAATTCTGATTTTGTTGGAGTGCTTGAAGTTGATCTTCAAATATCAATCAAATTATTGATCTTCTTCTTGAACATACAAACTTTATATAGGATATACAAGTGTCCTTGAATGGTAGAGTGAAACTTAAAAATGATTTGTACGAAAGTTCAAATGCAAGGTTTCACTCTTTTGAAAATTTTAGAATTTTCACACTTGAAAATTGAGAGTTTGAATGATAATAAAAGTTTGAAAAAATTTGTTTGCAAGAAGGTGAATTTCAAAATCTGATATTATGAGGTTTTTATATCCTCTAAACACCTATACAAATAAGTGCAAATGATCAAGGATTCTGTGGTTCAAGTGGAAAATAAAAATGAGATTTTCTGCCAAGAGATGCAACATTCTGGCCTGCAGTGCCACTGGTAATCGGTTACCCCAAATGGATAATCGATTACATGCTTCAATGTTTAAAAAATTTGAAAGTTCCTTCGGGGTAATTGTTAGGGACCAATTGGTATTAATTTATATATATTTTATCGGTCCCTTTTTACCGATTTCTTATTAAATTCACACAAGTTTTTATCACAATTTAGTAAAACATTCAATTTTAGTTATTTTGTTTTGTTCGAATAGATATTTCACTTTTTCTTTAAGTCTTGTAGAAATTTTGTCAAGAAAAGAATGATTGCATAAAAAGATCTCTGGAGCAATACTTGAAGAACAAAGTCGGCAAAAGCAATGGGAAGCAACAAAGCAAGCAATTCTGTTTTTGACAGTTCGCGCCGCGACCACCCTTCACGCCGCGAACTGAGTGCATTTCAGCCACATGCAAAATAATGACACTTGTCCTGTCTTGGAAGAAAACACTTTTTCTTTACCAAAGATATCCTCCACAACACAACAACATTTTTCAAAGGAACAACCAAAGCTACCAACAATCAAGGTTCAACAATCAAAATTTTCAGCAACAAAGTCCATATCAAAGTCCAAACACACAAGTCCAACAATCACAAGGCGGAAGTTCCAAGTTAGAAGATACGCTTGCACAATTCATACAAGCTTCCATGGCAAGTCAAAAAAGCAATGAAGCAGCAATCAAGAATTTGGAAACTCAAGTAGGCCAACTTGCAAAACAATTGGCGGAACAACAAGCAAGTCCATCATTCTCCGCCAACACTCAAACCAATCCAAGGGAACATTGTAAAGCAATTACCACAAGAAGTGGTAAAAAGGTGGCAAGCAACGTAAACGAGGAAATTACAGTGGAGGATGAGATAAATGTCACAGCTGGAAATCAAGAAGAAGAATTGTTGGAGGCTCAAAACGAAGAAGAGAAAAATTCTCCTCAGGTCGCGCCGCGAACTGCACAAAAACAGAACCATGAGAAGGTGTTCAGAATGAGCAAAAAGTGAAAAGTAAAAAAGGGGATAAAAGCGTGAGTCATGTTCCAGCCCAACACTTACCTTACTCGCATGCACCATCAAGGAAGGACAATGCAAGGCATTATGCACGGTTCATGGATATACTCAAGCAACTTCAAATTAGTATTCCATTTACCGAAGCACTAGAGCAAATGCCAAAATACGCAAAGTTTTTGAAGGACATTCTTACAAAAAAGAAGAGGTATACTGAAGATGAAACCGTTCTACTTGACGCACGGTGCAGCGCAATCATTGAAAGAAATATCCCAAGGAAGGAGTCCGACCCGGGCCGAGTAGTTTTACCGGTGACCATTGGAAACACATACATTGACAATGGTTTGATTGATATAGGTTCCAGCATCAATCTAATTCCATTATCCATTATCAAAAGATTGGGAAACATTGAGATGAAGTCGACGAGAATGAATCTCCAACTAGCCGACAAGTCTACCACTTCACCATATGGAGTTGCACAAGATATGCTCGTCAAGGTGGACAAGTTCTTCTTTCCGGTAGATTTTGTGGTAGTGGACATGGATGAGGACTGTGATGTTCCTTTAATTCTCGGAAGACCATTCATGAAGACAGCCCAGATGCTGATTGACATCGATGATGGACTCATGAAAGTGAGGGTGCAAGATGAAGAAGTAACGTTCAATCTTTTCAAAGCCATGAAGCATCCTAAAGACAAGCACGATTCCTTCCGAATCGATGTAGAAGAAGAGGAAATCATTGAAGTTGCAAATCAAGTCCATCTTTCTAATTCCTTGGAAAGATCTCTTATAGGAGCTTACAATGTCTCAACCGAAGAGGAGGAAAAAGAAATTGAGGCAATTCTGAGTGATTTAGAGTTTTGTGGAGAGATTGCCTCTCATGAAGAAACAATTAAGGTTTTGGATGAGAAGAAGAAAGTAGAAGACACAAAGCTGGAATTGAAAATGCTACCTCCACATTTGAAGTATATATTCCTTGGCGATAATTTCACCAAACTGGTGATAATTAGCAATGCTTTATCCATCCAAGAAGAGCAGAAATTGACTCAAGTATTGAAGAAGAATGAAGGCGCAATTGGATGGGTATTATCATATTTAAAAGGTATTAGCCCAGCCTATTGCATGCATAAGATCATGATGGAAGATAATTACAAACCTGTTGCTCAACCTCAAAGACGCCTAAATCCATCCATGAAGGAAGTGGTGAGAAAAGAAGTCGTTAAACTATTGGAAGCTGGAATGATCTATCCTATATCCGATAGTGAATGGGTGAGTCTGGTGCAAGTAGTTCCAAAGAAAGGTGGTATGACGGTTGTTCGCAATGAGAAGAATGAGCTGATTCCAACTAGGACGGTAACCGGATGGCAGATGTGCATTGACTATAGGAGATTGAATCAAGCCACAAGAAAGGACCACTTCCCACTACCTTTTATGGACCAAATGCTAGAGAGGTTAGCCGGTAAGAATTTCTACTGTTTTTTAGATGGCTATTCGGGCTACAACCAGATTTCGGTCAACCCGTAGGATCATGAAAAAACAGCCTTCACATGTCCTTTCGGCATTTTTGCTTACCGGAGAATGCGTTTTGGATTGTGTAACGCACCGGCAACATTTCAAAGGTGTATGCAAGCCATCTTTTCCGACTTGATTGAAGAGTGCATTGAAGTGTTCATGGATGATTTTTGCGTCTATGGTGCATCATTCGATTTATGCTTGAAGAATCTTGATGCAGTACTAGAGAGGTGCGTAGAGACAAACTTGGTGCTGAATTCGGAGAAGTGTAATTTCATGGTAACCGAAGGGGTTGTTCTCGGGCACAAAATCTCCTCCAAAGGGCTGGAAGTTGACCGAGCAAAGGTGGAAGTAATCGAAAAATTACCACCTCCAATAAATATCAAGGGGATAAGAAGCTTTCTCGGACATGCTGGATTTTACCGGAGGTTCATTAAAGATTTCTCAAAAATTGCAAAGCCCTTGAGTAATTTGCTCAACAAAGGTACACAATTCCTTTTCGATGACTCTTGTTTGAAAGCGTTTCACGAGTTGAAACAAAAGTTGGCAACCGCACCCATAATCGTTGCACCTAATTAGAAACTTGATTTTGAACTTATGTGTGATGCAAGCGATTATGCGGTTGGTGCGATTTTAGGTCAAAGAAAAGCAAAAAATTTTCATGCCATACATTATGCTAGTAAAGTTTTAAACGAAGCACAAGTCAATTATGCAACAACTAAAAAAGAGTTACTAGCCATAGTGTATGCCTTAGATAAATTCATAGCTTATTTGATCGGATCTAAAGTTGTAATTTACACAGACCATTCGACAATCAAATATTTGCTAACCAAACCGGATTCCAAACAAAGGTTGATTCGTTGGATTCTATTATTACAAGAATTTGATTTGGAAATCCGGGATAAAAAAGGTTCCGAAAATGTGGTAGCCGATCATTTGTCCTGATTGGTGAATGTGGAAATTACAAATAAAGAAGAAGAAGTGCGAGAAGAATTTCCGGATGAAAAACTGTATGCGATTCAAGTGAGGCCATGGTTTGCCGATTTTGCTAACTATAAGGCAACTGGTTTGATACCGGGGGACCTCACTTCGAATCAAAGAAAGAAATTCTTGGCCGACACAAAATACTATGTTTGGGATGATCCATACCTGTTCAAAGTAGGTGTGGATAACATCTTGAGAAGGTGTGTGACTACTGAGGAGGCAAAGGATATCCTATGGCACTGTCACAATTCTCTGTATGGGGGTCACTATAGTGGTTTAAGAACCGCTACTAAAGTCCTCCAATCGGGATTCTATTGGCCAACCTTGTTCAAAGACGCTTATGAACACGCCAAAAGTTGTGATAAATGCCAAAGAAGCGGAGGACTTAGTAAAAAGGATGAAATGCCTCTAACCAACATGTTGGAAGTAGAAGTTTTTGATTGTTGGAGGATTGATTTCGTTGGACCATTTCCACCTTCCTTCTCTAATGAATACATCTTGGTAGCTGTCGATTATGTGTCGAAGTGGGTGGAAGCAATTGCCTCACCTAAGGCCGATTCCAAAACCGTTATCAAGTTTTTAAAGAAAAATATATTTTCGCGTTTTGGTGTACCTAGGGTGCTAGTAAGTGACGGGGGGTCACATTTTTGCAATACACCGTTGGAAAAGGTTCTAGAGCATTATGGTGTAAAGCATAAGGTAACTACCCCATACCATCCACAAGCAAATGGCTAAACGAAAGTGTCGATAGAGAGGTCAAAAGGATCCTTGAGAAGACGGTTTCTAATTCGAGAAAAGAGTGGTCCTTGAAACTAGACGAAGCCTTGTAGGCATATCGTACTGCATACAAAGCCCCCATTGGCCTCACACCTTTCCAAATGGTTTATGGGAAAACTTACCACCTCCCTGTAGAAATAGAACATAGAGCATTATGGGCTCTCAAACTCTTAAACTTTGACCCCATTCAAGCTGGTGAGAAAAGAAAAGTGGAACTTCATGAGTTGGAAGAGTTGAGAAACAATGCTTATCACTCAAACAAGATGTACAAGGACAGAGTGAAAGCATACCATGATAGGAAGGTTCGTCCCAAAGTATTCAGGGTCAGACAAATGGTGCTCCTTTTTAACTCAAGGCTTAAGTTGTTCCCAGGCAAGTTGAAATCCAAGTGGTCTAGACCGTTTGTGATAAAAGAAGTGAAAGAGTACAGAGCCATCGTGATTGAAGATCCCAAATCCAAAGAAAGTTGGATTGTAAATAGGTAGCGATTGACAGTCTATCACGGTGGAGAAATAAATAGAGAGGTTTGTCTCGTTTCACTCATCGAACCATGAAGAAATCACTTGATCGTCAAGCTTGAATGACGTTAAATAAAGCGCTCGTTGGGAGGCAACCCAACTACTGTAAGTTTCTTTCATTCTTATGATTAAATAGCATTGTAGCAAGTTGCAGGATACAAGAGATAGCAGCCCAGTCTCTAAGTTCAATTTGCCAAAATTTTGATTTTTGACTGTTCGCGCCACAAACAAGGCTTGCACCGCGAACTAAGGAAAAGTGGACATTCTGATTTTGACTGTTCGCGCCGCGAACAAGGGTTGCGCCGCGACCTGAAGCAAAATTTTGAATAATTCCACAATTTGGTTACTTTGCTATGTTTTGTTTTCACTTTTCTTTTATTTTTAACAACCCTTATTTTCCATCTCTTACTCACTCTCACACATTCCCTCACCCCACAAAACCAAAACCCCAAAGTTTTCATCAAATCTCAAGATCCCCCAAAGTTTCAAAGTTTTCATCACTTTCCATTTAATTTCTATCACTCCAATCTCAAGCAAGGTATGTTCCCCGTTTCCCAATTTCTTCCTATTTTGTTCTCTCAATCTAGGGTTAGTGGAAAGTTCACAAATTCATGAAATTACCTGTTTGCATGTTGATAAATTAGTTAGGCTAGGTTAGATTTAGGGTTGAAACAATTATTGTGCTGAAAGTTGTCATGAATCCACACTTATGGATGCAGATTTTTCTGGGTTTCGCACAGGTCGCGCCGCAACCGGGGCTTTGTGCCGCGAACCCTTCAAAACCTGCATCCCCAAATTTCTCAATTGGCTTGACTAATTTACATGAATGTCTGTGCTGTTGTTTTGATTGTGATGCAGATGTCCAAACGTGCTAAGACCACAACCCTTAGATCCTCAAGGACCCAACCAACTTTTCTTGGTCTGGAATAAGAGGCAAGGTTCGAGGTACTTCTCAAGAAAAACATTCAAAACGAAAGAATCATCCGGCTGTCAAGAGAAGGTAGATATAGGGAGGTTGTGGCCAATCTGGAAGAAAGGAAATGGCAAAAGATCTTTGAGCCCGTCACGGAACTTAACTATGACATTGTGCGAGAATTCTACGCCAATGCTCTTCACACGGAACCCGGGACGGCATACGCTTATAAGACAGTGGTGAGAGGTAAGACTGTCCTCTTTAACAAGCAAGCACTTAACAAGTTCTTTGGTAATCCTCTCACCTTGACGGGGGATAGGCGATGTGAATTCCAGATCAAGGCATTGGCAAATGATTGGGATATTCTGGAAGTTAGTAATTATCTATGTCTAGAGGGAAAGACATACGAGCTGAATGACCAAGGACTACCCAAGTGTTGGAAGAGGGAGAATCTGAAATTACAGGCACAAATCTACTTAGTCATTTTGCTGAATAACATTCGCCCCCGAAGCCACACCACCACCATCCTAATCGATGTAGGCTGCTTGTTGTATTATATTATGTTGGGGAAGACCGTGGACTTAGCCTTCATTGTTGCAGAAGAACTGCGGAAGATTGCACTGAGCGGAACACCATTTGGAGGGAAAATGGGGTTGCTGATGTATCCTGGGTTAATCATGGGGTTGTGTCTGAATGCAAAAGTGAAGGTTCCGGGAGAGGTACATTCCTCCATCACTTCAATCATGGATGATGCATACCTAAACAGGTTTTGTTAGAGCCGGATGGAAAGGAATGCAAATGTAGAAGCTGCTGCCCCGACCCCTAGACCCCATCGTGCACCGGCGTTCGACCAAATGGCATTTGCCACTTACTGCTGTGATAACTTTGAGGCCTCTAAAAGGTCTCAATCATTTTTATTTAATTGTATGTAGCAACAGTTTCAGAACACCTTTCTTGCACCGGAGGCCCGCACATTCCCGTCTCAGGCGGACTACTTTGCTTATGCTAATTGGCCTGAGGGCAGGTCATCTTTTATGGGAGGGGCAGGAAGCAGTAGCCAAGCTCCAAGCACGAGCCAAGATGCTCATATGGAAGATGTTTTAGGAACCATGGGCGGTGGAGAAGATGAGGACTAAGAGTGATGATCTCATGTTGGTAGTTCTAGTAATTTTCTTTTTCTTTTTCTTGTTATTTTAGTTTTGTTTTATTTCTTTTGGCATTATGTACCTTGGTGACTCTATTTTCACTATTAGACTTGTTGGATGCATTTCTACTCTGTGATTTTTAAATTGTGTGTTTTCAAAACTTTTTTTTTGGTATACCCCACTTTTTAAAATTTTTGTTTAATTGTCCTTGTGCTTGAGTAAGTTTAAGGAACCAAGATGATTGCGAAGAACAAGTTGGGAAAATTTGAGTGGTGATGATAAGAACCGGTTGTCGACACTTCAAGGTACACCTTATTTTTATTTTTAGACTTTAGATGAATAGTTTAATGATGTGTTACAAAATTGTTATCATAAAATTCCTTGAGTTACATGTTACTTTGAATCAAATTAGGATCTAACCAATTGTGAGGAAACCTTTCATTGTACACTAAAATGCGGGAGACCGACAATTTCTTTTCAACTCAGTCTTATCATGCTAAATCATACATTGATCTAATTTTTGAGAAAGCTTTTTTGAAAAGGATAGAGGCAATCTTTGTTATTGAGAAAAACCATCTGGCCAAAGAAAGTAAAAAAAAAAACCTGTGAGGAGTGATCCGTAGTAAAACCCCCTTTTGAGCCTAATGTAGGATCCATCCAAAGTAGAAATTTAAATACCATTGATAATATGGTAAAGAAATGGATCCTAAATTCTTTCGTTTCAAGTGAACCTAAACCCAAGTTGGTCGCAATGTGATTTTTGTGCCTATGTCTAAATAGAGAGTTTGATCGCATCAACTATGGTCAAAATGATGAAGTTGGGGAGAAAACATAATGCATCACCTTGAAAATATTTGAGCTAACAAAAAGAAAAAAAAAAGCTCATGGTGGTGCGTTATCAAAAAAATAAAAATAAATAAATAAATAAATAATAAAGATTGTTGAATAAAAGGAAATGCTCTCTTGGAATAGGCAAGCTTTAATTGAGTCTTGTGATCATATCCTTTCTCTTTAACTCGGACCACATTATAACCTTTAAAAGACCTCTTGATTCTCAAAAAATTTCATGATTTAGTGTATGTTGTGATGAACGCATGATTCGAGTTGATGTTGATTTAATTGTTCGGATGAGTGTAAGAAAACCCTTATGATTATTCATCATCACTATGATGTGTGTGTAGTTCTGATTCAATTTTGACATGTATTACTTGGAATTTCTTGGTATAATTTTGTAGCCGACCATTATATTTATTCATGTTTTGTCTAATTTTGAAATTAGGTGTATCATAAGAGTGTTGTATGCTTTTGAACCATTTGAATATCATCCTCTAGCACTTGTTCATTCCTTGCTTTCGTAAATTGGTTTGCTTTATGAATAACTTTTGTTTAGGGACAAACAAAATGATAAGTTGAGGAGAGTTGTTAGGGACCAATTGGTATTAACTTATATATATTTTATCGGCCCCTTTTTACCGATTTCTTATTAAATTCACACAACTTTTTATCACAATTTAGTAAAACATTCAATTTTAGTTATTTTGTTTTGTTCGAATAGATATTTCACTTTTTCTTTAAGTCTTATAGAAATTTTGTCAAGAAAAGAATGATTGCATAAAAAGATCTCCGAAGCAATACTTGAAGAACAAAGTCGGCAAAAGCAATGGGAAGCAACAAAGCAAGCAATTCTGTTTTTGACAGTTCGCGCCGCGAACTGAGTGCATTTCAGCCACATGCAAAATAATGACACTTGTTCTGTCTTGGAAGAAAAACCACATTTTTGTAGGGTGGCGCCCCATAGCCTATTTATTGCACTTTTCCCTTGCATGTTGGACATAATCATTCCACCTTTTAGTCTTAGCATCTCTTAGGTTTGTAGGATATCTTAGAGAGATTTTGGAAGAGATTTTTCTTGTTCTTGGAGAGTTTTGGCATGCAAAGAGAAATTCTTGAAGAATTTTCCATGGAATCAATGAAGATGATGAGCAGCTAAACTTCTTTCTTGTCAAGCTTGAGGTAGTAGCTATCCTATGTTGTTTATGTGACATTACTATCATTGCATGTAAACAAACTACATTTGATATAAGGAATTATATTTTCTCTTTACATTGAAAATTCAGAATTAAATTATTGTTGAGAAAGATAGTTTGATTCTTGACCTAAGATATTTTTCCAAGTAGAGAATAAATTGTAGAGATAGATTTATTCACTACTTTTCTATTGTGTTAAATATTCAAGATTATTATATCAATAGTTAGATGGAGAGATCGTCTAAGGATTTATATAGTAACCATCACAATTTTATTTAGACATAAATATTATTGAGAGGACACTTGAATTTTATCATTGGAGTTTGAATGCATGCATGTGGTATTAAGAACATATAAAGAACAAAGATAGTGAAACTCAATCTTGACAAGACTTCTAAACTCTATTCTAAAATCAATTTTATTGTCTTAATTTTCTTATAAGTAAAAAAGAATACTTTAGTCATAAACAAACAATTCGAACACCTTTTGAACTTACAACAATCGAAATTATAGAACGGCGGTAGTAACACCAATCTCTGTGGATACGATATTCAAAATATTTGCCGGAAATATACTTTTCAACAGTAATCGATTACCAAGATAGGGTAACCGATTACTCTGACCTAGTTTTGCCAAAAAAAAAAACTTAAAAACAGTGGCAGAAAGGTTTTGAAAATGCAAAATATTTTTTCAATGAACATGCAAAGAAATGAGGAGGGTTTTGAACACTTGTACAAGCTATATAAAGGTTAAATGTTATACCTTTCCTTTGTGTTAAAACCATCTTCAAATTTTCATAAAGTTTTGATATAATTCTTTGACAATGAAGGTCTTTGATCTTGGTCTTGAACTCTTGAAATACTTTTAACCATCCTTGAGATGATGAATGTTTGTCGTCATCAAAATCTTCGAGAAGCCATGCCTTCACATGTATTCCACAAAGTTGGGAAGGGTAAGGAAAATAAATAAAAATGATATTTAGAAATATATCAATAGAAGTTAGTAAGACCAACTTGGTTAAAAGTCCAATTAAAAGAATATCCAAAAGTCTCTAATGTACCAATAATAAAACCTTAGAGTTAGATAATATTAATTAAGTAAACTTTGAGTTTATCAGTTACTCTAATTATCCTAACAGATAACTCTCAGAACACACTAGAATTCAGCTGATCTCAGTTAATATTATTTAGAGCATTTTATTATAAACAGGGTATTATAGTAGAAGTATTGCCTTTAGGTATTTGACTTACGCCGAGAGGGTATATGCAATATCAAAAAGTTGATTTTTAAACAGTTAAATCCAAACTCACGAGAGTGATCAGATGAAATTGAGAAAGACCCCGTTTTTAATAGATGTAGAAAGGTAAAGACCACTAACAAGCATTTTTGCACGAGCGAGAGCCAACGAGCGTCCAGTTTGCTAGAGGTAGGGCAATACGCTGGCGAGAGCAGGTGTTGTTATTTTAACTATTTTTCTATAAACTGAGTCAGAATTCCCATAATATAAGTGCTTGAGTCATGTGGAAAAGTCTAGGATAGGAGTCATAACCATATGTCCTACTTGTTTTATATAATATTTACCCATTTTTAAGATGTTATATTATAAGTACTTTTCTGTTTCATTTACTAAAACCCAAATTTCAGTCGCTCTAGCTTTACACCAATAGGATAGAAATTGGTACTTAACCATTGGTCTCGAAGGTTCGATAATTTTTATTACTTTGATATTAGTCGTGAACTAGCGGCGTGTCAAGTATTTGGCGCCGTTGTCGGGGACCAATTGCATTAATATTGAAATTTTGTCTGATCATCATAGAGAATAGAGCTTATTTTTATGTTTATTTTGTTGTTTTTGTTTGTTGTAGTTCTCTCACTGCCCTTGTATGTGAGGAACTCGTTTTGATTATTCTAATTTGTTATTTTAGAGATTAGAACAATTTTTTCTTTTCTGTTGTTTCTTTTGTGGTATACATGGGGGTCTGTCAAAAGTATGTTCAATTATGTGAACAATAGCCATGAAAACTCTTATCCCAATACCTATAACTCAAGGTGGATGGATCACTAAAATTTTCACTATGATAACCATTCCCATTATTTTGAGGAACCACTAAATTACCAACAACCCAAAATTGAAATTTCAATGGAGAATTTCATTGAGACACAAACTCACTATAACCTGAAATATATAATAGAGAGTTTTGTGGCAAGACAAACTCTTCTGCATGAATATTTTAGAAATCAAAACCTCCTCACCATTGAGGCACTTAGACAGTTGAACACTAAGGTTGAGAATGTTATCACCCATGCCAAAATGTTGGAGACTAAAATCTCCCAAGTAGCACAACAACAAACTGCTTCTTCCATCCTCACGAATTATTTCGGAGGCAACCTGAGCAAAACCCCAAGGGACATGGGAATGTTGTAACAACCGGAAATGAAAAACAAATTGAGAGTTATAGTGAGAAAAAGGTAGAAAGTGAGAAAATCCACCAATGCCACCCGACAAGGAAGTCACCAAAGAACTTTATCCTCCTCCTTACAAGCCACATTTTCATTTCTTGCAAAGATTGGTGGAAGCTAAGGTAGACAATCAATCCAATAAGTACGTGGAGATGGTGGAAAATATCTTTATCATGTACCATTAACCAAAGTCCAATCTAAAAAGAGAATATTAAAGGACCATGAAACCGAGAAAATTATTGATGTTAAGAGGGAAAGTTTGACCTTTGAGGTGGGGGATGAAAGGATTAAATCTAAACCCGAAAAGTTGATACTTAGGATAGAACTAGAACCATACCCATATGTTAAGAAGTATAAACCACCCTATAGGGAGAAGAAAAAAGAGAGTAGTGGATACAAGAGATGGCTTGATAAGTGGGCATGGACACCTAATACTATTGAGAGTGAGGTTGAGGAATCATTATTTGAAAGAGCCACAATGAGTGTGTGCCCTCATCATTGGTCAAGCTAAATGACCTTAAACAAAAGAGTAGTCTTGAATGATGTCTAAGCCATGATGCAACAACTCATGTTGTGGTTCCTACCTTCCGAGTGAGCTTCTTGTGAATTCTATTCCCTCTTGCTTGCGCCAAAATATTAAGGGTAATGTTTAGTTCAAGTTTTTTTTTTTTTTTTTTGGGGGGGGGGGGGGGGGGGTAGTTATTTATTTTAATTAACTTTTATTTATTGTATTTTTATGTTCATGTTTATCTCTTGATTTCTAATTTTCTAGTTTGATTGATGCATTAAGACCTTTTTTTTTTGTAGTTTTCCAAGTACTAAGACCATGAATTTTTTTTTAATGACAAGTTTCAATTTTGAGGGATGTTGAAAAAGTATAAAGAGCTTAAGAGAAGAGAGGATAGGAATAGGGACATTGGAAAAATTTGAAAACTTATGTATGACCCGAACACCTTAGGTTCCCCGAAGTAAGGACGTGAATCTAACATGTAACTTTGTGCCATAGTACTCAAACTTAAGAAGTATTCCTTGATTAGTTTATATCGATAGTCCGACATGATTAAAAGAATTACATGTATAAGGTTGGTTGATAAAACAAATATTTGGGCACCAAAAATAATTGAATAAAGGCAATAAAGACAACTAATCCTTCTAAGTTGGGTAGCCCTCACCCGGTTATTTAGCTTAATGGCAGTTGAATTTCAATTTTTGTCCCAAAGTGGACTAATAAACGCCAATGTGCATGAAAAGAAGAAAAAAAGGTTCCTAGAAAAAGTTTATGTATCAATCTTGTGCATGTGAGGGAAAAATAATTGTAAATACCTTAATATGATTGTCTGAATGAAAGGGGGAAAAAACAAAAAAAGAGATTTAAGCCCAAATCATAGTTGGAGAGGTGACCGAAAAGGAGACTTAGGACCATGGTTTTATTGCAGTGTGTGTTCTTGTAATACCTCATATTTCCTTAAATGCTCTATTGGGTGTTGTCACACCCTCATTTTCGCCTTTAGCCTTTATACCCTACATTCGCCATACCATACATCATTTTATTGCATATCGAGCATGTGGGTACGGATTGGGTCGATTTGTCATTTTCCATTTCAAATGAGATAACTTGTCTATCTTGGACTACATGGAAGAAAAGGTTCATTATCTAAGGTTTGATCTAAATTGGAAAGTCCACTCATGTGGATTTCTTCAAGAAGAAGTTACTTGACAAAATATTAGGATATTTAAGATATATTCCTAATGACCATGAAATGCAAGGCATAATTCAAGATTGCTTCATCCAATTTTGTTTTAAATTCTTGATCAAGTGGAGTTCAAATTTGCAAAGCATGAGTCAAGATCACAAGTCTATAATTCAAGACTTCATCCCTTTCAAGCTTAATGGTTCTAAGGAAATCCATCATGAATTCAAGATTAAAGGCAAGAATATTACAAAGAGAAATTTTATGACATTAGAAGAATGTCATTTGTTGCAAGATTTCCAACTCTAAGTAATGTTTAGAAATTAATTTATTTCTAATACTTCATTCAAGTCTCTAGTCAAATTCATGTTATGGTAATGCCACACCAAGTCTACATTATGCTTACAAACATCCAAGAAACATGCAAGGATTAAATCAACATTGGAATATTTTGAGACCAAGAATATGCATGTTTAATCAAGGCAAAATAGTCCCATGCAAGAGGTGACAAATTTCTTCATGTCACAAGACCAAGGGAATAACATGTGACAATGCATCTAAATATCAGATTTCAAAATGTTGTCAAGAGGTAGTAGCTTTGACCAAGAGGAGCTGTCCAAACACAAACCAACAAAATGGGTGCAAGGCACAAGGTGCTGCAGAAAAACAGCATAGGCAAAGTGCAACAACAAAAATGCAGCATAGCTCTTGCATGGAAATGGAAAGAAAGAGAGTGGCATGAGGAAAGGTGGTAAGAGACACCACTCCATGAAAAATCTGATATGTGGGGAGAAGTGAAAACCCTAGAGGAGCTGAGATAAGAGGAGGGGGCTGTAAACAAAAAATACATCACTCTTCATTCATTCAAGATACATTCTACACACATTTGCAAAACCAGAAAATAGAGAGAGCTAACAAAACCCTAAAAACCAAAAAAATAGGAAGCTTTGCAAACCAGAAAAAGAGAGTGATATAGAACCAAGAGGATCATTGAGAAACAAAACCTTCACAACATAGAGTGAAGAGGAGTGAAGTACTTTCAACCAAGACCAAGGAGGACTTGCAAGAAGGATAGAAAGCTCTTGGGTATCCATTTCCTCCAACCTTTCTCCCTTTATTTTTTGCTCTTACATTCATTTTGTTTACTCTTTTATGTATTGTTGTATTGTATGTTTCATGTAAGGTTCCAAAGGGACCAAGAAACCGTTCTTAAGAAACCACAAAAACGAAAGAAAAACATAGAAAAAATTAGGTTTTTCACTCTGGTAGCCTGACACGGGCCGTGTCCCACAACACGGCCACCCGTGTCGCCCAACACGGGCCGTATCACACAACACGGCCACCCGTGTCGCCCAACACGGGCCGTGTCACACAACACGGCCACCCGTGTTGCCCCTCTATTTGAGATTTCAACGTCCAAAAACCCCAGGCCTCACAACACGGGCCGTGTCACACAACACGGCCACCCGTGTTGCAGCTCTCTTTGCCCTAAAAATCAATTTTTCACCCAGACTTTACAACACGGGTCGTGTCACACAACACGGCCACCCGTGTTGCACCTCTGTCATGCCCTAAAACTCACACTGCAGGTACCCTATGACACGGGCCGTGTCATACAACACGGCCACCCGTGTTACTCCATTGTTTTCCACTTATTTATTGCATGTCTCGATTTTTTTAGCCGACTAATCCCATATGTTTGTATGATTTTAGTATGAATGTTGCTATTATCCTTGGTGACTTTTGATTCCAAAAACCATTTTCAAAAACAAACTCTCGATTTTATCGAGCCATTTTCAACCCTTGTAAGTCGGTCGCCTTTTGCGTCCGCCATCGACCTTGTTCGTATCACCTCAAATACTTTTACAAATAATAAACCTTGATCCAACGTCAAGTGGTTCTCTTTTCTCATAAAAAATCCAAAACACAATAACATAAACAATTAGAATTATGCACCACGAACTTTAAAGTGGTAGAAAAGGAATGAGAATGGAGTCCTCCTACACTCGTTCCAAATTTTTTGGATACAAGGCGCTCGACTTGGTTATTCGAAACATTCGTTGCTATCCAAAGTCTTCTGTGTATAATCCTAATCAAGAACAATTTCTCTTAAGAAACTTAAAAATAACATCAACTCATCAAACCTATTTTCGCCTTAGGGCATCAATCAAAAACCTTTTTTTCAAGGTATAAAATCAACCAACAAACAACTATTTTATAAGCCTCCGAACTACGGAGCTCTGATTCTTCACTTCTTTTAAGTGAGGATACGTAGGCACAAGGGCCACAATCCTTGGCGAGCATTAAAATAAATAAACCAACCCCTCTTTTCCCTAAGCAAGCAAACTTTTAGAATAAAACACTCATTCATGTTGAATAGCCTAGGAGGTTCCCATCGAGTACGATGGATGCGAGGGGGTGCTAACACCTTCCCCTCGCATAACCGACTCCCGAACCCTAAGACTTGGTTGCGACGACCACGCTCTTTTCCCAAAGGTTTTATCGCTATTTCCCTTTCCCTCCGTGGGATAAATAAAATCCGGTGGCGACTCTGTGTCATTTTTCGCATAGCGACAGGTGTCAGTTGGGACCAATGGAGTAGTTATTGATAAAAGAGGTATACCAATATTAATAAGTAGAAGATAGGATATTTTGGTAACTATAATATTTGGTCAATTGGTGTTAAATGACAAAATATCAAAGGGTGATATTTATGTCATTAACTATTTTGGTGGAACAAGAAAAAAAAAAAGAAGAATAGAAAGAAATTTTGTAAGAGAAAGAAGAGAAAAGAGGAGAAAGGGAAAAAAGAAGAAAACCTAGAAGGGGAAGTCTTCATCATGCATCGTCTTCATCATCAATCTTCTTCATCTTCATCTTGTTTTAAAGGTGATTTTCGTTAGTTATTTTAGCATTGGAGAGAAACATGAGTATATGGTGGATTAGGTTTTATGTGGAAGTGGATTCCTATGAATATGTTGTTAATCATGTTGTTTGTATTGCTTTGATACAATATATTTGAAGTCCTTGTTGGGAATGAGTTGGTTAAGAGTGGGGTGAAGAAACCCATTTGGGAACTATCTATATTATTGCTGGAAATTTTGGAAATTGCATGGTACGCACTGCGAGCTCTAGCGAACTGCAAGCGATCGTGACAGTCTGTCATGCTCGAACTGTGAGCGAAAGCAAGGCGAAGGTGAACACTCGCCCAGAGTTTGCACAGCAAGCACTAAGGCCTTTGCCACTGCCTCTGATTTTTATGCCTCACCTGGAGTTCACTGTGTGAACTAAAAGCGAGTCATCCTCGCCCAAGGTTCGATGCGACCATAGCAAGTACAGTTTTTCCCGTTTTGTTTACTTCATAACTTTTGAACCGTAACTCGGATCGAGGCACAGTCGGATTGGCTATATGCATTGGCTTGATATGATGGCTTTAAATTTAAAGAATGTGGAATATTATATGAATAGGTAAAGATGAACACCTAGTGTTGTATTGAGCACTATGTAATTGGCTTGATCTTTGGTGAGAGGCTTGGCTCCGAAAGACCTGTCTATTATGTGATCACAAATTAACCAAGAATATCGGTAGAAGAATAATGATGATTTTATGCCTTATGTAAGATGCTTATGCTTGATGCATTATACTATTTTACCGTATGTGCTTATGCATAATATATATATATATATATATATATATATATATATATATATATATATATATATATATATATATATATATATATATATATATCTCTGTGTGTGTGTGTGTGTGTGAATTTGATTGTGTGATAACATGCTTAAGAGACTATAAGAATGGTGAGGAAACTCTTGATGTTAACTAATGAAATGAATTAGTAAGATAATTAGGTCGTGACGAATAACATAGATGACCATCCTTGTGCAATATTGATTCCTAGGTATGTATCATTGGCATGTGTAAGGATTCCTAGGTGTGTATCCTAGGTGTGTTAACTAATGGTTATGTTGTTTATGGTTAAGGCAAATACAATCACACTATCCTTAGTGATTACATAAGCGAATG
Organism: Lathyrus sativus; assembly: GCA_963859935.3. NCBI lineage: Eukaryota > Viridiplantae > Streptophyta > Magnoliopsida > Fabales > Fabaceae > Lathyrus > Lathyrus sativus. Next base: position 664,756,944 of record OZ012735.1, read on the forward strand.
GAACCTACGGATAAAAGGCTTGAGACGAGGGTGCTATTATAGGAAGAGATGATTCGTAAGGTTGATGTTATCCTTTAGAATCCAAATTCATTCGACATTATGTTATGCTTTATCACATAGTCGAAAAGAACCCCTATTTGTGTCTTCCCAAGAGTGATGCTTTTGTAGAGTTCCTTTGGGATATGTGCACTATTACTTTCACATATTTGATTCCCGTATGTAGTACGAATGAAGCCTATGGGTAAGAGACTCGAGATGGTGGTGGTCCCACGGGAAGTGATGAATCATGTGGAATTAGCCTTGAATCCGAATCCATTTGTATGTCAAAGTACGCTACAAGGATCCGTGATCCGTGTCGATAACTTTAGACGTAGGGTTGGCCGGGGAAAAATGCCTTGGTATGGTTTATGTACTAGTGATTGTTTGAGTTGATGAACTCAAGAGGCATGTTTCCATACATTGCGAATTATGTGAACTCAAGTCTTATCCCTTTCCCTTTTGACTGGAGATAGAAATTGACTAGAACCTTGTAGAGCCAAGTGAACCCATAAGATAGGGGAACTCACTGAGATTGTTATCTCACCCTATTATTGTTGTTGTTATTGGTGTATCATTTGCAGGTTTAGTTTTCATGTGGAGCTTTGCTCGGATGTTTCAAGAGAAGCTTAGATTATGCTTTTTCCACTGTGCGTTGTGTATTGTGTATTTCGTACAATGATGTATATTATACTGAGATCTTAGTTTTATTGTTTTGGCATAGGGTGTCTTTTATGTTTTAGAAATGGTCGAGTATGTAAATTATGTTAATAGACACTTATGGTTGGTGTCAGTACAAGATAATAACTATTGTATGGTATTATTCTAGATATATATTATACAGGGTGTTACAGTTCTTGTCATGCTCTCGTTAACAAATGATTACCAAAACAACTAGACCTTAGTCGATCGAAACAAAAACTCACGTATGAATATCGACATGTTTCATTTTCATAAGTTATTGATCCAAAAATTTGTTGTGTAACTTTGTTGCTTGAGGACAAACAACAGTCTAAGTTTATAGGAGTTTGATAAGTGGTTTTTTATATCGTTTTTATTAGTTATTTTTCCTTTATATTTTACCATTTTCATTCGCTTTCATTTCATTTTACCATGTTTTACGCTTTGTTATTGAATTTGCTTTGTTTTCAGGTCATAATAAGCATTCCAAGCGAAGGAAGGACGGGAAGTGGATAAAACACGGAAAAAGAACACAGAGAATTGTCAAAAGGATTCACAAAGTATATTTTTCAGCATGCTGCACATCATGATAAACCTGTGGTATTTTGATCATATTTAGAGCATCGTAAATCAAAATGACGTGGGACCAATGGAAAATGAAAGCTAACGCCAAGGGTTACAAAATCCACTTTGAGACGTCTCCATACAAAAAATAGAGGCCTGTTACAAGCACCCGTAACAAGAGGGCGAATTTTCCCAATTTGTTTCCTTTTTGGCCTGATTCCCTCCACTTCAAGGCTCTTTATGTGCTTTGATATCATATTAACCACTTGTAATTGGCATTGAATATTAGGATATTCTTACTATGTCTTGAGTTTTATCTAATTTTTAATTTCTGTTTTGTTTTCACGCTTTTCATTCTACAACTTTGTACAAGTCTCCATTGGAGCAGTTGGATCCATTTTATAATTAAAAAATTGATTTTTCATTTATCAGGCTCTCAATTACTAATTTAATCATTCGTTTACTGATTATGTCTTTATTCGTGATTGATGTTTTGATTGAAAAGTTCCTGAATATGAACGAGTAGTCCTCTATGGACTAAGGGTTATGAACCCTATTGTTTGATTACTCGCATGACTTAGGCCAATTGCGGGAATTCCACCTTTTTTATTTTAAAAGTTTGAGTGTTTTTCAAAACTTGCTACGAGAGTAGGAGTATTTCCTTTAGGTATTTGAATTGCACTGAGATGGTATAGGCAATACCGGAAAGCTGATTTTTAAATAGTTAAATCCGAACTCGCGAGAGTGATTGGATGAAATTTAGAAATGCCCCATTTTTAATAGCTGTGCAAAGGTAAAGACCACTAACAAACGTTTTTGCGTGAGTGAGAGCCGATGAACACCTCATTCATTAGACGTAGGGTAATATGCTGGCAAGAGCAGATATTTATATTTTAACTATTTTTCTATAAACTGAGTCGAAATTCCCGTGATATAAGTGTTTGTGTCATGTGGAGAAGTTTAGGATAGGAGTCATAACACTATGTCCTACTTGTTTTATATAATTTTTACCTGTTTTTTAAGTTGTTCTACTATAAGTACTTTTCTATTTCGTTTATTAAAACCCAAATTTTGATGCTCTAGCTTTACACTGATAGGATAGAAATCGGTTCTTAACCCATGGTCTATGAGGTTCGATACTTTTTACTACTTTGACATTAGTCGTGCACTTGCAGCATGTCACTAATCTGCATCCGTGAATATTTCTATTTTTCTACTTATGTCCTTTTTGAAATGTAGTGTCTTCCTTGGTGCCTATTTGAGATACTGTAGAATACAATTAAATTCTTTCATGTGAGTCTCTTTAAGATCGTTTATGTAGCGGCTAAACATACTAACAAAAAAACCAATATTTGGTTGTGTATGGGTTAGGTAGATAAGTCTCCCAACCATTCTTTGATTCATCTCTTTATCAGTTGGTGGCCTCTCTTTTTTCTCTCCTATTTTCACATTACATTCCATAGGAGTGTCTGCTGGTCGACATCATAACATCCTCATTTCTTGAAGTAAGTTAAGAGTATATTTCCTTTAAGACAAATAAATTCCAAAATTTAATCGTGCCACTTCCATTCCAATAAAATATTGTAACTGACCAAGGTTTTTGACTTCAAATTCCTTAGCTAGTAATAATTTTAACCCTTCAATTCCACTACAATCATCACCTATAATAATAAAGTCGTTTACATAAATAATGAAGATAGTTACCTCGCCTTCCTTTGACTGCTTTAAGAACATTATTTGGTCTATTTTGCATTGAGAGAAACCATACATCCTAACCACTCGTGTAAGCCTATCAAACCAAGCACGTGGGGATTGCTTGAGCCCGTATAATGATCTTTTGAGCTTACATACCTTGCCTGAGTTTTCTGACATCTAAAGTCTAGGTGGTATTCTCTTGTAAACATCTTCAAGTTTTCCATTTAGGAAAACAATTTTTATATCTAGATGATGAAGTGACCAATCCTAATTTACGGCCAACAAAAGGAGAACACATACTGAGTTTAATTTTGCTATAGATGCAAAGGTCTCTTTATAGTCCACCGCATAAGACTGAGTGAACTCTTTTGCCACCAATTGAGCTTTATACCTGTTCACACTCCCGTCCATATTATATTTCACTGAGAATATCCATTTGCATCCAATTGGCTTCATTACTACAAATAACACATCTTACCTCGGTTACACATGCAAGGTAACGAAAGGTGACATGATAACTTGCCCTTTCCCCCTGTTTTAAAAAAAACCGAGGTTAGAAAGTAAATGCTCATTGGTTCAATCCCTAGCAAAAACATATTTTTATTTTCCAAATTTTGTTGCACGCGCCATATAACTCTCGGTTTTATTTAAAAACTAAGGTAATAAGGTATATTTTTACCTTGGTTTTAAATAATAATCAAGGGGTTAAATCTTACTTACTACCATATATAATTTGTTTTAAATCTCATTTTCATTGGCCTATATCCTATCATTATAAATATTGTAAATACGGAATACCAAATTTACATTGTTTTAAATCTTATTTTTACACAAAAATTACAAAATATGTGACAGAATTGGAATACATCATATCATTTTAAATCTTGTAAACAGAGAATAACAAATTATCATTGTTTTCAAAATCAAATGTACAAATTTACATTATTCTCATTAAGACAGAATACACACATTTACATATTTGCACATTAAAATGACAAAACCTTTGTACATATACAAATTAAGATTATAAAAAACAAGAAAAACTATTGTTTTCGAGATTCAAAACAAGATAAGAAGGCACCGACCAACGTGATCGAACGTGGTCTATATCTTCTTTTGAGTATGGTGTTCTGTCGTTAAACTCCTATAATTAGAACAAAATTTAAGTTATGATAAGCTAACAACAACAACATTGACTTATATATATATATATATATATATATATATATATATATATATATATATATATATATATATATATATATATATGTGTGTGTGTGTGTGTGTGTGTGTGTGTGTGAGTGTGCGTGCGCGTGTGTGTGTAGCATATATCTGATCATAACATAGTATCCACAAGAATAGTCGTTGGGTTGTTTTCGCCACTACAAATAGGTTTCATATATTTATATCACTAATATGCACAAATAATACAACACACGTAATATACTTACTTTTTAGTATAAAAAGTTTGGCTTTTTACCAAGTAAATTTTGTTTGATTACATTATACCCCTCCATCACTCTATACATGTCGGATAAAATTAAACATGAATAAAAATTATTCAAATCTAAAGTTAAAATCTGAGTATTAAAAATAATACCACTTACCTATTCAAAGCATTAACCACAACTTTAGGCAGCACATAGTGCAACGAGCAAAACACAATTATATCATTTTTCCTCGGATATATAGCAATTAGTTGCCAATGATCACTGCATAAGCACTCAAAATAATTAATAATATGTATACAATTGATTTATAAACGAAAAAATAAATTAATATATACTCACTTGCAGTAAAACGGGGTCAAATAACATTCTTTGTTCTCTTTCAACATTTCTTGTCCGTAAACAAAGATATTGTTTCCAGTGAAACAACGAGTAAGACCAAGCAGCGATGGATCTAAGAAACAATACTTATTTATATTCCTTTCAACATATAACTCGTGCATGAACTTGCAAGACTCAAATATTTATTTTAAAATACAAGAACGTATGAATATAAATAGAAATCAACATAAAAAACTATACTTACAAGTACCAAATTTGTGATACGTAATTGTCTAGGTACTTATCTCCCTTCAAAGATTCATAAATAGAATCCTTAGGAAGTACAAATAACTGACTTAGATTACGACTTAATGTAATACCCATGCATGGGTCTGTAATACTTTCTAATACCATTTATAGTCTCTTAGTGTTATATAGTTTTGATGGTGTGGTTTCAATACCGCACTGGTTGGCAAAAAAATCTTTCTTTCGTGCTTCTACCACCCATACCTTTCTCAACTACATTCTCTTGAATTTCCAACTGATTTGAATTTGTATGGTTGGGTAGACCTAAAAAATTCAATTTTTGCATCATAAAAATAACATAAATATAATACAAAATTAACATATGCAAACAATAATAACAACAACATACAACTTATACCTCAAGCACATCACATGTACACTTCTCTAACATCTTTTCAAGATCCTTATCAGCCATCCTATTTCGCTTCTCTTCGACCTTCCTCTCTCGCTCCTCTTGCTCCTTCTGGACACTCTCCCGCAACTTCTATAACAACCTTTCCCTCTCCTCCTCCAAGATCCTCTATCTTTCCTCCTTCTATCTCCCCCTTTCCTCCTTCTGTCTCCTTCACTCCTTCATCCATTTCTCCCTTTCCTCCCCAACTTTACAACAATAATCTCTTCAAACTCTCTTAAGATTTTATTTTCCAAATGATTAGATGTTCTAAAAATAACTTAAATCCAACACCTCTTCCAAGACAATGGACACGTCTAGGATGCTATTAGGTTTCAATCGCTTCTACCAAGATGTCACGACAATCTAGTGAAGCGAAGAGGCCAGCTCTGGTCTGTTCAGCTAGACCATCCTACAACACATATAAAAATTTATTCTTTACCAAATTGATTTAACCAAAACAAATATTGTTGAAAAAAGTATCTACTTACAATCTTTTGAGCCACTTCGCGTGTAGCATTTAATGTGAACTTGTCGTCTTTTCTTTGATGTGCCCTATTCCATTTTTCATGGTATGGTGGTGGAGGTGGAGCGCGATCAAGGCTTATAGAATCTCCCAGTTCTAGTTCCATTTGTTTTCTTTTTTCTTCAATCATCTTATTTTCAAGTTTTTGATATCCTCCACAAGATAATCTATATGGATAGATATTTCTAGCTAGATTTCCTTTTCCTTTTTGGCTCTTTTCCAAGAAGTTAAGAGTGGTGTGAGACTCTACAAATTTCTCTCAAACATCTTTATCAATGAATGAATACACCATGTATTGAGGTTCTTCTTTATTATTTGAATGTTTACTATAATCATGGGTGAGTTGTATCTTAAAGCCCCTCCGACGCTCACCACAATATGTAAGCAATTTCTTTTTCACAATACTATCCTTTGGACTAATAATAAACACATCCTATGTTTACACAATAGAGATGTTATTAGTATTAAACAAAAAATAAATGATCATATATACTTGTAAATAAATCATAAAATACCTTAACATTATCCTATATGGCATCTTTCAAGTCCTCGTCAACTTCAATCCAACTATCTATCAAAATACTCACTTTACTTATACCTTGTAACACAACATAACCTATAAAATCCTCAGCATGTTAACCATATAACCTGTCGGTTCTTATATCAACTGTAATCAGGTAGCAAACACCACTTTCGTGGGTTTTTTTCACCTTGGTATACATCGTGACACTTATAGATTTTATTTTACATTTTGTATTAATAGAGGTTCATGCAGATATTGCATGGGAGGTGCTTGTTGAAACAGCCATGACTATATAAATAAACCTTATAATGATTAAGATAAACTATTTTTGTGAATCGAATAACACGTAGAAACATGCTAACTAACATTTCAGTGGAAAAAATGATCAAAAGAAACTATTTCAAATAACACGTAGAACCATTCTAACTAATGTTTCAGTGAAAAACAAAATGAAAAAATGTACCTCAAACGAGTTTTGGTTGTAATAGAGATGATATTCGAGTTCTGAAGAATATATGTTGGAAGAGTTTTGATAAGAGTGATGATGACAATCGCCAAGGTGTTTTTTTGCAAAATGAGAGTGACGAAATGACATTTGATCTTTGATAGAAGTCTGAAGTATTTCATGCAAAATATGTGACACGTCGATTTTATATAAAAGCCAACATGAAAGTATTAACTAAAAATAGAAAATATAAAAAACACAATAGTGCCATATTATGGGAACTCATTTAAAATATAAATCAAGTCGATTTTTTGATGAAAATTGATAGACTTGAATATATAAAATAAAAAATTAAAATGAGCTTTGAAAATAGTAATTTGAAATTTTTGATGCAAAATATATTACCTCCCAGCTGGACCATGTAACCCAAGTAAATACTAATGAAAAATGAAAACAAAATTAACAAAGAAAAAAGCGAAGTTGGAAAGACACCAAATGAGAAATACTAACTAAAACATTGAAAAAGAAACATAAAATGCAGTAACTGTGATTCGAAGCGAGCTCCCTTATATATATATTCTCTCAATTTTCTTAAAAACCAAGGGAACATGTTGTTTATTTATTTTTAAATAAATAAAACACGATGCTCCCATGACCTATACCCTCGATTTTTTTTATTGTTTGAGGTGTAAACTTTGTCATAAAAAGTGTTATTTGTAGTAGTGTTTCTTTCCATTTGGAAGGTGATAGAGCTGCCACATACCATTATCCTCTAGTGCCTTGATTTCTTCCATAACAGCAACCTTCCAATATGGAACTAGGATAACTTCATGGAAATTTCGAGGAATGTGTGTGTTGTCCACTAGGTTGATGAAATTCTTGTACTCCTGTGACATATTTTCACTAGAAACATGGTTTCCAATTAGATGTTTGGTACAAAACCTCATTACCTTTCTTATTGAAATAGGTAAGTTTAAGTTTTGGTCATAAATGTCATCATCCAATAAATTAGAAGATAAGTCAACGCATGGTCATTTACATTTGCGAGTAGGTTTAGAATTTGAATTTTGGGCAGAACCTTGGTTCTTCTTTGGGGGAGTGCATGTTTCTACTCCCTTAAGAGTTTGAAGCTTTTTTTCTTCATTGTGTATACATGTAGTTAGTTTCTTCCTTTTGTTGTCTTGGTAACCTCAATAGTGGTTGCTTGCTAGTCCAATTCAGGTTCAAGTATTATTTGGCCAGATTCTGAATTTTTAGTGGTTAAGGTAGGTTTCTGTGAGTTAGATTTTGGGACAGATTATTGCGTGACAGATTCTGGAACGACTTTTGGGACAGATTCTGGTACATTTTCTAGAACAGTTTATGGGACAGATTACGAGACATATTTTGGTATGATAATTTCCCAAGGTTGGTGTTCATCAATTGTCACTTTCTCCCTCTGAATGGTAACCTTGGAATAAAAGGTATTTCCTTCATAAAACGTGACATCTATAGTGTGATAGATTCATCTATTTTGAGGATAATAACATTTATATCCTTTTTTGGCAGGAGAGTATCCCAAAAATATACATTTGATAGATTTTGGGTCCAACTTATTAGGATTTGGCTTTTGATCATGTATTGAAGCAATACATCCAAAAATCTTTGGTGGGAGTTTTGCGATGAGTTTGGTCGAAGGATGAAAGGAAAAGAGGGTTTGGTGAGGTGTGTTTAGGTTGAGTGTTTTGGAAGGCATTCTATTTATTAGGTATGAAGAAGAAAGAGTTACATCTCCCAAAAAATGTTCAGGTACATTCATGGACAACATAAGGGCTCGAGTGACTTCCAATAGGTGTCTATTTTCCCTATTTGTTGTTCCATTTTGTTGGGAAGAATATGAACATGAAGTTTGGTGTACAATCCTATTTTTGGAAAGCTATGTACCAAGGGTGGGGTGGAAATACTTTCTTCCATTATTAGTTCTTAGGATTTGAGTTTCGCTTTGAAATTGGGTATGAACCATTTTATGGAAGTTCTCAAATATGCCCTCTACCTCTAATTTTTCTTTCACGAGAAACATCCAAGTGACTGTTGTATGGTCATCAATAAAGGTGATAAACCATCCTGACCCAATAATATTGCTCACTCGTGAAGGTTCCCACAGATTACTATGAATAAGGGTGAAAGATTTAGATGACTTATAAGGTTGTATGGAATAATGAGACTTGGTGTGTTTGGCTAGTCCACACACTTCACGTTTGAAAAAACCAGAATTTTTATTAAATAGTGATGGAAATATCTTTTTTCAAATATATAAAATTTGGGTGTCCAAGGCGATAGTGCCATAACATTACATCATTCTCATTCTTTGATGAGCATATAAGGGCAACCTTGTATAATCTTTTATTTTTTTCTTCAACTCTTAGGTAGTAAATTCTTACACTCTCCCCAGCATTGCCAATCATCTTCCCTGAATTCATATCCTGAAATTCAACAAATTTGGTAAAAATTTAGCAATACATCCCAAATTTTTTGTTAATTTACAGATAGACAACAAACTGCAATTTAATTTTGGAACATCTAAAACTGAATTAAGAGTAATATATTTAGTCATAATCAATGATCCTTTACCAACCACTTTAGAGGTAGTACCATATGCTATTTGGACAAAAGATTCATCTTGACAGGGAGTGTAATTGATAAATACATTGATGTCCCCAATCATGTGATTCGATGTGCCAGAATCAACAACTCATTAGTTTGTTTTTTTATGATTAACATGAAGGGCACTAGAAAAATTACCTTTTTTGGGAAAGAGTATAAGTGGAAGAAGAAACACTGGTGTTTTATATTGCTTGTTGCATCATTTTCTACAACATCTTTAGTTGTTCCTTGTTGAAAGGACTTGCCTCTGCAATACTTTTGGATTTGCTTTCATCAACAACAACAACATATGCACGTGTATCCTTGAATCATGGTTTCAGATTTGTGGGTTTCCCGTGAAACACCCAACATGTTTCCTTTGTATGTCTGGGATGGTTGAAGTGATTGTATCACCCTCTACCTTTCTTTGGCGGTCTCTTGCTACAAGGGCAGAGTCTTCAATGTTTGGACTTTGACTTCTCAGCATAACTTTTCTTTTACTTTCTTCCCTCCTTACTTCTACGAATGCTTCATGAATACTAGGGAGAGGTTTAGTTCCAAGAATCCTTCCCCTTACTTCATCTAAATTTTTATTCAGTCCCAATAGAAATTGATAAATTCTATCCTTCATGATCAATTTTTTAAAAGATTTTTTCATCCTCCAGACACTTCACGTTGTGTCGGCATAAATGTTGAGTTGCTGCCAATACTTTGTGAGAGTGTGATAGTACTCCATTACCAGAGAGTCTCCTTGTTGCAGGTTGTGTAAGAGACTTTTGATCTCAAATATGGCTGAAGTGTTATTCACATTTGAGTAGGTCTCATTGGTTGCATTCCATATTTCTGCAGCATTGCCGTAATACATGAAATTTTCACCACACTCATTTGTTATGAAGTTAAGTAACCATGACATCACAAGACTGTTTTCAAGTTTCAACTTTGCTTGGTTTGAATCAGTCTTTGATGGCTGCTTAGCGTCGCTGGTGATGTAGTCTTCCTTTCCCTTTCTTTGGAGAAAGAGTTAGACAAATTTGGACCATTATGTATAATTCTGTCCATTGAGCTTGTAATAAGTGATGATAATTGTCTTATTATGACTGGAGGTGTTTCTAGTCACTGCCTTTGGATCAACATCTGATATGCTTGAGCTGTTTGTTTTTTCCTCCATGGAAAAACCCTAATTTTGTTTTTCTTTTTCTTTTTCGGATCAGAAGTGTAGTTCTGATGCCATGTGGAAATTATGTATTTCTTATTGAGTTTGTACATAATATAATAGGATATAAATAGTTTAGAGAGTACAAATAACTAAAGAAACTAATTAAATTCTAATTAACTCAAATTAATTTATATTTACAAAAAGGAAAATATTTTATAGAAATGTGTGTAAATAAATATAAATGTATTCATATAAAATATGTATTGTTGTCCCTTATTAATGCATGCATAAATGTGCCTTAATGGTTGTAGATCAACAACTAATATATCAGTTACTAACAATTTGTTGATATTTTTTGTAAACTAATACTCAGTTCATTATTTTCTAATTGGTGCGAATCTAGAAAAAATCTCTATAAATAAAACATATTTGTCTTAAAAAATATTAAAATTAAAGATTTTTCATAAAATAAAGGATAATACAAAAGAAAAATCTATATTAATTGATTGGTAACGGATTCTTAAAAAAAATTAACTAATGAGAGATTAAAATTAAAGATTTTTTATAAAATAAAGGACAACACAAAAGTAAATTTTATATATATACTTGTAAATAGTTTTTTTCTTTTATTGAATGTGAATAACTTATAAACTTTTTTTTAAGATCAATATTTACCTTTGAAGATTTTCAAACAATGAAAAATATTCTGTCAAAATTGAAAGTGACATTTGAAATGAAAATCAAATACTAGAAAATGTTAACGAATGTACTTGGAAAACTGATTAAAAAATTTAAATGATAAGTTGAGCATAATTACATTGATTAAAAAATAGTTTTTTTTAAATATATGTATTAATGCTCTAAAAATAAAAATAATTACTTTTTAAAAGAATATTATACCTATTGAATAATCTGAAGATAATATATTTTCTTTATTAAGAATTTTTAATCAGTGTTCAAGGGACATTACGAGAACTCAAAATATTGATTAACATGATTATATATATATATATATATATATATATATATATATATATATATATATATATATATATATATATATATATATATATATATATATATATATATATATATATATATATATATATATATATATATATATATATATATAAAAGATATTTAAAATGAATATTTGCGGGAGTAATTTTTTAAATTTTTTAAATTTTATTTTTGATAACATACATCATATTTAAAAGTGACGTTTTTAGATGAAAACGAATACTTTTTATAATAAATTATTAAAAGAGAAAAATTTACATGAAAACAAATTAAAATTCTTATTTGAAAAAGAAAGAATATTTTATTTCTATATTTTAATTAATAAAAAAATGGTGATCGGTTTATGTCTGCGTATATTTAAATATTTTCCAAAAGAAAAGGAAAAAAAATAAAGAGAAAAAAGGACATTTGAGGTTTGAACGTGGCGGAACAATAGCCATGCATATGAGTACGCTGGGTAATGTTTGTTCTTCCGGAATGGATAATAGTATAACTACACTACTCTTTACTGGAATGGAAATGTGGCTTTGGTTGTTAAACTGAAAGATGTTGGCATTTATTAATGTTCTTGATGAGCTCTTCAATTGTATTTTCCAACTACTTCATTTTATTTAAACGTCACCACCACAGCTCTTTTCTCTCCCTCTCGCCGCATCAACAACCTTCACCCACTCTTTTCATACGCCGGCGGTTTTGTCCGAGCTTTATTGCAAAAGCGGAAAGCAGTAATAGTAACAATTCAAGTAAACGCAGTAGTTGGTGGTTCAAATTTTTATCTGAGGACGATCCGAGCGCGCTTGGTTTGAATGACGATGATTTGATGGAGCTCGGAGGGGAATATTCAGAGCAACAAGAGTTGTCCGAGGATGAAAAGTTTGAGGCATGGAAGCAGAGAGCGGAAGCAATTATAGATTTGAGGGAAGCTCAAGAAGATAGGAGGAACCAGGACCATAGAAAATGGGAAGACTGGCTTATGGAGGAAGAGGAGGATGTTAATGGTACCACTTCTTGGCAGAGGGGATTCAAGGATTACAGGGAGGAGATTCCACCGGATTCCCGCGAAGAAGGGATTGTTAAGTCTGTTAGGTCTTTCATTTTCAGAACAGAACAGGATGATGACATGCTTTATGAAGACCGTGTTTTCCAGTATGCTTCTTCAAACTCGGTAAGTGCATTTTTTTTCTTCAAATGTGCTAGTGCTTGCTTAATACATTCTCTAACAAGTATCTCAATTCCACATACCATTGTTGTTATTCCAGGCTAAATTTTTGGCAGTGTTGATCATTATACCTTGGGCAATGGATTTACTGGTTCATGACTATGTGCTCATGCCTTTTTTAGACAGGTAATTGTGTGAACTCAACTTTCTTACTCATATCTTATATTTTTGTTCTCAATTCATGAAATTGTTTTCCGGTTGAAAAGTTTTATTCTGCTCTGCAAAATTGCTTGAAGGCATTTTCACAAACACCTGGAAGTGATAAGGAAGATGACCAGTGGACTGGATTGCATATTTTATAATGCTCTAGTGAGGCAGAAGTAATGAGGTGTATTAGGTTGCTCTTCTTGAGGAGACTCATACTGCAAAGGACTATCACTTGTTACTGAATTATAACCAACTAGGAACTGCTAAGTATACACTAAAAAAGAAGAGTTCAAGATAATGGATATAGCTGATGTCATAATACAGTACAAAAGAACATAGTAGCTTATAGCTTCTCTTATAACCATTTCTATTAAAGCATCAATGGTCATTTTACAACCATTTCTTATGGGATATGAAATCTGTACGTTGGTACGTAGCATAATTTTCTTTTTGGAGCAAGCTTATACGAGGCTTATACCAAATAATACTCTCAGAATTTGGATTGGGCCTAACTCATCTCTACAAAACCAGCTTGTAGGGTGAGGATTACCCCCACTTATAAGGACATGTCCAGGCCATATATTGTCCGATGTGGGATTCTTAACAAATACGTGCACCAATAAGTTGACGAAGTTGTAGTATATATTATCAAAGTTTATCTTATAATGTCTAATAAGACATGCCAAACAGCCCTAGGAAAGATGACGATAGATGAGAAGAAATATTCGTTCTGAATATCCAATATTAGCACCTCTTAGTTTTCATGATTTTTATGTAGCTAAGTTTTTTATTTTATGAAGTATAAACAAACATATTACTTTTGCCATTTTTTATGCGTTCTTTGTTCTTGAGTATAAGTTATTTATTATTGATCTTTTACTTGGGGTCTGTTTAAACTTTTTTCCTTTGCCAGATATGTAAAGACTGTACCACTCGCCGCCCAATTGCTTGATGTGAGAAAATGTCAAAAACTTGAAATAATTGAGGTATTAAAAACTGAGAAAGGACGATTTGAGCTTGAGGTAGAGATTGGTAAATCTCCCCCTCTTTCTGACAGCGAGGTTTGGTGGGAATTGAGGAATAAAGCGTAAGATCAGTACTTCTCTGTTTTTCCTGATCATCTTAAAGGGTTCTCTCCCCTACTGTATCTGTTTGTAGAATGAACATGAAGTAGTACTTTGAATTCAGGAAAGTCCAAATTAGAAATTATTAGATGCTGTTATTCAAATTGGGCTGTATGCTTGTACAGTATAATGTAAATATAGCAAATAGGTTAACACGTTTGTGTTTAGTAACAAAGCTTTGCTGTATATAACATAAAAATTCACTCATATGTTCTCTAACTTGTATTTGCATTTTTGCAATAGAAGATATGAAAAAGTCTTATTCTTATTTTAGAATATCTCTTAATAGCAGTAGCTTCTTATCTTTGATATCTAAAATTATATCTTATGATTAGTTTTATATCTTTAAGTATTATAGATTATCTTAGTATTACTTTCCATGTTTCTTTATTGTTATCATGATTTGTTTCCCTATTTGAAGTGCCAGTGCTTAGTGTTTATATATTGTCTTTCAAACCATATTCATAATGTAAAAGTCTTTGTTTTCTTTCTCTTTTTTCTCTCCTTCTCATAAACTCTAAAACTTCAAGAGAAATAATCATGCTAAAGACTGTGCACTGTCCTTTAAGCAAAAAGAGAATAAATCTAGTCTCGGACTTGTTAGCGTGTTCTTATGCTATCGCCTAGCGTTATTTGCTTAAGATGACCTTGTTAATCTTCAATTGTTGTATACTTGTTGTCTTATTTCCCTTCTATTTTTTGCTCTGACAGATTAGAGTTGAGAGATAAGTGGAGACTGGAGAATCGCAGTGCATTTGCCAACATGTTCTCAGATACAGTTTTCGGGATCTCTTTATTTATTCTTTTGTACTTCAATAAGAGTAAAGTAAGTTCACATTTTTTCTTCTGCTAAATGTTTGTATGCATTGCCAATTTTGTTGGACGTGTTTTCTACCATAAATATCACTGTTATTTTGCGATATATCATTACTCTATGTTGCTAGTCCTAGATAGTGGAGCAGGCAGCTTCAAAACTTGGATGCACAATGACTTCCATTTGATACGTTTAGGAAATATTTGGTCTGCGAATGGCTAAATAAATGCTGTTTTAGGTCTTCAATATCTTGATCATTATCTGTAATGACAAGATTAATTCCTTTGTTCATAGATGAATGTCTAAAGAATACATAGTTATCTTCTAAAGTTCTAAATAACTTTATTTAATTTTCAAAGTCAAGCTTGAGGGGAATCTTTAAAACTGTAAATTGATGCATGTAACCTGCAAACATGGCCATACTCTCCCTGAAAAACAAAACTAGTTCTCTTCTGCTAAGTCTCTACACAAAAATATATTTTTAATATTAAGCTACCACAAAGGCCAATGTCTCACTTAAAGCCATTAATAGAAAAAGCAAACTAATACCATTTTTGCAACTGGAGAGAAGGTATCACTATAGTCTAGACCATAAACTTGTGTGTACCCTTTAGCTACAAGTCTGACTATCAAACGATTCACTTGTCCATCAAGGCCTACTCTAATAGTGAAGACCCACCAATGGTTGTCACAAGGATAGTTGAGGAATTGACTTACTACACTGGATGAAAAAGATATGTAGAGTCTAGTCATGGTGAGATAATTCAATTTTCCCACAAGTCTTCAGTATCTACTTGGGTCAGGATATGGCTCCCCGTGATTTGGAAAAAGTTTTACATTAGGGTTTGTAAGCGTGTCAACTGGTTTGCAATCTCTAAGACCTGTCTCCTCCAAAATATCAAAAGCATACTTCCTTTAAGAGATAACAATTTCAGGCTTTGATTGAGCTACCTCAATTCTAAGAAGGGAACGGATATAACCCAATTACTTAGTATGAAAGTTATGAAATAGATGCTGTTTAAATGCTTGATACACTTATGATCATCACTTGTAATCACAATGTTGTCAACATAATCCACTGAGGAGATATGTTTATTTGATGATCAGTACTTAATTAAAGGTGAGTGATCTTCCTCATATTATGCGTGAAGCTAGCTCTGTCACCACTCCCATGCAGACCTCCTGCAAGCTAACGAAAACAGGCTCAGGTGTAATCAGTGACTGATCCTTATATGTACATGTCAGTTGTAGGTGCAATGCAGTATGTTACCATCACTAGACCTGGCATTTCATACTCTGTCAACAAGGTTTGTCAGTTTATGGCTCATTCCCTTGAAGCTCATTGGATGGCAGTCAAAAGAATCCCTGAGGTATCTCAAAGGAACCATTGATCATGGTCTGCTTCTTTCATCTCTTCCAACCATATCTTCTCCTTCCATTCAAGATTTTCGTGATGCAGATTGGGCCTCTGATCCTGATGTCAAAAGGAGTACTTCTGGTGCAGCTATCTTCTTTGGCCCTAATCTCATCTTTTGGTGGTCTAAAAAACAAGTAGTGCCTAGATCTAGCACTGAAGCTGAGTACAGAAGCCTTGCTCAGGCAACTGCAGACCTCCTCTGGTTTAGACCTATGAAACACGAACACCTTTAGGAGTAGGCGTGTCGCCGTGTTCAACACGTGTCGGTGTTTGACACTTGAATGACACTCGTACGACACGTGTTAGAAAAGTCAGACAAGTGTTGTAGAAGTCAAACAAGTGTCTTCAAATAGAATGGTTTTTTTCTTTGCTTTGACACTCTTTAAATTGGTGAGCGACACCCATATGACACTCATACAACATGTGTCAGACAATTCAGATAAGTGTTTTAAAAAGAATTTGTTTTTTCTTTACTTAAAAACACCTTGCTTAGGCTAGACCTCCTCTGGTTCAGACCTATGAAGTACGAACACCTTTAGGAGTAGACGTGTCACGGTGTCCGCACTTGAACGACACTCGTACGACACGTGTTGGAAAAGTCAGACAGGTGTTGTAAAAGTCAAACAGGTGTCTTCAAACAAAATGGTTTTTCTTCTTTTCTTTGACACTCTTTAAATTGGTGACCGACACCCATATGACACTCATACAACATGTGTCAGACAATTCAGACAATTGTTTCAAAAAGAATTTGTTTTTTCTTTACTTAACACACCTTGTACATTTTTTGGACAAATCTCACACACATCTAAAAGGGTTAAACATGTATTGAAATGATATTATCAATGAAAAATTAAAGACATTAATTTTAATTAGAATATTTTTAACTCTTTTAATAATAGGTGAAGAAATGAAGCTCAAATACTATCATATATGTAGCGGTGTCGGTGTCTTTTGTTTTAACATTATTGGTGTCAGAGTGTTTGTGTCATGTCTTGTCCCGGTGTCCGTGTTAAAGTCAATGCTTCATAGGTTCAGACTCTTCTTAAGGAACTAAGCATCTTCTCCAAAGCTTCTACCATTTTCCTGTGATAACCAGTTTGTAGTACTATTGGCTCATAATCCCATCATGCATTCAAGGACTAAACACATGGAAATAGACCTCTTTTTTGTCAGGGAAAAAGTTATGGCTAAGCAGCTTCAGCACATTCCTAGCACTGATCAATGGGTTGGTTCTCTTACCAAGCCCTTGCCATCCACCAGATACTTAGCTCTTAAACACAAACTCAGGGTTATTCTTCCCCATAAGTTTGAAGGGGTGTATTAGAGAACAGTTAGTGTAATACTGTAATTCTTGTTAGCAAATGCCTAGGCCTCAAGATTGACACCTGTTGGCTTGATTGTAATAACAAGGAACCTGTTATAGCAGGTTATCAAGTCATCTGTTTTGCCAAGTATAAAAGAAAAACATATCCCTTTTTGTAACTAACTAACATTTCAGAAATCAAAAAGTTAGTTAGAGAGTAAAGATGAAAATCTCAATTCTACCTACTGATTCTAACACCTCACAACAGATCATCCCAAATTGTTGTAGCACTTTATTAAATCTTCCAAACTATGTCCGAGGTGATTGATCCAGAAGGAAATAGAACAAGCTCCCATGTATGGATAGATTCTAAAACTTACATTTCATCCGTTATTGTTTGTCTCCACCGTGAATGGGATAATGCTTTCAGAGTAGTCTTAGGAATAAAAACAAATGAAAATGCAGAAACGAAAGCACAATAGGCGAGAGAAAAACGTTGGTATAACAAGAGATTTATAAATAGATACAGGCTAGCAGTTGTACGCTTACCTTTGTGTACTGTAACAGGAAAATCAATAGTCACAGGTAGAGCCAAAGTAGGTGTGGAGACACTTAGAGCAAGAGCTGAAACGTGTGGTCCAAACCTTCTCTCATAGGTGATGCCATTCCAATTCAAAGGTGGTGGAGACTCAGAAGAAAACCCATTTGGTACTTCAGAGGGAACATAAGATAGAGGATTGGATTCAACAAACTTAAATAGGAAATAGGCAAAACCTCATCCAATAGGTGTAGTATGAGAGAGACAAACTGTAGAGTTACAAGTATGAGCTACAGCTGCCGAGAAGGGGACATGTTGCCTTCAACTCCAAATACTCTTTGTACTCATTCGTAGAAAAAGAAGTTTCAAATTCTGTCTTCGGCGCATTCTCTGCAGAGGATTGAACAACATTAGCAATTTTGCTTGGAAATCCACGCAGACTAAAACATCGATATTGAGCGTGCCTATCTATCCCACAAGAACTACAATGGAGGTTACCTCTTCCATGTCCTCAACCACAATCTCGTCCACAACTCCACTACTACAGTCACTAGAAATAGAAATAAGAGCAGAGGATTCAGAGGAAACTCGGATAAGAGGATTAATAAGCTCTTCAACCATAGGGATGGTGTTATTTGTCAAAGTTTGATCTCAAACAGAACCATAATCCTCAGGAAAACCGTGAAGGATATATACACCATGAATACATTGTCAAGCTTTGCTAATTCGTCCTTAAGATTATCACTAACCAACATAAGCTTTAGGCCATTAAAAGTAGACTGAGCTCGAGCCAAATATTCAAATAAATCTTAATCAGTCATTTGAACGGTTGACAACCTGCATTGAGATTCATACAATCTCTAAATATTGTTAGCATAAAGGTTTTTAGCCTTATGCCAAACTTCATAACACTGTTATATTGGAATGGTTTGTTTAAATGAACTTGATGACACAATAGTCTAGAAAGTTATCCTCAAAATTACCAACAGAGTAGTAACCTGGAAAGAAATGTATATAAATTAAAATAAGGTAACCAGTGAAACCAAAAAGGAGAAATGGAATGGTACCCTTTCTGTTTGGAAATGTTGGAATATTAGAAAGATCATTGGTAGATATGGGAAAGTTTACAAAAGGACACGTAAGAAGATTCAGTAGATTTGGAAAATCTAATTCTGTTAGTGCTGCACATGGCAGAGCCACGTGGCAATCACAGAGTAGAGAGAGAATATAGATCTGGGGAAATAAATGCTAAGGAATGTTCAGTGTGTCAGGCATGCATGATTTGAGTACTAAATTTCCTTAGGAGAGCTCAGGCCTCTCGAAGTGCCTCCTCCATTTTCTTTTACTTATTTCTTGCTGCTTTATCTGTACTAGCTAGATCCTATTTGAACTCTAGCAGATTCTTAATCATTTTAATCCCAGCTTTCCTATTTTTTCATCATTGTTTACTGTTGATATTTCTGACATGCTAAATTGATCCTATCAAACATATATCTTAATCTTATATTAACTAAGTAATACAGAAACTAATGAATTAAACTACGATACTCCAACCTAATATTAAGATATTCTAAGATTCTATCTTATATTTTATAGGAACTATCCTATGAATTGATAAATAAGAGAATATGATTTGCATTTGTCACCTAGGGCAGGACAACTTTTTTTGAAAAAGATTAGTAAAACCAAATATCAGAAGTTTAAATCTTGTATAAGGTCAATTCTTTCTTTTGGAACATCTTGATTGAATTAGCGCTAATGAAATTGTTAGTTGTTGATGGAGACCAAGAATAACTATAGTATGGCATAGTTCCATAATTAGCAGGATTTGACTCTATTTGGTATAACACAATTTTGTCTCCACAGTTTACTATAATTAGGACATATTTGGTCTGTACAGATTTTGTTCGATACTATTTCCTTATAATTCTTTAATTAGATTAGATGAGATATAGCCTGTGTACATTTATAGCTTGTGCAGTTAGTACTAATATTTGTGCATCTGATTGGAGCCTGACACTCTTATTTTTTATGAGGCTTCTTTTTTCGGCAGATGATTTTTAGTGTTGCATATGTCTTTTGCATATATCCTAAGTTTTCTTATTTTGTTTTTCAGTGTTCACTAATAATTTATTATGTACTTAAATTATAAATATTAATTATCTTTTATTTTGTTTCTTTGCTCATATTGTGCAGGTAGCTTTACTCAAATTTGCTGGTTATAAAATTATAAACAATATTTCTTATACTGCGAAGGCGGTTATTCTTATAGCTATAGCAGATATTTTACTAGGGTAACTTCCTTTTCCATCTTGGTAATTGTTATCTATCACATAAATTTTGTTTTCTAAGTAATGCTGAATGTTGCCTGTGATATCACTTATACAGGGTATCCAAGAAAGTATTATAGCACTAGGAACAATACTATTACTTTTAACAAGTTAGGAAAAAACATTTCGTACGTGAAAAGGAAATATTTGTGTTAATGATCAGCTTTGACTTCATTCACTTCATTCAAAAAGATTGTTTTGACTGAACAAAAGATTGGTCTGACACAGGCAAATTAGAGGGCCGAGCATTGGCCAGTTATAGAAGATTAGGATGAAAGGACACAGTTGGGTCAATTTGGTTTATTTGGGGGGACACATTTAAGTACTTTTCACCATAGGTTTACTCCAAGGCATAATGTCCCAAAGCTGGTATTCTTGTGCAAAATTTCCCCCCTGAATATTAGTTTGGGATAAAATTGTTGATTGTCAAAGATGTAACATCCATTGAGTTGGTAAAATTTCTGATAATTGGGGAATAGCATTGTATCCCTTTTGACTTGTAGAATAACCTTCAAATATCCATTTGAGAGCCCTTGGGTCAAGTTCAATAGCCCGCTGGTGGACTAACACAACACAACCAAAGAATTTTGTTGGACTTAGAAGAGTAGGTAAGACTTGAGTATGGGGAAAACGTGAAATGACCTGGTGAGGAGTTTGAATTTTTAAGACTCGAGAAGGCATTCTATTTATCAAGTAGGTGGCAGCTGAGCCTGCCTCACCTGAGAAGAATTTTGGAACATGTGTGTTGAACATTAGAAATTAGCATCTTCTAGGACATGTCTATCTTTCCTCTCTGCCACCCCGTTTTGTCGTGGGGTGACAACACAAGAGCTTCGATGGATGATCACATGGCTGTCCAAAGACTCTGCAAGAGATGTTTCAAAATATTCTCTTGCATTATCAGTTTCTAGAACTTGGATTTTGGTTTGAAACTTTGAATCACAGTATTGAATTTTCAAAAAATGTGGCCTAGTTCAGACTTTTCTTTGAGAAGGAACAACCGTGTTATTCTAGCATTATTATCCACAAATAGCAGAAATCATCTAGATACAAATGATATTTTTTTTATTCTAGATGCCCCCCCCCCCCCCCCCCCCCCCCCCCCCACACACACACACACACACACACACACACACACACACATCACCATTAATTGAATAGGGAAGAGATGCTTTATAAGACTACATATAGTAAGAATGGCGAAGATGTATAGAGAATTGACAAATTTCACCTAAAAAGCTGGACTTTTGTTTGTGAACAAAAAAGGAAACAAGTTTTGAAGATATATAAACTCAGGTGACCTAGAGAATAATGCCATAACATAATAGCATTATCCTTATCTGACTAGTAGGGTGACTACACTCAAGCTGCATTGTGAGTTTGTCTAGTAAGAGGGTGATCTGTATGTTGAAGAAAGAGCCCTATGCAAATCCTAGCACACAGTCAATCATCCATCCTGAACCCAAAGTCTGAAATTCACACAAGTTGGAGACAAATTTGGCAACACAATTACAATAACTAGAGCGTACTCACAGATGATAAACTGCAATCCAAATTGGGGACGTGTACTACAGATTTTAACTCTATCTTCTTAGAGAGTGCCTAAACATTGACCAATGGGAAGAGACTAGTCTTGTAGAGGATGCTCAAATATTGATTTTACCTAGAACCAGACTTACAGTACATGTGGTTACTACTTAATACATTTCATAATGATTGTTGCTGTTTTCATCTCTTTTCTATTAGAAATCGTTGATAGGATATTCTATTTACCTTGTAGGTTTCCTACTTGATTTAATTAGCCTATTTTGTTTCAACTTTCTTTGAGTTCTTGAGACTTTTGTTGCATATTGGGACGCCTACAGGTATCATTCTGAAATTGGATGGCGAGCTATGATAGAGACAATTGCCGAGCACTATGGGCTTGAAGTAGATCAGCCTGCTCTTACTATTTTTATTGGCACGTTCCCAATCTTCACGGATGTTCTCATAAAATTTTGGGTATTTTCTTCTCTCTAGTTATTGCTAAATTTCGTTGATTTTATGTATTTGATAGCGCTAGAAATCTGTTAAAAAAATTGGCCTCTGCCTAACAACTTGAACTTTAGTTGAATGGTCTAACTACTTATATTAAATTATACAATGCATATACAAAGGAAGACATAAAGAAATTCTCAAAATTAGGATCAAATTCAGCACTGTCTAAACTACCTAAGGAAACTATATCAAATGATAAAGAGAAAAAATAACTAACAATTATATTATAATTGCAATCATATACATCACGAGATAAAAAAGTTTTTATACAAAGGTGAATGTCTAAAGAATATAGTTGATTTGCCTTACCAAAATTCTTATCAAATTGCTGAATAAGTTTCCTAAACTTCTTAATCCAAACTCTAGAGGGTTGTTTTAGAACATACAAGGATTTTGGAACCTACAAATAATGTATGAATTCCCCTTAGCAACAAAGCTAGGTAATTGCTATATATACTCTCAAAATTTGTGTTGGACTTAACTCATCTCTATAAAACTGGTTTGTAGTGTGAAGATTGTCCCCACTTATAAACACAACATAGGTCATATCTCTAAGCAATGTGAGACTAAATCTATCCCTTCAAACCCAACACAATGAAGGTGTTAGGGGCTGCAATTAAGGCAAGTCAAATGCCGCAATTAAGGATAATAGGGATAGACTGCAATTAAGATGGAAATTCCAACATATTATAAGTCACCATATAAGAGAGCATTCTTAATGTCAAGATAATATTGAGACATATTCTTATGGAAGTCATATACGAGAAGAGGCAAGCATGTGCCATTTGAGAGACAATGGAGAAAGTACCATTGTAATTCTAACTATAACTTTGAGTGTGCCCTTTCGTTATCAATTGGCTTTTACTCAATACATTCACTACAATAGTAAAAACCCATCAACAACCAAGTATAGATTTTGTGAAAATAGGTATTTATTGATGATTTGATACAAAGTAAAAGAGGGTATATGGCCTAGGGAGCACATTCAAATAAGAAAGATTGTCAAACTTTTGATTTTACTCACTAGTAGATTGTCAAACTTTTGATTTTACTAGTGGCACGAATTTCCAATTCTGTTGGAATATTTATTTTGAGGGTTCAACATGAGGGATCATTTTTACAAAGTTCAAGGTAGTATTAAATGCAATTTTGTCAAAATTACTCCTAGATAATTATTACAAAGAGTGAAAAAGTAAAATGAATGTAATTATAGATAAAAAGAGAATTATTGTATAAAAAGTAATAATATTGATTAGTTTTTTTAATGTGTAAAAAATAAAAAAGTGACAAAAGAACGGAGGAAGTATTATGTTAACTCAGTACAAATTTACAAGTCGGGTAAACGTAGACTTTTCGAGATTACCCATACTCATGTTTTATAATCTTGCAAATAAGTTAAACAATTAATTCGTAAATCACAAGAAAGGAAATATTCTATATGATTGTAAATAGAAAAATAATTATTCTTATGACACAGTTAAAAAAGATTATTCAATGTGTTTATTATTAGTGGATTTCTTTCGTCTTACAAATCGGTTTTAAATTATATGATTGAGTTAGACCAAATCTATATTTCAATGTGTTTAATAATGATCTTTGGCTACCTTAGAAGCTACAGTAGAAAATCTTCTTGATTTTACTTCGACATTATGTTATCCTTTGACCTGAGGTCCATTATCTGATATCAATTCCAAAATCCTTTCAATATATAGTCCATGACCACCGTGTAACAGAATAGAAACCTTGCCATCGTGCCAAGCCTCAATAGACTGTTTTGTTTGTGACATTCTGATATAGAAATCTAAAACACATGCTGCTTTTGTTTTGATTAACATTACTAGGAATGTGAAAATTTTCTGTTCTGTCAGTAACTTTGTGTAGTTGGTAATGCGTATATCACCCCTTATTGTTTTTGTGATGCAGATCTTCAAATTCCTCCCACGATTATCTCCGAAAGTGATGGTTATGCTTCAGAGACTGGGGCGTCACTAGTTGAAAATTCCATGTCCGGGATTTGCCTGAATCCTCTGGCTTTATCAATTCGAATAGTTCCAATTTTTCACCATTACCTCATTCTTGTATGCATTTATTGATATTGAAATGTCCGGCCTTTAGTGTAATGGTAACTTTTCCACAGGTTCAGCTACTGGTTCATGTTACTCTCTTTTTGCGGACTTGTGCGAGTGCATGAGTATTCTACTGGTTCTATAGTACACGGCAGTTCAAGGTGGTTTATGTGCACAAAGAGAATGGTCACTCAAATCCGCCAATAAAGCTTAAATATGTTATGAGCTCGAAATTCAACTCATTCTTCCGTTTATGTTATTGGAATATATATTTTTGTAATATGATCATTAATTGTATAAGGAGATGGAGTCTCTGAAGGTAAAAAACTTGGATGGAATCTTTTTTTATTTGAAGTCAATGTGGGCGGAAATAGGTCTGACTAAATAATAATCTACAGTGTGTAGTCTACACATGTTTAGGTTAGGTTAAACTTTAAAAAAAAATATTGTTCTTTTTTATAAATTTCTTTAGTTAAAAACTAGGTTATGTGTCATAAAAAAATTTTCTAAGTTTATTAGACCGACTTATTTAAATAATTATGAATATATTTATTATTATTATATTATATTTTGTATTTTAGATTAAAATATAAAATTAAAGTTTAATTATCTTAAAAATAAGCGAAAAATATTATGAAATCATAAGTTGTTTCATAAATTCTCTTAAATAAATAATATTACAAAAATGTATAATATTAAGTAAATTTGAATAAATCAATGTATACAAACATTTATCAGATTTATCTCATAATGTGTTAGTCTATTTATATATTAGTTGAATTGTTTATTTACAAATGTTTAATTAAAATAGATTTTTAAGTAAGCTAATACGTTAATCAAACTTTTAAAAATTTAGATATAAAAAATAAGTTTTTGATAGATTACAAAGTTTAAATTTTGAATTTTTTATCACTCAAACTCGGAATTAACAATGTTTAG
This sequence comes from Lathyrus sativus, assembly GCA_963859935.3. Classification (NCBI taxonomy): domain Eukaryota; kingdom Viridiplantae; phylum Streptophyta; class Magnoliopsida; order Fabales; family Fabaceae; genus Lathyrus; species Lathyrus sativus. The sequence goes on from OZ012735.1 coordinate 664,782,612, forward strand.
TTTGATCCAACCTGCTTTTACCTCTAATGACATGTATATTTTGAGAGTTTCTTTTTTTCAACTTTGAAAAATGGAAAAAGTTACATGTTTTTTTTCTCTCTAAATAATTTAACAACAAAAGTCACACTATTATTTATAAAATGAAAATTTGTGAGATCGAATGTGCACCACCACTACAGCTGAGTAACTAATTTCCTGTTAAAAAGAATTACTCTCTCTATAATAAAAATTTCAAGCATTTAAAAAAGTTATTAGAGTAATAAATTTACTTGAAATGAATTTTTTTTATGCAGATAAAGTGGTAATAATTAGACTTAATTAGTGCAGAAGATTTTTAATTTAATTTTGACCATTTATTTAATAAGCATTACAAATTAGTTCTTTATTATAATTTTGTTAGCCAACTTAATTCTTTTTATTAAATTGATTGAAAAAATGTTAATTGTGGTGATGTGGCAGACAACAAGGCTTAACTTATATTAGTAATTCAACAAGAACTTATATTAACATTGTAAGCTTCATTTTATCATTCACGCATTTTCTCAAATTGAGTATGGTTAATATTCATCTTCTTTTGTCATCATTCTTCTTCCAAAATTTTCATAATTTCTGATAAAATGTAAATGAATTTCAACATTTATTCAAAATCAAACAACCAAATTGTGGGTCATTTGAATATATGGTCATAAGACACAAGAGGAGAGAATGTTGGTTGTTTGTTGTGAAATTTGGTAAACAAAACAAGTTTGATTTTAATTAAGGGATTAACTTGAAAATATCACATGAAATATTGTGTGAAAATCATAAGTTTGAAATAGATTTGACATCAAAGTCAAAATTGAACGAAACTTAAAAGAGGTGACTGAAATTAATTTCAATGCAATAAATGACTTGAAAGTAAAGACTTTATTTAATAAAATGGAGCGCACATACATTCTTATGACTTTTTTTCTCACAAACACACAAATACTTTGAGTTTACATAATTTATTTACAATTGCGGACCTCTAAAACTCTAAGTGAATGCCACTTATATAATAATACTAACTTAATCGTAAACGACAGTCAATTAAGAAAATCATATCACGTCTTCGTCTCCATGCAACCTTCGTCTTCAATAAGCTTTCACGTGCCCTCAAATAACTGTCTAATCTTATCCATTTACACCTCATTCGATTGCGTGGAGAATAAACATTTTGGATACTTTGAATTTTATAAGTCCCAAAACCAATAAATCCCAGATCTTACTGATTGAAAATTCGACCAAAGTTAGGACCATTTCTCGACAAATCAAATTCGTCGAGATATCCATGGTCGTAACTGACCACTTTGATTTTGACATTAACCCATCATCATATGAAAAACTTATCACCTCCTTATAATCAATACTTGTGTCGAAAATCTGAGGTAACAAATTGCCACCCCCCAAAAGCCATATTTCGACTTTTCTTTGAATTAATAAGGAGAAATGTGGCATTTTTGAAATTATTTTTGACATTGTTCAAATTTTTTTGCTGACGTCATTGTTATCATTACCGCTTTAATGCAAATTGTCATTTTCCAAGAAATCTTCTCAAAAATTCATTATTACTCGTATTTTCTAGGAAATCATGGGTTTGCACGATTTCATTAACTCCTCAACTGCTATCAAATTTCCCACTTCTTGAGAAATGAAGTGTTTCACTCCAAAGACGCGTTTGCCATGTATCCGTCATTGGAAAGATAAACATCTTTATAAAGAATTTCTTCCCATTCTCTTTCAATTTTTTCACTTTTGCTTCAACATTTTACATACATAAAGAACACCTTTTTCACAACAAGCTTTCCAAACTCAACAATGGTAGCAACCGCTTCATCTTCCAAACTAGACATTGGGAAAAATACTTTGGTGTACATGATTCCATCATCAGAAGATGACCAGGGAGATATTTCGTACCTGAACCACCAATGACAAAATATCGTCATCTAGGCTAATCAGGTACTCATTCCTTTCTCCCTTTCTGACAAACTTTCCGCGTTCTTAGGACCGTATCTGACAACTATGTCACAACCTGGGAAGGTGAAAATTTTCTTCCCATGCTACCCCATCGTTATGCCTTCTACGACAACTTATCATATTTTGAACTCAAAGTCTAGAGCTTGATAAAAAAGCAAGTGTTTACATCAGATATAAATAGGCTCAGAGATAGAGAGTGAAACAAAGAGAGACACGAGTAAGTTTATACTAGTTCCTCTCACAAAATGAGAGTAATTCAATCCCCTTGCATTTCGGGATTTCACTCTAAATCACAACTGATTACAAATTCTCAAGCACACAAGCAAGAGACTTCCAATGCTCAAACACATAAGTAAGAGACTTATATCCTCAAACACACAAGCAAGAGATTTCAGATGTTCAAGCATACAAGCAAGAGACTTTAGATGCTCAAGCATACAAGCAAGAGACTTCATATGCTCAAACATACAAGAAAGAGACTTCAGATGCTCAAACACACAAGCAAACTACTTCTAACAATCTAACTTAATCAAATAAAAGATTGTTTGAATATTACACTTGAGATATAATCATAGAAGTAAATATAACACAAATCAAAAAGACTCTTAAGACTTATGAATTTTTAAGATATTAAAATGATAAGAAATTCTAAGTTAAAGTTGGGTTTTTGATTAGACAGAGTAACAGTTCTTTCGATAGTTAAGGATTCATTGATTTGCTTCAATTCTTCAAATCTTTATATATAGAGACAGAAAAGAGTCGTTGAAGAAAAAGAAATTGCGCAAGTGAGTCTTGGAGAAGCTTGATCATAGACGTTAGAATATTTCTCGATATAATTAATGTAATTGAAATGACATTTGAATTCCCTTTGCTTCAAGAGGAATTATTTGTTACATCCCAGTTGTCTGTACATTATCTCTAAATCTGATAGTGACCTATCAGATTCTTCTTGATCATTGCGTTGGCCTTCTTCAGAGTCTGAGAACTTTAGAGGAAGTTGACCTCCTTTAGAGTCTCAGAGACTTGATCTCAGATTTTGGTCCTTCAGAGACTGGATCTTTTAGCTTCTTTTTAATGTTCATTTTTAGTGCTAGTACTAAGTTTATATCATAAATTTTAATGTATGGTCCTGCAAACTTGAACATATATTAGTATACCTAATTGTTTTTTAAATACTTAGTTATCATCAAATTTTTTAGATATATGATAAAAACCAAACTTGTTCTAACAAACTACTATCAAATAAAATTTTAAATATGCATGAGCTTCACTAGATTAGACGGGGAAGGAAAAATAGGTAATTTCGAGGGAGGACGAGAAGAAGACTTTGAAGGTGAACTATCATGACAAATGCGTCAAAATTGTTGAAGTTGAGGTCGAGATGACTAGTCTCAAGGATGCAGCAGGAAACCGTGTCACTACTGTGTAAACCCATCAGGGTGACCTCAAGGAAGATCGCATGGATAATGTTCTTTTGGGGACCAAGGAATTGAAAAGGCGAACTATCGATTTCTTTGCATGTGTCCTGAGCTTGACCATGGCGAGATGAACTATTTTAAGGTTGTAAGAGTGGAGCCTGAGACAATGCTTATTCTGACGGAGAAGCCTTCCAAGCATGTGGTTCCTCTAGAAGAGGGCGTGAATACCCTAATGGGTAATTTGTCTTATGAACCCATACTACCTAGGAGTATGTTTTCTTTTATTTCTTCGTTATGTATTTATTATGGATATCCATATCTCAGTTTTGGGGCCTTTTTAAATGTAACTTTAATCTACATTAGTTTGACATTTTACATTGTCTTTTATTTAGGTTGAATATAAGTCTTTGGGTTAAATATATGATACCCTTGTAATTTTTTTTGGATTCTTCTTGTAATGTCTAGATTCTGTGTGTTTGGCCCCTAGTTGACTATTTCAATCCAGAATCTTTTTTAAATCCTACGTGGTTGTCCACATGGTTTTTTATAATAATATTTTTTAATTCCACATGGCATTTTTTTTTTATTACGAGGGGGGTAAATCAAAAGTCACTCAACCAATGAATTCAAACTCAATACCTAAGCTTACTAGGTGGGATAATGTCCCTTTTGCTTATAATATTTACATGTTAAATATGTATTAGAAATTAGCAAGGAACACACACAATCCCAACATTTTATCATAAAAATCTATTTTTTAGTCCTTTCTCTTTCCACAAATTAGGATCCAAAAGAACAAGCAATGAGTTAAATAACACTCTAAGAGTCCTTAAACTCGTATCACCCAAAAGAAACACCACTTATATTGAAAATCGTTGAAGTCATCTTAGGCTAGTTGAAGACATTTTAGACAACACAACAATAAATCCGCTTTGTGATAATTCAACTATTTTAAAGACTGTTACTCAAACCACTATTGAATCCTCTGCTCTAGATATGGAACAAGGATTGGTAACTGATGTATGTTTTTTGTTGCATTCTTTGAGTTCATGTGGGTACAAACGTGACCTTTATGGAGGTATTCAATATCACTATTTGGTGATAACAACTGGATTAATTGCTAATGTTTATGCTGGAAGTTCTTTGATAAGTTTGTATGGTAGATGTGGTTTGTTTAGGGATGCATATTATGTGTCTGATTGAATGCATGAGAGAAATGTAGTTTCATTAATCATTTTTGGGTTTGCGCAAGAATGACGTGTTGATATGTGTTCGGAACTCTACCATCAGATGAGGGGTTTAGGATTGATACCTAATTATTTTATTTACCCTAGTCTGCTTAATGCTTGTATGAGCAATGAAGCACTTGGTAATGCTTTGATTGCTATGTATTCCAAATGTGGGATAATTGATGATGTGTTGTACATATTTGAAAACATGGTGAATAAGGATGTTGTAACATGGAATTGTATGATTGTTGGGTATACACACCATGGGATTGCACAAGAGAAAATTTGTCTCTTTGAAGAGATGATTAAGCAAGGTGCTAACCCAGATGCTGTAACTTTCTTTGGAATCTTATCCTAGTGTCGGCATGGAGATCTTGTTAAAGAAGGTCAAGTTTACTTTAGTTCCATGGTTGATCATAGTTTACAGCCAGAACTAGATCATTATTCTTGTACTGTAGACCTTCTTGGTTGATCTGGTTTGCTTCTTGAGACTCTTGATTTCATAAAAAATGTCTGTCTCTCCCAATGGTGTGATATGGGGTTCCCTACTTTCTTCTTCTAGAACTCATGGAAGCTACCATGTAATATATATTTAACATTTAAATATTATAAACAAAAGGAACATTAGTCTAATGGTTAAGAATCTCATCTAATAAGCTTAGGTAGTGAGTTCGATTTGATTGCTTGTAATGGTTTTTCTCATACAAATTATAATGTATATAATAAAATAAAGAGAGCGAGTTTGAAGTGAACATTAGTGTCCAAATTACCTGATTTATAATAAAAAAAATTCAAACCCAAATATAAACCTAGTTAAAACCTTTCCGAGTTAGAAAATAACTTGCCCATCTTAGTCTGGCAACTATCTGATTTAACACCAGGTCACCTCCTTTCATTGTTCCTTAATGCTCTCTCTTGAATATCAACCATTTCTTTAATTTCTTATATTATGTCCACATAAATCTTCAATTTACCCTTTCAATTAAGTAGATGTGAAATTGTTATTTGTTTTATTATTGCAAGTTTTTTTTATTACCGTACGCTAACTGAAAACGAATCTGACCTATTTGATTTGAGTTGATTTAAAATTGATTTTTATAATATAATATAATTTTGTATAAACAAATTTTTTATAAAAGCTTTAAATAAACTTTTTATTTAAATAGTTATTTTTAAAATTTTGTTTTAAATATTTTATCATTTTATCAAAACTTCATTTAAATATCAAAATTTTAAAAATTTATTTAATTCTAAAATCATTTTAAATAACTTTTCATAAAAATCATTTTTGAAACACAATTTTTAAAAAAAATTACAATTTCGAATATATTTTGATCTTCAATAATCTATATTTATATTAAAAAATGTTAAAATTATTCTTTAAATGTAGAAAAATTGAATATAATTTTTTTTGTAATATTTAAAAAAATAATTTTTAAAATATAAGAAAAAAATTCATTTTTGTTGGAACAAGATCAAACTTGTCCAAGGTGAATCAATGGTGGAAGTTGTTATTGTGGTGATAGAAAGGTTAATTGAGGAAGATGATGAAAGAATAGAGAAAATTGAGATGAGAATATTGAATGGCATTATCTAACAACATTTTTGTATCCAATAGTACAATTGTGGTCTATTTATAGTGTACAAACCACTAAACAAACAAAAACCAATTACACTGCATTTGACTTATTCTAATCATCCAACACACCACCTTAAGTCAAATGCTCAATTTTCTTCATGCCCAACCTCACCACGAGTCGCTTGATAACATCATTCGTAACCGCTTTCGTTAACAAGTCCGCGACTTGTTCTTCACTTCTGCAGTAGCTCAAACGTAACTGCCCAGAACTCACTAAATCTCTCAAGTAATGGAATCTCATCTCAATGTGCTTGCTCCTCCCATGTGCTATGGGAATCTTAGCAAGATTGATGGCTGAAAAGTTGTCCACCAACAACAAAACAGCTCCTCTCGTGCTGCTGTCCAGCTCACGCAGTAAGTTCACAAGCCACACAGCTTGACATGCACACAATGACGTTGCAATGTACTCCACCTGGCAAGAAGAGAGAGCAACCACCGACTCCTTTTTAGAACACCAAGAGATTGGTGCTCCGCCGAATATAAAGACATAACCAGTCGTAGACTTTCGATCATCTTTATCTCCGCACCAATTGGAGTCGGTGTATCCAAGTAAATTGCACCTTCTGCCCGTGTCACTTGCCGGAAACAAAATTCCACATCCAAGAGTACCTTTCACATAACGAAGGATCCTCTTAACCGCTTGATCAGTGCATTTTGATGCACGTTCTTCCATGTTTGTACTCAAGCATTTCTTTGATTTTATTTATTTATTTTTATGTTTTAACGTGTTTTTATATTTTATTTTATTTTTGCATTTAATTGTTTTTCGTATTTATTTTTCAGCTTTAACAGCTTTCGCGAGAAAAATCATAACTGGAGTTCCGGGAGTCCGTTTGAGGCGTTCTAAAAATCTCCGGAAAGCTAAGAGAGAGAGCTACAACTTTCGTGTTGGAGTCGAAGTCAGATTCGGAGCCCAAAATTCCAGAATTTTGTTTGAAGTTGCAGCATTAGGATATTGTTTTAGTTTTGGGTCATGTTTTGGGCCTGAGTTATATTTTCGACCCAGTTGGGTTTTAAACCGGATCCATTGTTTGCCTTTTTAAGGAGAACTCATGTTACTGTTCATATTATTCACATTTCACGAAAAAATTGATGTTGGAGAGAACAATGGAGAACTAATCACTCTGAGTCGGTCTACCGTAATTCAGGTTCAAACACTTGAGATTATTATAATATTATTATCTGTTTAATTCCGTTCAATGATTTTGTACTCTTGTATGCTTAATTCAATTGTATGAAATATATTGATTTAATTTGGTTGATTGTATGATCCTAACATAGACACTTTTACGTTTGCTTAATTCGTTTTTGTGTCTGAATAATCATGTTTGCTTAATTCATGAAGCTTTTTACCGTTTGCTTAATTCGGACAATAGGATCATATATCTTGCAATCCTTATCGCGCTTGCCGTTAGGCTTGTATCCAAATAGGAACGAACGCGTAGAATATTAATATTATAGTAATCGATGATACTAGGAACTGAATCGGTAGATTGATTTATTTCATAATCACCTTTTTTTATAATCACTTATTTTCAGTATTTTTTTGCTTAATCAAAATTCAAACCCTCATAAATTATTACTTTATTGGTCAATCACTACAAGAATCCTTTTGAGAACGATATTTCGAGTCATTTGTCGCTATATTACATTTTTATAAAAACACTCGTTTTGATCCGCGAGCGACCGCGGATCAAATTGGCGCCGTTGCCGGGGATTCTTGTCGTTATTAATCAATTTTAGAGTCATAGGGTTAGTTAGTATCCTCGAGTCTATACCTTAGTTTCCTCGTGGTTTCGTCCAATTCGCGTCTTACCGTCTAAATCTTAAAATAAATCTGTTTTTGGAAACATTGTGTCCGATCATAAAACTGTTTTGCCTACGAGAAGCAGAAACCCTTTTTTCTATTTTTAATGAATTTTTTATTGTTTTCATAGTCGAAAAAAATTGAAAAAATTCTCATAATTGTTATTTTTCTTAATTAGTTTAATTATGGTATTATTTTATTTTTTTGAAATTTAATTAATTGTTTTCCATCATTGTGTTTGAGTCTGAGTCTGAGTCTGACTATCTGCATAACTTGTTTGCTTCGGATACTGAACTTGATTTTGAAATGGCTGATAATAGAACCTTAAGACAATTAGTTGCCCCTGATGTAAATTATAATAGCTTGTGTGTTGAATATGATGATGTTGCTGTTCCTTTCAAATCAGAATCTGGTTTAATACACTTGTTGTCAAGGTTTAATGGACTCGCAGGTGAGGATCCGAATAAGCATATGAATGAATTCCAAATTGTGTGCTCTACACCTTCTGAACCTTCACTAGAGGACCTTGTCAAGCAAATGGCTATAAATGATCTTCAGTTTCAGCAACAAACAAATTCAAGTCTTCAAGCTTTGCAGACACAGATTGATCAGGTTGCCACTATAGTGAATGCCATGCAGCAAGCTCAAGATTCAAACCAACCATCTGCCCAAACAGTAGTGAATCCAAAAGAGTTTCCTTCTAATTTAGTTGATGATACTTATTCTGAATTGTGTTTTGATTTTCCAACATTAGCAGATTTTGATGATACTTACTCTTGTGATTCATGTACCGACACTAACATTTGCTCTGTTTGTGTTGAGATTGATGATGCCGTACAGGGTGATGTTTTTCATGCAGATGAAGTTATTTATGTAGCTAAAACTCTTAACATCACGGCTGCCCTAACCTCACCATCCATTGAACAACCTCCCCCCTTGGAGCTTAAACCACTCCATACCAATCTGAATTATGCTTATTCAGATATGGATAAAAAGCTTCCAGTTATAATTTCTTCTACCCTTGATTTTGATGAAGATAATAAACTTTTACAGGTTTTGAAGAAACATAAGAAGGGAATTGGATGGACCTCGATGGAAGTGGGAAGAAAAGCAGTGAAGCAACCCCTTAACCTATTGATCTTTGATGTTGTGGAAAAGGATATCAAATTCACGTGCTCATTTGACACTTTTATTTATCGAAGATTCTTATTTGATCCTGGAATAAAAGGTGAAGGCACTAATAAATATTTCAAGGTCAATGGATACTACACAAAGTTACTTTATAACATCCCCACTTTGGGAGAGGAGCCTGTAGAAGATCCCTCTTTGGGAAAGGCTGCTTATATGATCACTTATCCACCTTGACTCATCGGGTGTGTTCTTTCCTTTCTCTCACTCTTATTTATATTTATGTTCTTTCATTGAGGACAATGTATGATTTAAGTGTGGGAGAGGGAAACCTTTATTTTATTTGCTTATTTTACTATTTTGTTTTGGTTTGTTTTCAGTTATAATAATAAAATAAAATAAAAATTGCATCTTTTTGAAAGTTCTAGGCTAAAGACTAATTTGGGATTAGTTTGCGGAGACTTGGGAAAAATTCACAAGATCGGTATCGTCTTAACACCGTAAGTCTCCTCATATGGAAATTGATTTGAATTCTTATTATGGTTTAGCCTTGAATTTTCATTCTCTAACAGCTCTTGAGTAGTTTATTTTAGCAGTCAGCACCATCTCATACACACTCTACGCAGGGAAGCCGATGAATATAAGTGAGTGATCAAATTGAAAAGAAAAAAAAATAAAAAGAAGAAAAAAAGAAAAAGAAAAGAAAATAAAAAGTTGAAAATTTTTTATTACTCGTTAGTTGGTTCAGCGGTTTCTGGTGCTGAACTTGGTAGGGCGGATTACGGTCTGATCCCCCGCAACTACAATTGAGTCGGCAAAGGGTTATGCCACGTAAGTACCAGAACCCCAAACAAAAAGGATCAGAGTCACTAACCGGTCGCCTTGCTATGAGTGTGTGGAGATAACGGGCTTAATGTGATTGTGCCTGAATGAAAAAGAGCAAAAAGGAGAAAGAGTAAGTTAGGCTTCAACATAATAACATGATTCGAGTTGATTTGTATATTCAGGAGGTTTATGTCTGCACAATTATGGATTAGTGTTCCTACGATATCCTTAGTGTGTAAGATTAGTACTTATCGATGCAAACTTAACCGAAGAAGACTTACAGCTTGGAATGAGTAACTGTTGATGTGTTTGTGTTTTCTTTGTTTTGTTTTATTTTTATTTTGCTCGGAGTGCAAAAGTTCAAGTGTGGGGGAATTTGATTAGTGCATTTTGATGCACGTTCTTCCATGTTTGTACTCAAGCATTTCTTTGATTTTATTTATTTATTTTTATGTTTTAACGTGTTTTTATATTTTATTTTATTTTTGCATTTAATTGTTTTTCGTATTTATTTTTCAGCTTTAACAGCTTTCGCGAGAAAAATCATAACTGGAGTTCCGGGAGTCCGTTTGAGGCGTTCTAAAAATCTCCGGAAAGCTAAGAGAGAGAGCTACAACTTTCGTGTTGGAGTCCAAGTCAGATTCGGAGCCCAAAATTCCAGAATTTCGTTTGAAGTTGCAGCATTAGGATATTGTTTTAGTTTTGGATCATGTTTTGGGCCTGAGTTATATTTTCGACCCAGTTGGGTTTTAAACCGGATCCATTGTTTGCCTTTTTAAGGAGAACTCATGTTACTGTTCATATTATTCACATTTCACGAAAAAATTGATGTTGGAGAGAACAATGGAGAACTAATCACTCTGAGTCGGTCTACCGTAATTCAGGTTCAAACACTTGAGATTATTATAATATTATTATCTGTTTAATTCCGTTCAATGATTTTGTACTCTTGTATGCTTAATTCAATTGTATGAAATATATTGATTTGATTTGGTTGATTGTATGATCCTAACATAGACACTTTTACGTTTGCTTAATTCGTTTTTGTGTCTGAATAATCATGTTTGCTTAATTCATGAAGCTTTTTACCGTTTGCTTAATTCGGACAATAGGATCATATATCTTGCAATCCTTATCGCGCTTGCCGTTAGGCTTGTATCCAAATAGGAATGAACGCGTAGAATATTAATATTATAGTAATCGATGATAGTAGGAACCGAATCGGTAGATTGATTTATTTCATAATCACCTTTTTTTATAATCACTTATTTTCAGTATTTTTTCGCTTAATCAAAATTCAAACCCTCATAAATTATTACTTTATTGGTCAATCACTACAAGAATCCTTTTGAGAACGATATTTCGAGTCATTTGTCGCTATATTACATTTTTATAAAAACACTCGTTTTGATCCGCGAGCGACCGCGGATCACCGCTTCCTAGTGTGATACCTTTGGCCTTTCCATGAACCTACTTGCAATACCGACACTAAATTCTAAATCTGGCCACATATTACACAAATAACGCAATGATCCAACCAATCTCCAGTATTGAGTCGGATCCATATCTTGTTCTTCTTCGCTTTTGGATAGTTATCACCGTGCCTCGGCTGGAGTTATGGCAGCATTACAATGCTTCATATCACACCTCTTTAAGATCTCCAAAGCATACCTACTTTGATGCATGAGCAGCCCCAACTTTGTCTTTTGAACTCTATGCCTAGGAAGTACTTCACATACCCAAGGTCACTCATTTCAAACTCCTTCATAAGCTCTTATTTGAAGCTTTAAATTTAATTTTCAAAACTTCCAGTAATCAACAAATCATCCACATATAGACAAAGTATGATTACTCCTTCGCTTGCACCCGATTCCACATAAACACCATGCTCGGACACACACTTTTTGAAACCAATGTCGTTAAGAAAACCATCTATGTGTTTGTTCCAAGCTCTTGGAGCTTGTTTCAAACCATAGAGTGCCTTCCTCAACTTGTAGACCCTTGCCTCTTGATTTTGAACAACAAAACCAGGGGGCTGTCCAACGTACACCTCCTCATCCAATGGACCATTCAAAAATGCCGATTTGACGTCCAGTTGATATAACGGCCAGCTATTGTTATTTGCTATCACAACAACTAACCGGATGGTTTCATGTCGAGCAACCGGAGCAAATACCTCATCAAAGTCTATGCCTTCCTTTTGCAAAAATCCATTTGCAACTAATCGAGCCTTATGCTTGATTATCTCGCCTTTCGGATTCGCTTTCACTTTGAAGACCCATTTCATACCAATTGCCTTTTTACCTTTCGGTAAGTCAACCAACATCCAAGTATTTTTTTTTCTCAATCGATTCAAGCTCTTCCTTCATTGCATTCATCCACTTTGGATCGCTTAATGCCTCCTCTGTATCTATCGGTTCAGATTCAGACATTAAAGAGAAATGAATGAGATCACCATCGTTATTGATATCACTATCACAGAATACCTCACAATCTCAGAGTCTTTGAGGCATACCTCTCTGCCTCGTTGGTCGTCTACTTGATTCACCATTCTCTGTTGCAAACGGTTGCTGTCCAGCATCATTAACAGGCTGAAAATTCAAATTTCCTCCCAGGAAATCGATTTCCCCATGTGGTAAATCAATTTCTGAGCCTGCATTTTGAATCTCATCAATTTCAGGAAGTGCAATTTCGGGATGAAAAACGATTTCCCCTTTCTGGGAATCAATTTCCTGGACTGGTATAGCAGAAATTCTGCTGTCAAAAGTCTGAATTTCATCCACGATCACGTCTCGACTAATCACTATCTTCTTGCTATTCATATCGAACAACTTGTAGCCTCCGGTAGGATGATAACCAACAAGCAACATATTTTCACCCTTGTCATCTAACTTCTTTCGAAGTTGACCCGGAATATGTCGAAACACTACCGAACCGAAAACACGCAAATGACTCAAACTTGGTTTGAATCTGGACCATACCTCTTCTGGAGTAACCTTTTCAAGCTTCTTTGTAGGACACCTATTCAGCAAATAGGCGGCAGTAGAGACGGCTTCACCCAAAAGCTCTTTTGGTAAATTCGTCGCTTTCAACATGCTACGCACCATGCTCATAATCGTCTGATTTTTTCTCTCGGCAACACCATTTTGCTGAGGCGTATAAGGTGGTACAACCTCACGTACTATACCCTCGTCATCACAATAACTCATAAATTCACCCGAAGTAAATCCGCCTCCACCGTCGGTTTTGAGAATTTTGAGTTTGTGACCTCTTTGTCGCTCAACCATGGATTTGAATCGTTTAAACACTTCAAACACCTCATCCTTCCTCCTAATGAGATAAATCCATAACTTCCTACTAAAATCATCAATAAACGTGACGAAGTATCGGTTGCCTCCATACTAATTGACTTGCATTGGTCCGCATACATCGCAATACACCACCTCAAGGTGATGCTTGGTCCTATGACCCGCATCCTTACTGAAATTACTCTTGTGTTGCTTCCCTTGCACACACTCATCATATATTTCAGCTGGAATATTAATCTGTGGCAGCCCGGACATCATACCATGCCTATGTAACGCGTCGAGGTCTCGAAAGTTGAGATGCCCGAGACGGTAGTGCCATAACCATTCTTCACGAATTGCAGTAGTAGCTAAGCACCTATGCTCCATAACTTTAAACTCAATCTTGAAAGTTCTATTGGCATCCATGGGAGCCTTAAGCATCAAAACACCGTTTTGGTCCAAAACGCGCAAAACCTTGTTTTCCATGCGAACCGTGTAATTCCTTTCAAGCAATTGGTCAATACTTAAAATATTACATTTGATTCCAATAATATAGAATACATCTTTGATCAAGGAATGATCACCATCCCTTCTCATGATCAAAACATCACCGACACCATCGGCCACTAAAGTCGTGTTATCCGCAAATCTCACTCTACTTCGCGTGGCTTGATTGATCTTCACAAACTAATACTTTCTACCCATCATATGAGGCGAAAAACCAGAATCCAAGTACCACTCATCACTACCTTGAACTCCATCTCGAACCGTTACCAATGCGTTTTTCTCCGATTGCGTTTTCTGCACTTTTTTGGTACTGCAGTAGTTGCTGTCCAACAACTTTCTACTACTGTCCATGCCATTATTCTCCTCCATAATCACCACAAGAAGCGTATTTTCATCATCTGTGTCTTGCCTAGCTATCTTAGCCTCATCCACATCATTTTCCTTGCGTTTTGAGCGACATTCTCTCGAAAAATGTCCAAACCTTTGACAATTATAACACTTCATGGAACTTTTGTCGAGTGGTTTGTAGGTTCTTTGATTACCCTCTTTGGAGATTCCTTCACCCTTTAGCCCCTTTGAATTTTGTGGATATTTTCCACCAAAATTATGGAAATTCTTCTTACTTCTAGAAGACCATTTCCCTTTCGATCTCTTGTTCTTTTCATTTAAATGAGCTTGCAAAGCCACTTCCTCTTTCGCCTTATCGTTTCCTCTTTCATCTAACTTTTGTTCATGAGCTTACAATGAGTTTTGAAGCTCATCTTTGGTCATAGTCTTGAGGTCCTTCGATTCTTCAATCACAACCACAATGTTATCGAATCTAGGTGTTAAAGAACGCAACACTTTCGATACAATATTCTGCTCCGAAATTGCTTCACCACAAGACTTCATTTGATTCACCAAACGCGTAACACGCGTCACATAATCGTTGATCGTTTCCTTTTCTTCCATTTGAAGTAACTCGAATTGATGTTTGTGAGTTTGTAACCTCACAACCTTCGCTTTGTCTGCCCCTGCATAAGCCTTCTCAAGAATTCCCCATGCTTGCTTTGCCGAGTCACAATCGCCAACTTTCTCAAAATTGTCACTATCGACGCAAGAATGTATCAAGAAGAGGGCTTTGTAGTCTTTCTATTTCTCTTCTTTGTGAGTAGCTTGCTGGGTTGCAGTAGCCTCTTCAACAAGAGGAGTAACACCGGTGGTAATCACAACAAACACATCTTGATAACCGAACAAGACTTTCATTTGCTTGCACCATTTGTCGTAGTTCTTCGAATCAAAAATTGGAAGGTTGATGGGTATTTTATCGTTTGAAATGGACATGATTGTAGCGGAATAGGATCAGAACCAGGCTTGTGATGTCAAATGTTGGAACAAGATCAAACTTGTTCAAGGTGAATCAATGGTGGAAGTTGTTATTGTGGTGATAGAAAGGTTAATTGAGGAAGATGATGAAAGAATAGAGAAAATTGAGATGAGAATATTGAATGACATTATCTAACAACATTTTTTTATCAAATAGTACAATTGGGGTCTATTTATAGTGTACAAACCACTAAACAAACAAAAACCAATTACACTGCATTTGACTTATTCTAATCATCCAACAATTTTCTTAAAGTTGAAACAACGTGCCCTCAATCACATGTCGTGTCTCCACTCTCTGCCATTTATTGACTAAATATAAATAAATTTATTTATTAGAAACTTGATTTTCAGTAGACACTCCAAAATATATGGATGATACTTACAAATTGTTGGTGGCAGATAGGCGTTATATATCTAGAACGAGAAAAATGAATTATTTTGATTTGACCATGGAAAGGTGATTTTATATAGAAAATGATATTACAAAGTCTCACATGTAGCATGGCAACATGTTGGAGATAGTTTTTACCTGCTTCAAAGGCAAACTTGAATTTTAAAATTTTCACTCACTTTTTTTGAAATTTTCGCTCACTTTTCTCCATTTTTCATCTTCCCCAACCATTACTAAAGCTCTATTCATTGAAAGTTAAAACATTTTTCATTGAAACTTGTTAATACTTGAGCTAAACCTCCATCAAAACACTTCTTCAACATCAAGTTCTATTGAATATAAGCTTTGGAGATCATTCTTTGAAGTTGATTTTGAAGCAAATTTAAATTTGGTTGGTAATTCTTGGATCTAACATTGTTTGAGCTTAATTTAAATCTCTCACCATGTAATCTCTTGTGATTTGTGTGTTTCTTGATCCATTTGATTTGAAAATTGGATTGCATTTGGTGTTTATTTGATGATAATTGCTAATATTTTCGTGCTTAGTTGTCCACATGGTCATTTGGTGTTTGAATGCATAAGTAATTATGGAAAGTGCTTTTTTTTTTTATAAAAATTCTACTGCTATTGCAGGTGTGATCGATTGCACCTCTTTTCTGCACACCTGGAATTTTTTTCTTCATGGTGTAATCGATTTGCACATTGGTGCAATTAATTACACCAGTGCTGGTGGAAGTTTTTGGTTTTTTTGGACAACTTTGTTTTCTTTTTATTCTTTCTTCCCTTTTTCCTTTATTTTACATTGGATCATGGCTTTGTTGATCAAATTTCTCTTCAATTTCCATGGTGTTTGGGTGTTTGATGAAGTTAGATAAACCTTTATTGGTTCAAATCCATCTTTAAGTGAATCATTTGATTCATTTTAGGTGCTTTGAATTAATGATAGGTTTAGTACTTTAATCCACCAAGAAGAGTGGTTGAAATTGAAGATGTAATGATCTAAATGATGTGATTCAATTTGATTCCTTTATTCCCCTTTCTTCCTTTTCTTTTTGGTAAATGAAAATCTTAAACATCATAGAATTTATTTTAAAGTTCTTGATTAAGATGGGATCATTCCTATTTTTATTTTAGTGTGGCAAACTTTAGGATATTGACTTATATGTCATTTCTCTAGCTTGTATTAGCACAAATATTGTTATTGACCGGCCTCCAATAGTATGACCTTCTTCATAGATTGTGCTACGATTACTTAACATAGTGCTATATTTTATCCAAATCGGAAGCAAGTCATTTTTGTAAGTGAGATTGTTAGTCTCCTACTCTCTATAGTGTGGTGTGAAATAGATTTTCTCTTTTTCATTCAAGGGAGCTAGTGGCATACTTGTCGATTTTTATCCAAGTTGGAGCCCTTCCCTATATGATGTATAGATTCATGTTTTCATTCTTATGGATGAAGAGTCGAGTATTCTCCAAAAAATGACAAAATATTCTTCATCACTAATATTAACCTTATTAATTATATTGTTGCACTAACTTTACTTTAAGCCATTTAATTTTTGCTCTTTATTTCTTGTCATTTATTTCTTATGCTTTTATTTTAGTATATCATATTATCATCTTGTTTTTATCTTTGTCCACTTGGACCTTTGTTTATGCTTATGCTATTTTTATTTAGTCCATTCAGACTTTCTTTTAAGACATTAATAAATATAAAAACACTAAAAAAATTGGTTTCTTAATCTCGAACTGTTGTGATCTTGTGATGGGACCTTGGACTTAGAAGTTAGGATCTTGACCTTAACTTGGGAGTATACCTTGAGGCTTATTTGGATTCAACTGGTACCCTTGGCTTAAGGACTCTCTTGAAGCTTATCTTGGTTATTATGATTCCATCTGGTGCTTGGGTTTCCATTTGCTTATTTGGCTTATTTGAGGCTTAAATCTAAAGGAAGGAATTCTTGATTGACTTATGTCATGGGGGCTTGCTAGCTTTGTTTAGTTAGATCTTTCTTTTTTCTTAGCTTTGGTATTTTATGCTTTAAGATAGTCACTTCATCTTCTTCCCCTTCTTCAATTTTCAAAATCTTTCCCTTTTCGAAACCTTCTTGTTTTTAAAAAAAAAAACTATAACCTCTTTCATCAAAAACCTTGACATTTGTCAAATGCATTTTCAATACTTCTTCTTAATAAATGTTAATTAAATTTAAACATACTTTGACCATTTCAAAAAAAGACATAAAAAAAGACATAAACTCATTCAATCATTTTGTGCCTTTGTGCACTTTTTCATTTAAAACTTTTCATAAAGTTTAGACATGAGTCATTTTCACAATTGAGATGTAATTCTCCTATTCCCCATAGTATTCAAGATGTTGACATTTTTCACTTAGATGTTGAGTAATAGACTTGTTGATTTTTATCCAAGCAAAAATCATCCATCTTAAGGTGATACAAATGTTGTTTTCTTATACTTGTGGGCGACTAGTTGTAGTTTTCTCCTTAAAATGACAACTTTTATTTTCATTTAAAATGAATCATAATAAACCAATTTTTTTATTTGTACCATGAACTACGAGGTTTTGATCCTATATTACACTTTGTAGGTACGTAGGCATGAGGCTCAAGAAATTTCTCGAAACACAAAAAATATTAAAATAAATTTCTTCTCTCACCTCCCAATCTCATTTCAAGGAAACATTTCAAACCAAAAAAGGTAGATTTTTCAAAGAGGTTCATATAGAGTGCTATAGACGTTTGGGCGCTAGCACCTTCCCTTTGCGTAACCAACCCCTTACCCTATCTCTGTTTATTTGTTCTTGTTTTAGAACTTCTTAGGTTTTGTTCGCTCTTTTTCCTTTTCTTTGGATAAATAAAAGTGCGGTGGCAAATCTTGCTTTATGAGTTATGTTAATCAATAGCTTATACTCACAAATTTTAACGCTACACGGTCTGCAGAGCACATGCAATCCAATGTGTCACAATGGCCTTCATATTTCGTTGAAAAATTTGGATTTGTGTCCTTGTGAACTCAAGATGAGTCCTTAAATAATAAATAATCACCTAGATATTCTAACCAAGATTTTATGTCACCTCAGAGGGCATCACAAGTTCTCTGGCACACTGGAATGCTATCAGAATCGATACCAAATGGTTTTTACTCAGTTGTTCCGGAGAAAAGGCTCAAGAAACTTTTTGATAGTATTCCTGGAGGATATTCAAGCTTTGGATGGAGAGGGTTTTAGGCTGATGTCATTATTATTGATGCAAAGAAATATCGAAAGTTATCTATACCGAAGCAACTAATTGTCACATTGGTCAAAGGATTGAGCACAAATCCAGCCGCAATAGTTAAAAATATAGTTGGATTAGTTTCTGATTTCTATAAGCAGGCAAATGTAGAGAGTCCAACAAAAGCTGCATGTCATACCCCAAATTTTGAACCCTAGATTCCATTATAATTCTAGGTGCATCAAGAATATGTTATCTAAACCTAACCTCTTTTAAGTTAGTCTTTGTCAAGATGCAGATGAATTAGGGTTTCACACTGTTAAAATCAAGAATCCTGTGGACTGATTAGTCAAGTTTTATAGCCAACTTCATGAAGATTCTTGACCTAGTTCCCTTTGGAATCTGAACTTTGGACAAACATGAACATTGTATATCATATTTGGGGATTTTTAAAAAGTACAAGAGCATTTTCACAGCCTTTGTGGTTAGGGAGAATCGAAGAGAACAAGTTAGGGATTTTTCATGTCATAAAATCAAGTTCAGCACTTGCATTTTGATGCATAAACCACCCAAACCTCTTCTAATCACTTATTTAACTAATTTTATGATGTTTAGGGACTTAATTGATGAGTGTAAAATGGATTACCATGAGCAAAAACCAGAGATTGCATTATTTGATTTGTTTATTCAAGCAAGTGGATGCAAATGGCAAGGAGAGAGAAACTTTTTGCATTTTCTGCTACACCTCAACTACTGCATCATCTACTCTCTTTCCTTCACTTCATGTCAACTATTTGAAGGCTATTGGTAATGTTGAAACACATAAGAAGGTTGCTCATGCTCAGAAAAAAAATCCTAAGTTGGATTTGCTCATTTTGCCTCCAAAAAGGAAAAACTTGGCAAGTTGGCACAATCTGCCCATACCTCTCATTCTCCAAGCTTTCCTATAAATAGAACACACTCCTAACATCCAAAAAACACCAGAATCAACTAGAAAGCAAGTTGAATCTCTCTCATTTCTCTGATCACCACCTTCTTGCAAGTGGTAGAAGTTGTTTCATTGTGAAGAAAAATCTGCCTTGCAAAAACTCTGCCACGACTCAATACAACCACCAAACACTTGAACCAACACCCCAAACACATCACATATGATGCACTAAAGTTGTTCAAACCCTTACATTCACTAGAAAACCTCACATTCCAAAAGTCAACTCTCAAACCACCAAATCTTTGACTTTCTACATTTTCAAAGCCAAGTCCTCATTCTGACCATTTCCAAACCTTCAAACACTTCAAACACCTTCCATAAGTCATTACCAAACTATTATAGACCTGTTTTTCCAACTGTAACTTCATTTCCTTGAAGTTCATATTTGGTCATTTTTCACATTTTTTCAAGAAGGAAGGGAGATTATGCTCCAACAATCTTTATTTGATTCTAATCATCCTAACAACTTTCTAAAGGAGTATTGGAGTTGTCCAAAGCATCACATCCTTTTTGTAAGTAGCTTTCTTGGAGTTTCAAGTTTAGATTCAAGAGGTAAGTTCCTTTGAACTTTGAATTCTTCAAACCATGCAATACTTTGATGTACATTGATTATAGACATGTTTGTTATGTTATGTGTAATGTGTTTGAACCACCATTTGATGCTTATCATGTCTGAATAAGCCTATGCTATTGAAATTGCAAGTTTTGTGTCATTTTCATGTTACTATCAGATTTTGAATTAGAGGCACTTTTAGCAAAAACTAATGATACCATCATGATCCTTGTGAAATTCTGAGTAAGTTTGGTTTTTGGATCATTGCATTTCATGAAGAAATGAGAGAGTTATGATTGCTCTTGCAAAGCTGAGGTTTTGGTTTGTGACCATCCATGGTGCATTTGGAGGCCTCAGATCATGTTGTTTTGCCTTATCTATGTATGGTGGGGGTGATATAATGGATGTATCACCACCCCAATGGTTTACCACGCACTTTCAATACTCTCCTTGCCTTGCCAGTCCTAGGTTCGATCCTGCGGATCAACCTTTTGCTTCATTTTTATGATTTAAATGATGTTTACAATATCTTGTTATGCTTTCACTTGATTTCACAATGCACACAGTGGCTGATTTGGTAATGTTTTAACCTATGACCCTGAGTGCGTGGGATCAAACCATATGGGATGCATTTCCTACTTTTTTATCACTAATTTTCATGATTTTCTTTGCAAATTGATTTGATCATAGCATCTTTGATTTTTATCATTTTGATGCCACTCTTTTTGCACTATGCTCCTAAACATGTCTATTTTCAATGTGTGAAGAAAGAATTCAAAAATTGTTAATTATGAAACACTTTGGTCCACTTGAATGACATGGCCCTTTTTAGGGTTTTCTTTGGTTTTCATGAACTTTCTTGACATAGTACTTGATTTTTCTTATAAGATTGATCTTGTATGAATCATTGTTGAATGAATAATATGTTTAGATGTTTTAAAACACTTGTCTCTTTTCTTTACCATGATCATATTTGCCTTTGTGAATACATGAATGTGAAAAGTGTGCCTTGAAACCTCTTTGGGAATCATGATATGTTTCTTGATGTTGTAACCTCATGAACATGATCCTTCACCATCATCTTACTTGTTTATGTGTATTGTTAGAACCATAACATGTTTAGGGTTGTTTCTTACCTTTTTGAATGCATGAATGTGAAGAGTATGCCTTGAAACTTCTTTGTGAACCATGATATGTTTCTTGATGTTATAACCTCATGAACATGATCCTTCACCCCCCATCTTACTTGTTTATGTGTCTTGTTAGAACCGTAACATGTTTATGGTTGATTCTTACCTTGAAAGTTACCATGAATCTTGTTTATCCTTCCTTTTGTGATGTTTGAATCCATGCTTGAACTGTTGTTACTTTTCTTGCTTATCCATGATTAATTGTCATCAATATGTCTTGAATATGATTAAATGTGTTACATTTGTCTTTAATTGATTCATATACCATGTTTGATTCAAGTTGTAACTTGTTTTAATGAGTGTTATTTGAATACCATTGATGAAAATGTTGTTGTTATACATGTTTCATGCTTGCCCTTGTTAGTTGTTACCTTCATGATCTTTGAACATTGTAATATTAAATCATAAAACCTTGGTTGTTACCATGCCTTTTATGTTTAATTTGTTAATTAATCCTAATTGTTTATCTTTATCTTTATCAAGTTTGTTTCCCCAGTGATGAAACTTGTCAGTTCTCATCAAGTTGTCTTATTATCATCTTTTCTTAATGTTGTACATGCTTGCCCTCGTCTTTCTTGGTTGTTACCATGAATTTATATCTTCATCATGTTTGAATGAATGCGTATGTATGTTTAGGCTTTGTTAAGTTTCCCCAAGTGATGTAGCTTGTTAGCTCTCATCCAATTTCCTTTTTATCCCTTTTTCCAAAGGAAAGTCTCTCTATTGACTTCACTGTCATAGATAGCTCATTACCCCTCCCTTTGACTTGGTTAAGTCATTAGGTCCTTTAACTTAGTTAAGTTAGAACCTATATCCATTAAACTTTTATTTAAGTCTAAATACCCACCCCTTGTTAGGAGTATCCCTCAATTAGAACTTTAAGATAAAATTTGTTAACTCTATGTAAGGATCATTGTCATGATTACTTACTCCCCTCTTGACTTTTGTCAAAGTCAATCCTCTTGAGTATTAAACTTAGATCTAGAGAGTTTTTTCAAACTCTATACAAACATTGTTATGTTTGTTCCCCTTTGGAGTCTAGTCAAATATCCCTCAACCTTAGTAAGGTGAACTACGGTTGCTCTGATTCCATCCTAGTAAGGATACGTAGGCACAAGGTGCGATATCTTTACGAGCAAACTTAGAACTATCCTTAAGTTTTTACCTCAACCTTTACCTTAACCTTGATCCCATGACCTTAGCAAACAACAAATTAGATAACTTAGCATACACACACAAAGGTTCCTGTAGAGTACTACAGATGTTTAGGATGTGAATAAATACCATAGACATAACCAACCCCGATCCCCGAAACTCTAGTATTGTTGTTACATCGCACAAAAGATTTTTCTTTCTTTAACCTTTCCTTTGAATAAATCAAAGCTTTGTGGTGAATCCTCACATGTTTGAAAGTCACAGTGTCCAGATACTAAGGGAAAATAAAGCATGGTTTATGTTGTCCTCGGGCTATCTCAATTAAAGTATTAGCATATACTGTAGGTCTTCAAAGTAGGCTTATGATGGGTTTTCCAAATGATGGGGTTGTTGATTGTGTAGACTCTTACAAGCCTATGTCTGTGATCGTTGTGTTAAATTTTGTAGAACTGCCGGTTAATCTTATGCGCTTTCCTGGCCAACTGTTAACCGTGATCAATCAAGTCAATTCTTATGACACACATTTCTGCAGCGGGAGAGAGTGATTCAGCATGAAATGATTCGTGTAATTCACCATTAGAACCAAACAGTCCTTTATGTGGGGTTTTAGAGAGTGCTGAAAAAAATGACAATCTCTAATTCCATAGAAGATTTGAAGCATACTTAAATGTATATGGTCCTACCTTGCGAAGCATGATGTTACGATTAAATTCCAATATGGATGGGAAATTAAGTTTGTCTCATAGAATACCCAACACTCTGCAAAAATGGCAAAATCATGAGAGCAACCAGCCACCGTCCTCTGCGCAAATTATATCTTCCCCAGGATGCCATCAAGATCCCGCCTGCTTCGATGCTCACAACGCCAAACACATCAAATTATCCGGTTTCTCATACTGCATCACAAGCAGTTTCTCAATTTCAGCAACCAGATTAAGTCTTCCAGACACCAGTTTAATAAATTACAAAGAAATCTTCGATCATGGTGGCACCAAAAACATGTGGAGTTGACAGTGAAATGGGTTGCTAATGTGCATGATCCAATACCTACATTAATGTCGCACAATGTCAAAAACAAAAATGGCAAGTTTGAATCATAAAACAAGGAAAGAAATCGAAAAGCATCTACATGATCAAAATGAAAGTGGAAAGCTCATTCACATCAAGATAATCACCGCAAGCATTAATTTCCAAAGATACAAAATCAAACATGGTGAATTAAAAAGGGAAAGGAATCACAATTTCTTCATTCCAAAATAAGATTCGACATATAATCCTGCATATATAATTCAAAATCATCATACTTCCACATAGACTATATAATGAGACGGAAATAACACAATTGAGACAGAACACGAAGAAGAAAACAATATCATCACATACACATAAAGAACATGACAACAAGGCAAGCAAAATCGATATTCGTCAGAACCACACCGCGCAACCATTGTCGACATATTCAAACTCACACCAACGGACACGAATTCGTCATCGGTAACCTCCTTGTTCCATTCCAACATTTTGTTTCATTTTCTTGTGTATATTTCTTATTGATTTGAATTTGTAAGGGGATTAATGAATGTTACAATGAAGGGAAAGAATAAAAAATAAAAATATACATGTGAGAAGGAGAGAGGTGTGAAAATGGTAAGAGTAAGCCAAAGGAGATTGTGTGTGAGAGAGAAGGAGCAACAGGCGAGGAAAAGAGGACATGAGGTTGAATGAAATAGGATAGTAAAAAACCTTGTTGTGTGAATTACTCTCTATGTGGGCAACTTAGGTGGGCTCACTATCATTGGCCCAACGCTTTTCCTTTCAGCTAGGGGTGTACATGGATTATAAACCAAACCAAACCAAACCACATATATGGTTTGGTTTGGATCTTAAAACTATTTATATAAAATTTTAGTTTATTTTTTTAAAACCGGTTTACAAGTGGATCGTTTCGGTTTCAAACCGGTTTTTAAAAAAAAAAACAGTGTTTTTAAAAATCAGTTTTAAACCGATTTCTCTCCAAACCAGTTTTTTATTTTCTTTAAAGAAATCAATTTAAAACCAATTTTATAAAAAAAAACCAATTTTAAAACCAATTTTTTTTAAAAATCAATTTATTTTATTGTACAGAAAACTGTAATGATTACAGTAAAAGTTGTTTTCTCTATTTTTTTTATGAAACGTTTCAAAACTGAAAATAAGTCCATTGTTCATAATCGAATTTATGTGACACAACTGTTATCTTGCTTTTCTTATATTAGTTTGTCACAGTTTGATATATTTACAACTTGTTTTCTTGAGCCATAGTAATGATATTAGTTTTATGATTAAGATGGTTTGTAATAGAATAAATTAGAATTTGGCTATTAATTTTTTATGATGTTGGATTTGTTAAAGGTTTGCCTTCAGATTGTGTCAGTCTCGTGTCTCTGGCCAGAATTTGGGTATATTATATACTTGATTCTAGTAACAAACTCTCCTAAAATAGTGGAAAATATAACTAACTAAATAAAACTAATAAACAAAACTGTGTATCATCTAATAGAAATTATGATGTTGCAATCCTTAAATCTGAATTTTCCATATTATTCAATGCACGGTCTTTTCTTGTTGCAGATGAATAAGGAATCATATTTGATTCTTTTAACTGCAGTTGATAGTATAAAAGCATGTGTTTTTTTTCCTACGTGAGTATGGAGATACATGTAAAACTTTCACGTGGAGAATCCATACAAGTTATTTAAGATCTAAATATGATATATTTTTAAGATACAAATGAGATTAAAGTTTGAAATTTGAAGAATGATGAAGAAGAAAGAGATGAATAAAATTTGGATTTTGAGAATTAGGGTTTCTGAAATTTGTGTTGATCTTGATTTTCCCAAACTATTCTACTTTTATTTTTGAAGCTTGTTGAAAAATGGTTACCGAATCTCAAACCGGTTTGGAACAAATGGTTACCGTTTTTTTTTTAATTTGATAAATGGGCCACCAAATTTAAAATATAAATTTGGTTTGGATTTTAAAATTTAGATTAATTTGGATAGGAATTTGGTTTATGGTTATTGGTTATTTTACACACCCCTACTTTTAGCACACCTTGGCTATTATTTCACCCTAGTTTTTTTTTTCTCCTTGGGCCCATCATCAATGGGTTGAGTTCTATTTATAGTCCTTGGTCCGCTACTACACCCTTTTTTTCTTTTTTTTCTTCCTAATTTTCATTTTTTCTTTTGATTATATTTTTTTAGAAATTCTTGGTTTAATTTTAATTTTGATTTTAGTGTTAGTTTAAGTTGATTTTGATATTAGATTCTAATGATTATTGATTTTGATATTTGTCTAAAATTTTGATCTTAATATTAATCTTAGTGCTAAATTTGTGATTAATTATTGATTAATTTTTGCTATGATCTCGATACGTTGCATGAGGACCGTTTGTGATACCCTTTTGCATATAAGTGATTGCTTGCCTGCATGATTTTCATGATCCCTTAGGATATCTTGATTCGACTTGATCTTATATTAATTTGAATTAAGATTAGGACTTAGGCTTTGATCTTTAATATGACAACTATTAGGTTAGATTTCCCATTGATCTTAACCTTAGGTCCATAATATTAGGGTAGATTTTCTTTTCACATAAAACAAAAGATTTTCCTGGTCAAAAAATACAAAAATATTTAACAACTACGACATGTGTTGTGCACCATGAGCCTTAAGTACATGGGAAAAGATGAGCGGAAGTTTTCCTTACCTCTACTTAGGGTATTTCGTACGTGAGACGCTTGGATCATTTGTACAAAATACTCGCTCCCATTGTCATAGACTTTAGTATAGTAGGTAAATCTAACCTTTTTTTCAAATCCTAATAAAACACCTCACAAAT
This sequence comes from Lathyrus sativus, assembly GCA_963859935.3. Taxonomy (NCBI): domain Eukaryota; kingdom Viridiplantae; phylum Streptophyta; class Magnoliopsida; order Fabales; family Fabaceae; genus Lathyrus; species Lathyrus sativus. Next base: position 664,809,206 of record OZ012735.1, read on the forward strand.
CCATTTTTTTTTTGCCTTCGGTCTTTTCCCTTTAAAAACTTTTCAAAAAGGGCATGCAATTTCCATTCTACCGCAAACAGATATAATGCGAACTTAGCATAGTCCATAAAAAACACACAATAAACCAAACTTTTTCAACAAGAACTATGGAGTTCTGATTCCCTTTGGGATATGTAGGCACTGGGTTGCAAAACTCAGACGAACTCAATAATAAAAGACTTTTGTTTTCCTTCAAGTAATCATCTGTTTTTCCCTTAGCAAGCTTAGAGATATCAAATACCTTTTCATGCCTAGACAACTTAGATGGTTTCCATCAAGTATGATGGATGTAGGGGGTTCTAGTATCTTTCCCTTACAAAACCGACTTCCAAATCCAATATGATTACGATGACCATACCCTATCCTTTCACCTGTGGGTTTTCTCGATGTTTTTCCTTTCCCCTCTTGGGAATAAATAAAGTTCGGTGGCGACTCTTATAAGTCCATCAGTGGTCATGCAACTCCATTTTGCGCATCGCGAAGATCATATTTTTTGAGGTACAACACTAACACATATTTTCCTTTCACAACTCGCTAATTCGAGCGACATTCTTTTCGACACATCTTTTCAATTAGTGTCTTAACTTATTCATTGTATTTCTCTCAAAGTATCTCCAGCTGAGGCATGAATAAGCATTCTGATGGTGGTTATCAACCCTCCCATAAAGTGTTACAACTGATCCATTACACCTAGGTTGTGATTCGGGAACTTCTAAAGTAACAATTTGAATCTCTCTCATGCATTTCACAAAAGCTCATTATCATTCTGGCTAAAATTCATAATTGTAGCTTTTTTTTCCGACAAACTAAGCATTCGAATATTATCTTTCTAGGAACATATCTTCTAATTCTTTCCATGTTTGTATCGCCCCGTTATAAATAAAATGCAACCAATCTTTAGCTCTAGTAATCAAGGAAATATGAACAAACGCAATTTCACTTGATCATCATTGATATCTCTCGATGGTTTACACATAAAGCATGTCTCATAGAACATGTCAAGATTTTCCCAAGGATCATGAATAGCATTACTGTCAAATGAATTCTTTCTCAGACCCTACAATATTAAGTTCTTAATATCAAACGTCACTAGGTTCGCCAGTCATAATCCCCGTGAAAAGTAATCAGCATTGGTACGCCTACAACAATCCCCAAATGGATGATGTGGTGGTTTTTCCATTTCAGGTTCCTTTATTTGCTCTTGTCCTGCTAACAAAATCTCTATCTTCACTTTACGGATTGCTCGTACAGTTCTCTCGATTTCTAAATCCAATGGTAAAAACATTGATTTCCAACCTCGCAAAAGCATAGAAACAATACCTTAGTAGCACCGTTCAATGCAGAACAAAGTAAAAATAAAATTCAAAATGATAAAATTCCCAAAAATAAAAATAACTAAAAAATTAAAATTATACAAAACAAGTCACACATTATGCCTTATTGAAAATATCAACAATCTCCAACAACAACACCAAAAACTTGATGGACAATTTACTAGCAAGTGTACTAGTGTTATTATCCAAGTAATAAAAACAAATTTATCTCCACAGGGATTACGAACTTAAAACAAGATATGTTGTGCGATTTAATTAAACAATACATGGGGGGGTTTACAAGTAGTTTTTTTTATTCGAAAACACAAGATATAAGTTTTGATAACAATAACGAGAAAATCATTTAGGTCATATTATCATAATCCCTTATTTCTACTTAATTGATGAAACACACATTAACAAACATGCAATGACTAAAGAGTTACATGATCGATTAACTCTACCGCTACACCCAAGCCGTTAGTGTGTAACTCACTTGTCTAATCGGTAATTCCACGATCCCTCATGTCAATCATACTGCTAATTTAGGTGACAAAACAAATTATTCCCTAAGTCACAATTCCTAATCATTATATATCTAGTCAATTAGCGAATTCAAAAGATAAAGAAGTCCAGATAGATAGACATAGGGTCAGTAGTCACTATTTATCAAGATCGATTTGAATTCCGTAACAAAAAAGAAGCAAATGCATAATCAATAACTGAATAATAACAAAGAGTCACAATAATAACATTAACATCATTTGATCATATGTCCCAATCAAGTAAAAGCAGGTTCATCGTCAAATTTGATCTAACCTAGAAGAATCTAGCTACTCATGCTGAAATTAATCAATAACAATAGTTTAGATTCGAAGAGCATGAAAAATCATTAAAGAATAAGTTGTACAATGGCTTCAATGGCCTCCAAAAGCTCTAAAATCACTATTTTCCTTCACTTTTTACTCTGTGGAATCAACCCCCTTTTTTCTTCTATCCCTTTTCCTTATAAAGTTGCTGAAAAATGTGCCAGGTAAAAGCTTCAAGGCGTACACACCATATAACAACACAAGGGCATTGCACAATCATTTCAAAAATGCAGTCATGTTACATCACATCATGAGCGCGTTATTTCAAGAAGCAAATCGACTTGTTTTGGGTCCTTTTTTCATAATTTTTATCAATAAGCGCTTTTCTTTGCCCAAAAGTGACTTTTCCAGCTTTTTTCACTCTTTTGCCTCTAACTTGCTCAATTGTTGTAAGATTTGGTTGATTTTTCTTGCTAAATAATGTGCACTGATAGCCCGTCATCAATAGTAATCAAATAAAATAAATAATAAGAAGGCGAGCAACCAAATAGTTAACTATTTTTGTTTTAAATTTTTTTTATCTTTATTTATTGATTTTAATTGTTTATTTTTAATTATTTATTTTAATTTTAATTTGTTTAATATTAAAAAAATGCTACAAAAACATTTTGTTTATTTATGGCAAAATACCCTTTTTCGTCCCTTAACTTTAACTCGGGGTCCATGTTGGTCCTTTATCTTTAGAAAGTGGCAAGTTGGTCCTTTAACTTTTAAAATGGTGTCATTTTAGTCGGCATCGTCAGTTGCCCCCAAACGTCTGTTTATTTTGCATATCTGGCAAATGACCTGGCAAGCATGAAATCCCTAATTTTGTTCATGATGTTGCCTCCTTCTCCTTCCTTCTTCCGTTCAAATCCCTAAAGAATAATCTGAATCCCAAATCCCAAACCCCAAATCCCAATCCCAAATCCCTAACTTAATCTAGGGTTTTTTTATTTGGCAAGCATGAAATCCGGATGTTCCTCCTCCATTTCGAAATCAAAAAGTCGGGATTCGGATATTTGTAGTCGGTCACGATGGAAGCCCATGTGCCATTATGGAGACATGAGTGTTCTTCAAAGGGCAACTACAGTTAAGAATATGGGAAAACTTTTTTGGGGTTGTCCAAATTATAAGGTATGCAAGCTAGTTTTATTCTCTGTTGAAGTTCTATTTTTGATTAAGTTATGTTTTTGTTTCTGTTTTTGTCCAAATTATAAGTTATATTTTTGTTTAATTTTAAATTCATTATCCATCGTCCTCTAAACAATGAAACTTACAGGGAGGTATGCAAGCTGGTTGTGGCTTCTTTGATTGGTTTTATGAGGAGATGGGTGATGAGAATGAGCAATTTTGGATGCATAGGCTAGGTGTGGTAACTAAGGGACTTGCTGAAGCAAAAAAGAACATTGAAAAAGCGACAATGAAGAATGAAGAATTAGGGAAGAAGCTGATGAAACTTGAAAGTGAAATGAAGAATATCATGAAGTGAAAAAAGATTTTGAATTTGATGTTTGTGATGATTATCATTGTATTAGTTGTTAGGGGTAGTTAGGGTATTAAGGTTTGTTTGGAAGTATTATGTTATGATTTGTTTGTAAGAATTAAGTTAAGTTTTGGTTGTAAGAATTATGTTTTAATGTTTAGTTAAAGTTTGTATCAGTTTTGGATTGTATCACTTCAACATGAATGTAATAGTTGGATTTTAATATATGGATTCTATCAGTTTAGTTATTTTTAGTTTTTGCAGTTCAACATCAATGAATCAGTTTTAGTTTTGCATTGTATTAGTTCCACATGAATATAACAGTTAAAGATAATGTTAACTTGGTATGCAGCAGTTAAAGTGTTTTAATTTGGTCTGTCAAAGCATAATCCACAGGAATATAACAGTTTTGGATTCTATCATGTCAAAGTGTTTTTAATTTGGTCTGTCAAAGCATAACCAACAATTAAAGATTATGTTAATTTGGCTTGTCAATGATATATTTGGTATGTTATGTTTTTTATGTTTACAACAACAGTAGCAGGATACATATAAGTTGGTTCTGCTTTTAGGTTCATTTCATAGTACCTATAAACAACAACAGCAGCAGGATACATAAACCTATAATACTTTCCACAAAATATACTTGTTCCAAAACAACAGCAGAATACACAAAATATACTTGTTCCAAAACAACAGCAGTATAATAAATAAACTTGTTCATGACAGAAGTAGAATACACAAAATATACTTGTTCCAAAACAACAATAGTAGAACACATAAAGTTGTTCATGACAACAACAATAGAATAAATAAACTTGTTCCAAAACGACAGCAGTAGAATACATAAACTTGTTCTAGGTAACTAAATACACATGTTCTACAATTTAGAGTTTCTTTTTTGGCGTGGTCCTCTTTGTTGGAGTAGACCTCCTTGTTACTGGGCCAACAACATTCTTCGCAACACTCAACCTAGTTGTAGGCCCAGGTGGCACAAAAGGAATTGTTGGCTTCCTTACAGGCAGCTTTTGTGTCTTGCCCTTAGCAGCCTTTCTATTAGAAGTCTGAGATGCTTGACTAGATTGTTGAGTAGGCTGAGTTGTTGAAGTAGGAGTGTGTTGGCTAGTTTGTTGAGCAGTCTGAGTTGGAGTCTGAGTTGGAGTATGATTGAGTTGGGTTGATTGTTGGCTAGGTTGTTGAGCAGTCTAAGTTGGAGTATGATTGAGTTGGGCTGATTGTTGGCTAGGTTATTGAGTTGTTGCGTCCTTACAAGTAGATTTGTAATGTCCTGCTTTCTTACATCTACTACACTTCACCAGAAAACCTGTTCTTCTCAATTTGCGAGCAGACCCATCGATTTCACCTTGTTCTAGGTTCCTCCTCTTTTTAGGTCTACCAGGCATCTTTCTGAACTTGGGTGGTTGCACATCTGGGTATGGTGTCTTAACCCACAAGTTTGCTTCATTAACAGGGTAGATCACATGTTTATAAACTGCCTTGTACCTTGAAACCCTATAATAATCTGGAATGTAAGTATCAATTTTGAAATTCCTACTCTTCATAGCAGAATGAGCATGAACACACGGGAGCCCCGTGAGTTCCCATCTTCTGCATGAACATATCTGATCTTTCAGGTTCATAACAAACTTGTCAGCTTGATTTTCTATGTGCCTTACTTCAAATATATGTTCATTAGACATCCTAAATGATTAAACAAACAAAATACAGTAGTCACATGTATGTCACAAACAAACAAAATACATTAGTCACATGCTGTGACATACCTTACTAGCCAGTTGTTGGTGTATGTGCTTGTGACATCAAGTTTCTTTCTAATATTGGGCAAAATATCATTCTCATTCGAAGTTCCAAATCTCATTCTGTTATTTGCCCATCTCTCCATCATGTATGTTCTGATGTCTTCTAACATAGTGATTAGAGGTTTCTCCCTTGCTTCAAGAATGACACTATTAAAGGACTTAGACATGTTGTTGAGAACAACATCACATTTGTTTTCAGTCCTAAAGTAAGATCTACTCCAAAACCTTGGTGGGGTCTTCATCATATGTTTAAATGCTTCTTCATTGATGGCACTCATTCCCTTCATCTCTTTTTCACATGCCTGTGGGTATGTTGACTTAGCAGCCTTCCATATTATGTCCTTCAACATCTTTCCAGGAAACTTTTTCCTAAAATTGTTATAGATGTGCCTAACACAAAACTTGTGCTCCACCCTTGGCAATAGTTCATCCATAGTAGGTAGCAGACCCTGCAATAACATACAATGTAGCATTACAATATAGCATAACAGAAATAGCATAACATAAACACATAAAACCATAAAAATATATGAAAAACTTGCCTTTTGTTGGTCTGAGATGAAGGTGTAAGTCAGGCATTCATCTTTGCCTCCAAGGTCATCAATTAACAGCTCTAAAAACCAAGTCCAGCTATCCTTGTTTTCACTCTCCACAACTGCATATGCTATGGGAAGCATCTGATCATTAGGATCCCTCCCAATAGCAGCTAGTATCTTCCCTCCACACAACCCCTTAAGAAAACACCCATCTAGACTTATTACATGCCTGCACAACTTAAAGTTTTCCTTACACGCAGCATAACATATGTAAAGCCTTCTAAAATATGGTCTTTCATCCTCAACACCTACTTGTACAGGCTCAACATTGATCTTAATTGTTGACCCTGGATTGGCTCTTAACAGTTCATGACAGTAGTCATAGACCCTTGTGTAATCTCCCAAAAAGGAACCATCTACATAGTCTCTAGCTGCAAATCTTGCTCTTATAGCTTTGGTTTTGTTGACCCCAACATTCCACTTTTTTTTTTCCTTCTCCTTGATATCCTTTAAAATCAACCTTGGATTATTTTTCAAGCTATTTTGAATTCTTTTACTCAACCACTTTGTACTAATCAGCTTCACATTATACTCTCTACTGCAACTGTGTTTGTCAATTACTTTCCTGAGTTGCCAAGTGTCTTCATTTGACAACTTGCTACAATAAGCCTCCCACTCACAACCAACATTACATTTAACCCTTACCCTAACTCTATCATTTTTTACAAACCTTAGGTCTCTACCATTTTGCCCAGCATAAGTTGTTATTGCTTCCCTAAAATCACCTTTTGAACTAAAGTACATTCCCACATCCCACTTGTAATCTGACATGTCTTTTGGTTGTCTGAAAATTGGATGTTTTTTCTTACAACTCCACTGCTATCATCACTGTCACAACCAATTTGCATTTCCTCACTGTCATTGTCACTCCCTTTACCATCATTTTCTACAACTTCTCTATTACCATCATTTTCATGACCAACTAGGGAATCAAGTTCATCCTCCTTAATCTCATCACACCCATCAGACTCATCCTCAAAAGCAACATCTTGTGCACTATCATAATTGTAGTCCTCATCTACACTATCATCAGATGATAGACCTAAGTCATCATACACTGCATCTTTACCTTTTCCAACTCCAACATTACCTTGTTCCCCTGTAGCACTCCCTTTTTCAACTCCAACATTACCTTGTTCCCCTGTAGCACTCCCTTTTTCAACTCCAACATTACCTTCTTCCCCTGCATCATTTCCTTTTTCAACTCCAACAGTATGTTCATCCACTACAGGATCCTCATCAACTCTAACATCCCCTGCAGGATTCTCTTCCTCCAACCCAGCAGTGGCTTCATCAACTCTAACTTCACCTTCCTCCAACTCAACAGTGGCTTCATCAACCCTAACATCACCTTCCTCCAAACCAACAGTGGTTTGTTCAACTTCCATAACTTCTTCATGCAATTGACTAAGTAACTCCTCTACCTCATCTACAATTTCAGCAGGGTCTTCATCAACTTCATCAACAACAGCATCACAATAGTCAGGTTGAGACAATGTGTGTTCAATATAAATATCAACATTTTGGTGCACCCTATACAGATCTGCAATTTCTAAAGCACCATTGTCATCAACAAGTGGATTCATCCCAAATTGAGGTTCCTTGTAAAATATTGTTTCAAACTCCCTATAACCTAAGTCTTTCAATACACCAACTAGCTCAAAATAACTCCATTTGTGTACATCTACCCTCAAATCATCTACTACTCCATTCTCATATACACTACGACCTTCATTTGTGAGATCACCACTATGATGAATTTTGAGAGTTATGTATTCATCCATGATACCTAATCATATCGTGTAAGTATTTAACGTTTACACTTACAAATTTACATAAACCCTAAATCTGAACCTCTACCAGAAAACCCTAAATCAGAGAGAAATGAACTAACCTTTTGATTATGTCTCTTGAATCGTCTTCAATCCTCAATCAGAAAACCCTAAATCAGAAAACCAACAATCATTCACGTCTTGAATCTTCGCGTCTGCAAACCTTGAATCGTCTTCAATGACTCAATGAATTCTCTAAGACTCCAAAATATGATTAAACTTCTCCAAGCTTGTCGTGCCTTCTTCTTCTGGGTAATGGTGGGTAATGGAAACGTTAGTCTGAGTTTTTCTTCCTCTAAGACACTTCATATCCACGTCAGCAGCTCCACCTGGACAAACGTGACAATTTTTTCAAAGTTTGACTAACGGAAACACACAGAAGGATAAACGTGACACCAATTTAAAAGTTAAAGGATCAACTTGCTACTTTTTAAAGATAAAGGACCAACATGGACCCCGAGCAAAAGTTAAGGGACTAAAAAGGTTATTTTGCCTTTATTTGTTCTCAGTATTCTTATTTTTAGTTTTAATTAAATTGTTAGATATTTGAAAAATGTAAAAAAAAAAATTGTTTAGTTACTTTCATTTTGTAATATTCGAAAAATACCAAAAAATATTTTAGCCTTCTATTTTCAATATTTTATTAAGTTGTGTTTTTTTAGTCAAAAGATATTCTTCATAATTAATTTAAAATTTTCAATTAGTTTGTCAATTGTTAATTTCTTGATGATATTAAAAATGCAAAACTATGTTATATTTATTAATTATTTCAAATATTTTTATTTAATATTAATTAATTAAATTATTAATTAATCTTATTAAATATCAATATTTTTAATTGATTAATGATTCCTTTGTTGCCTAATTTTATTCTGCGATTCATTTACTTCTACGTTTTGGCCTGGTTTTTTTATTATTATTAATTCTTAACGCTTTGTCTTGGTTAATTGATAATATTTATTTATGATACCTTATCTTGTGATCTTTTCTTTATACACATGTTATTGCTTGTTCATGAGTTTAACTTTGACACTTAAGGCTTTTCTTTGCCTATCTTGATATTATTTTCATGATACCTATTTTGTTTGACATTTGCTTATAGCTCTTGAATCTTCATAATTTGTTTGTGTTTGAGTCCAAGGCTACATGTGATTGAATTTATAGTCATGTGCATTGTATTTTTGTTCATTTACATTATTTACCTCTTAGCTTGATCCATGTTTCCCCATTAGGTTGATTACCTTAGGATATATATACTTAGATTATTGACTTTAGGCTGACTGCTTTAGATTGTACATACTTAGGTAGTTTTCCTTAGGGTACTTCAACTTTAGATAACCTACAATTAGGTTCCCTTTTCTCAAAAGTGATTAGACATTATTCATTCTTAATCAAGATGTAATTCTCCTACCCCATGACATAGTTGGAAAAGATGTTGATTTCTTTTCCACTTGAGAGAGGTATGTGTCATACTCTTCGATTCTATATCCGAGTTGGAGTCATTCTCTCAATGTGAAGCAAAAATTCGTCTTTTACGTGTTTATGATGGTTCAATTGAATATTCTCCTTAAGATGACAACTTGTCTCTTCTCCTAAAACCAACCGACAAACATTGCTTTTACCCGTGGTTCTGAACTACAGACGCTCTAATTTCTCAAGTTTCTTTTGAGAATACGTAAGCACAAGGTCAATCCTTGGCGAGCACACTCTTTTTTTCTTTTCCACACCCTTTTCTTTTTTTTCCCATAGTCAGTTGAACTACGATTGCTCTGACTTCCTATAAGAATATGTAGACATAGGATTGCGAGATCTTAGCGAGCTACCTTTTTCTTTTCCCCCTTTACTTTTCACCTTTATCCATCTTTTCACCTTTAGCAAATAATTAACAAATAACATAATAAAGCAAGAGGTTTTTATAGAGTACTACAGATACTTATGATGATAGCCCATTTTCTAGATATAACCAACCCCCGAACCTTAGATTCTCTTTTACTTTGCATTTGCATTGCATACTTATGAGTTTATTCGTTCTTTTTCCTTTCCCTTGAATAAATTAAAGATCGATGGTGAATTATGATTTATGAAGCCTACTTAATTTAATAGATATGGTCTCCGATTCTCACTGCGACAGATATCACTGCACCGCGGATCTCGTTGATAGGTGATAATTTACAGAGAACTGGATTGGAGAATGGAACATATCTCATGAACATAACTGGTGGAATTGTCGCTTCTACTTCTTATGCTTTGGACATGGATTTGATTTTGGAACGAAGACCATCTACTCGTAGAATTTCATGGGAATCAGAAGTCATTCCCACGGTAATACTGTTTCGTACTGGAACCATAAATAGTTGAAGTATGTGGTCACGAATCCTGAACTGATGGTGTTGATCTCTAATAAGGTATTGCAGAGGCAAACTTGCAAGGTTAGCACTTCAACTCTCAATTGAGTTCAAGATTCAAGATGAATGTAATAAAAAGTGTATCTTGTATTTCATGTGAAATGACTTTTATACCTTGGATCATATGTAGTAGATTTGCATTGACTTCGATCTTTGGCCGATTCAAAATGATACAAAAAATGTCTTTTTTTTTTTTTTATAAAGAAATGATCATTTGATTCATATATATTGCTCACGTCATATTATGATTGTCTTGGTCGTAAATAACACAGCATGCTTTGCACGATGCGCTTAAGTCATACCTGAACATGAAACGTGCTCTTACTTATGATGCAAAGGATTTTAACTAATTAGTCATATCTCTTTGTTTACTACCAAAATATCACATGCAAATTACTGCACTCACCCCTGCCAAAGGGGAGGATATACAAAATATACAGTAATAAGTTGACTAAATCATTACTAGAATATAATCTAGTGTATTAAGGTAAATGCTTTCTTTATAGGATATATTAATTACTATCTATTCACATTTTTCTATATTATAAATATATTATCTTAATGTTAATACTCAAACCCTTGACCGAATAAAAGTAAAAAAATACATAAATGCATGCATGTGTTGGGATATGGATTTGGGGATTCAACATCAGAGTGTATTTTTATATTTTTTGAGGTTTTTTTCTTTTAAGAATAATCCATCTTTATTTTAAGACACATTATCTATTTATTCAAAATTTTAAAATGATAGATGTGTGAATTCTTTAATTTATAAATATTTATGCCTCTATATTTTTAATTAATATAAAAAAAATTTATATTTTATTTCTCAAAATTTCTAACACGCATTTGTTAAGTATAACAGATGTGAGTAGTATGAATAATAGTTTCACATTAGTTAAAAATATGGAGACTAGAACGTTTATAAGGTGATAGGTGTGCGAGTTCTCTATTCTCCTTACTCAAAATATTAGTTACTCCCTTTATTTATAATTGAGTTACTTTACTCTCTAAGGTAAAGTCTAAAATTACAAAAGTCCAAAATTTCTATTTTGGTTTAAGTCGAAATCTTGTGTCAAACAACATACTTCGACATTTTGACATCTAACACAACTCGACACACACTAGACTAATTTTAACACATCCTTATTTTTGTCGAGTTACACTTGCTTCGACATAAGAAATTACATTTTGACTTGCACTCTTTAAGTCATGATATCTACAATCTGATTCTCAGTTCTACAGTGTTCCAAGTTCATATTCCCTTCTGTTACCGGTTCGCAAAGAGTCATGAAACAATTACTATAAAGATCGACAATATATCAATTATCAATCTGACAAAAATCCAATAACACATGAACGAAGCACATACATCGAAATTAAATTTTATTATCATTTTTAAAATATTTGTTATTCTCAAAAGCATGCACTATTCGCTAATAGAGTAATATATATATATATATATATATATATATATATATATATATATATATATATATATATATATATATATATATATATATATATATATATATATATATATATATATATATATATATATATATATATATATATATAAACCATTCCCATGGCTAAACAACTGTATCCGTAGGGAAGAGGTTAACTAGGGTTTTAGAAATTTTTTTGAGTTTAAAAAAAAACATTTTTTAAAAGTATATTTATTCAATATATTAAAAATTAAAATAATTAATGTTTTTAAAGAATATTTTTTATATTAACTTGTATTTTGAAATAAAGAGAAATGTTAATTAGTGTTTTAGGGGCTTTTTTGAGTTTAAAATTTAAAATTTTATTTTAAAAATATGTGTATTTAATATATTAAAAATTAAAATAATTAATTTTTGTAAAGAATATTTTTGTATTTTAAATAGTTAAAGAGTGTTAATTTTTCATTTGACATGTGAATGTATGTTGTGCAAGCTCACTAAACACGTCAACAAGTTTGAAACAATAAAAGATAGATTTCAGAAAAAATCTAATTTAGTACTCCACATCTTTTTATCATATTTTCATGTACTAAGATAATTTATATCTCTACTCTACGTGGGAATGTATGGCTCACATAACTTTTATGAACACAATTATGCTTAACAAATTAGTGTACATGCAGTGATGTGAAAATGGACTGGTTTATATAAACTTATTATCCTAAAAATTATAAGGATAAACTTTTAAAATTAGAGTTCTTATTTTTTAGAATTAAGTCCGTTATTCATTACAGATAATTTTCATGAATTATGGACAGTTCATTAGTCTTATATTATTATAAAATTTAAAAATTATATTAATATTTATATTATTTTATTTTAAAATAATATATTAATTTTTCTGACCTCACTAAATTTTATTTCTATTATATTCAATCATTCTCTTTTAAATATTAAACATTAATATAATTAACATTATTTTTTCTAGTTCTATTAATTTTTCTTATGTTAAATATTTTAGTATTATACAATTTAGATATATATCGTATTTAAAAACACATTATAATATTTATAAAAGATAATATAGTATTTAAAAATATATTATATTTAAAATAATATAATTTTTAATTTTATTTTATAATAAATATTATAGTATTATAATTTTAATTTTTTATTAAAAATAAGTCGTGTAGGGTTAGATAACTCAAAGTCCATCTACGACTGAAGAACTTGAGTAATAATTTTCAAACTCATATTACAAATGATTTTTTTTTCTCATACCTAAAAAACTTAACCTCACCAAGAACGACCCGTTTAAGAACAGTAATATATTTCAAAGAAAACTAGTGATTAGAAGGGAAAAAAAAAGACTTTTGAGTTACGTCAGCAAGTATCATGGATTGTAAAGTATAGGGCACTCAAAGCAAGTTAATACACATGAAAGTAAATAAGAAACACACCATTCTCCTACGTTAACTTCATGATTAATCTTATAAATAAACGTCTTAATTTCATTCATGTGTCTTGACATAAGCCAAGAAAAATCATCCTTTTTTTATTAAGAGTATTCACTACTATTAGGAGGTAATTACACTTCTATCTAACAGAAAAACTATTTGATACTTTTAATAATATCCTTTATTACATCGTTAAAAAAATATTTTATTTGTCTCATAATTAGTGATTTAGTTGATCATTTCATATTTATTAAAATAAAAATTCAAAAAATTACATCTTTAAGAAGTATATTTTAAGAGTTCAAAAAATGTCAACAGAATAAATTATGGATAATTTTAAAAGATAGGCCTATTTTTTCAGTTTTTTTAATTCATAATGTTAAAAAAAAAAATTTAAAGAATATTTTTAAAACAATTTCATTATCATAATAAATAGCTATTTTTAAGATTAAAAATTTAAAGAATATTTTTAAAACAATTTCATTATCATAATAAATTTTAAAATTAAAAATTTTAAAAATCACTTAAATTTGAAATTATTTTAAATAGGTTTTCATAAAAATAGTTTTTAAAATATATATATTTTTAAATTGTAATTTCGACTATGTTTTAATTTTTTATAAATTAGTCTAATAAATCACTTAACTTATAAAAATAAATTTTAACATATAAATTTTTTTTTACATTTAATATTTTATAAATTATTCTTGAAAAATTCATTTTTAAAAATTAAAAAAAAACTAATTTTTTAAAATTAAAACAAATATGCTCATAAAATAACAATGAAGAGCAAATATAGTTTATAACATATAACTAATATAAGATAATTGATTTAATTTGTGTGTATGGTAAAATTTGTTGCTAAATTAATTTATAAATATTAAATAATATGAAAAAATATATTTAATTTATATTTATTTATAAATTAAGATAGTACGATTAATATCAATAATTAATTAATACATTTTTAATATTTATTTTAGTATTTTAATATTATTCATTTTTTTCATTGACGGTTCTATTTGTGTTGTTTTTCTTTATTACCTTCATCAAATTATTATAATTGTTCTCCATCTATAAATTTTTTTATGTTTTTATTATTAAATATAAATTATAATCACTTTATTTTTTATTGTTTTTTTCTTCTAATTTTATCATCCTAATATATTTTTAATATCTAATTTTAACCCATTTATTTTATAGTTTTGTATATTATATATATATATATATATATATATATATATATATATATATATATATATATATATATATATATATATATATATATATATATATATATATATATATATATATATATATATATATATATATATATATATATATATATATATATATATATATATATATATATATATATATATATATATATATATATATATATATATATATATATATATATATATATATATATATATATATATATATATATATATATATATATATATATATATATATATATATATATATATATATATATATATATATATATATATATATATATATATATATAAGTTATTTTATATATTTTTTTATTAGATGGTTTATCATGATTAAAAAATTATTATCAACAGTTTAATTTGTTTCGGTGAATTATATTGTGAAGAAAGTATACTCTATTTATTTAAACGTTATATAATAATTTATAACTTTTTTAATCACTTAAAAATAAAAGTTCCAAACAGTATTATGATTAATTCAATTGAATATATAATAATTTAGTGATATCGTAACATATTCATATAATTAAGTAATGCATGATGATTTTTACTATAAATTCAATAAAACTTTTTTTAATGCAATAATGGTGTAAGAAAAAGTAGATTGTAAAAATGAGAATGACATAAATTTAGGTGTAAGAACAAGTTCTTTTTTTTTAATGTAATAAAGGTGGAGTAAGATTTAAGAGGTACATAAATTTAGTGAGAATTACGCTTACTGGAAGTATGTCGGACACGGAGAGAAACGTATGGTTGAATTATGTGACAAATCAATAAGTTGTTGCGTCGAAGTTTCCTCGTCAAAACTCACGTCACACACTCTGCTTCTCCAAAATTATACTATAGTCTATAATAAATATAATAATAAGAAGAAAATTAAAAAAGAATTTAGTTATGATATATTACCATATTTAATAATTTAAATTTATTTTAACAATATAATACTGAAATAATGAGAAAATTAATAATAATAAAAATAAGACTTTGTTACTATTTTGGTCTCTTATTTTATCTTATTTATGAAATAAATTTTCTATTTCAAAATCAAACAGTATTAGTTATTATTTTATATTTTGCACTTAAATTGACGATTTGTCCTTTTTTTAAATGATGTCTCATTTGTGAAATTTGAAAAATCATCATAGGCTATGTTGTAGATAAAAAATGTAATTTAAAAAGTTGACACTTCGTGGATTTGTATGTAAAAAAAATAGAAGAATAACAAAACTGTTTGAATTTAAAATAAAAAAATTAATTTCGTGAATCAAATAAAATAAAGGATCAAACTTATAATTTAATTTAAAAATATTTTTTTCCTATTGAATTGTTTAAAGGTTTTTGTCCATTGAAATTTTATAACATTGATTGCATTCGTCAACAAGAGTTTTACGACAGTTAGGTGGTCGAACTATAAATGTAAGAAAATTAAAATATTGTTGTCCATACACAACCCTGACGGATGATAGCCCAACTGATACCTACCTATATTTTTGAGACCGTATATAGAATGATTTATATGTTTATTGTATATTTGAAACTTATAGAGGAGAAGTAAATAGAGGACTTGAAGATCCACTTTTTCATGTATTGTATTTGTCGTTGACTAGTTTATTAAGATGTATATTAGACTTTAATTGATGCAACTTTAATTTATGTTTATGTCTTATTGTTGTAATCGAAAGTTTTTAATTTTAAATATATTTCATACTTCTTGCAGCAAACAAATTACATTATACTAACTAATAACTTGATTATAAGATGAACTAAAAAATAAACATGGTCATTTTGAAATGTCTATAGTGTTTGGATAGTTTATGTGGCTATGGAAGGTTAGACGATAAATCCCACATTTTCTTTTTTATCTCTCAACATTGTCCATCTTGATTCTAATGTGGGTAGTTGTTGGCTGGAAATTTTGACGCCAAGACTTGTTTAAGAATGATAAATAAAAATCAAGTGATTTTTGAGTTGTTGTCGAATTCGACAGGAGACTGTGTTAAAATCCTAGTCGAAAAGGGTCTTCATAAAGAGGACATGTTGGGAAGACACTTAGAAATATTTTCTAAGTTTGGACAGCAACTTCAATAGAGGATGTATGTGGTTTTCCCTCGACAGAAGTTTGAAATTCAAAATACGGATAATAACTATCTTTGTCCTTATTCGTTTCTCAAGAAAAGATGCGTGGAGAGTTGTGACGAAGCGAAGACATGCAGAGTACAACGTGTCAATTTTTGGAGGAATATATGTTGAAGACAATTATTTTTGACATATTATAAATAGGAGTCTTAGTCTTAAGATTTCTGTGTGTTCATTGTTGTGCAAATACTCAAAAAATCACTCAAAATATTTAAGTCAAGTGAGAAAAGAGTTTTCATTGAGAAATGTACGTGTGAAACACCACATTTATTTCAATAGAAATTTACTTTCAATTTACCATTTATCTTTTTACTGCACTTTTGCTTTGAAGTTTATCTTTATTGTAATCTTTACAATTTTTGCAAGTTTATCTTCTCAGAACTTTAAAACAATATTTCACAAATATGAACATTGTCGAAGTGTTCTTGATATTTCCAGAAATTATTTTAACAATAGCTATGTCCTAAGGATTCACTGGTTAATCCGACAAGTAAACTATTTTTGGAAGACCAACGATTGTTTCCCAATTTTTACAGTAAACTAATTGGCACGCCCAATGGAACTGTGCTATTGTTTGGATAATTATTTCTTTTTTTAAAAAAATTCTTTTTATAAGTTCTTCATTTTTACTATCTCTTTAAACTTCGTTGCATGAGATTTAGGAGTGATAAAATAGCCACAAATAGCAAAGAGAGACCAAGGAGAAGATACGTACGAAGGATGGTGAATCAAAATCCACCAAATAACCAAAATTCATCAAACAATGAAGAACCACACTTTTCGTCTTCGACAAGGGGAACTACGGTTCTAACGTCAGTTTCAGAACTAATGCAATCCATGACATCTGTGACGCCTGTGCAGTCGGTTGCGCAAAGTGGACCCATATTATGTTTAAACTTAGTAAAACTTAATGTTGTCATAAAATATATATGAGTTTGTTCGTACAGGTTTTTCGTGCGGACAACCTCTGACCTCCCGACGCAGGTTTGCTTGCGGGACCAGCCAAACTAGTCCTAGGACTCTGGTTCTGGGTGTGTGAATTACTTGGGATTTGTGATAATAGTTTTTTAAAGGTGTATATGATGAAATTTAAGCAAGTAAAGACAAACGATGCTTTTAGTAAAACAAAGAAATACTAGAAGAATGACGTAACAGTAAAGGCATTGTTTTATAACATAAAAAACTTGGTAAATTTAACGTAAAAAAGGAAAATACAAATGGGCGTGTTCGTACATTTTGTAAAAAAATGGAAACTCTTTTCTCTCAGTGTGCGGTACTTAGAGTGTTTTTCTTAAAATACTGACAAAAAACGCCCCTTTTTCTTCAAGCCAAGCATTGCTTTATATAGGCAAGTGGAATAACCGTCAGATCGCCTCTGGTGCCGCCACGTGTCGGGCCACTACTTTCGTAACTTCCCCATGTTCTCTTTTTCAAATCTATTTCCCGCCAGGCAACAACCCCCTTTGTCAGCTTCCCATTTTGTTGTTTTGGTCAACTAGTTTATGTCTCTGTCGATCATGCATCTTTCCCTGGGCAGTCGTCTTAGGATGCGTCCCCTTGAGTCTCGTTGACTTCGACACTTTGCTGCAAATAACTTTTATTGGCTTTTCCCAGCCAACAGAGATTGTCAATTTGGGATGTTTTCTTCCTATTTCCTGTCGATGTCGACCCTTTTGTTGTCGATGTTTTTAGTTGGCTCTTTTCAGCCAACAAGATGCCCCATCAAACTCAAGTCTCGACGGTCGACAAAGGATCCTGTCGACTGAGAGACTTGGTGTTTTTTTAGGCGTGTAGCTGTTGTCTGTACCATCATGGTTTCCTGCCGAATCAGCCACATGTCACTCGCCTTCTGACGCGATGATGGCGCCTTTCTGCGCCATAATTTTCAAGGATTTCCATCATTTTTTCCCACTTTCCCACGTCAAAACAAACTTCAAACCACCACTTCCAATGGCTTCTTCAACTGCTTCCCAAACCCACACAACGGGTAACAACCCTATTGTGTTCGTCATCTCAGAGGCGGATTCTCACAAACCTCTTCTCAACCCCACTTCTGCTGATGAAACTGTGTTGGCTGCTTGGAAACGGCAGATGATCATTCCGTTCGCGGTGGCGGGGAAGTTGCATGCATTTCATGGCCCATATCCTACTGGCAAGCCTAGCCATGAGGACATGCAAACGTTCTTTCCTGGTTTTTCGGCAGTCATTCCCCTAGCTTTCCGCAATGCTGGTACCCTTGATTTGAAGTTCATGGCGTCAAAGGCTAGGGTGTTTCATTCGATGCCAACCCCAGGAAACAAAGATTATCTCGCCTGGTTGAACAAGGCCCAAAACAAACATCAGGGCCAATGGAAAAGATCTGGCATCTTCGACGCCATTCAACTCTCAAGGAATGCTCACAAGGTTAACCCCTGTCATTTGCTGGCGTCGATGTTCTTTTGGGAAGGCTCGATAAACACTTTCCAGTTGCCCTGTGGGATGTTGTCTCCTACCCTTTTCGATGTGGTGGCCATTACTGGTCATTCCCCCTTGGGTGAAACCTTCGACCCCACCATAAAAACTGAGGCGTCCTTCAACTTCGACCGTGCTGGCTTTCAGAATTTCATCAAAGATCATCATGACAAAGATACGGTCGAAGTGTTAGACGAGGAGCACATTGCTTTCTTGAACCTGTGGCTATCATACTATCTATTTTGCCCAGGCTCCTTGCAAATAGCCAAAAGGTATATTAGCTTGGCTATTCAAATTCATGAGGGTCGACAGGTGGCCCTTGACAAGCTTCTCTTGGCCTCTCTTTACCATTTTGTGGGGCTGTCGTCTCTGAAAATTTTCCGTCTTTACAAAACCACCAAAGCTCTGAATGTGTTGGGGCCTATGTGGTTGCTGAAATATTGGCTGAATTCCACCTTTGAATGTCAACTAGGTTACCATGTGTTGGCCACGATGCAACGCCTAAACGAGGATCGACCGGTGGAAGGGGTTACACTTTCCCTTCTGACCACGCAGGAGACCACCAATAAAACACTCTTCCTGAAGTACGTCACTATGTTTGCTGAGGCAAACACCTTTGTTCCTAGAATGGTTCCTTTCACACATCGAAGGTTTGGGCCAACTTGGTTTCGAAATCCCTTCCCTGGTGCTTCCCCCAGAAAGGTTGCACTGTCCAACTCTATATGGAGAGTTTTATTAACTCCAACAATGCTATCATTTCGCATTGATTCGAGCAACATTGGTTATTGGTTCATGAACTATCAGCTCAACTTAGTTGCTCGACAATTTGGCATGAGCCAGATGCTGCCAAAACCATTAGTCCGACATCCTGCTAATGTCGTGTGGGCTAGTCGAAGGCTTAACTTGGCGGGACATAGGAATTGCCTTAAGTTTGCCAGGTCGACCCATCATCTGGAGTTTCCCGTCTTCTGTTACAAACTGTCATTCTTCACCACCAAAGCTTCAACGTCTGGTGGTCGAAGTATCAAGCCCAAAATTTTAATCACGGCCTCTTCCTGGAAAATGTGGTCGACGCCTTCGCATCTTTATCAGGCGAAGCCCTTAGTCCATCGACGCCTTTGGTGGATGCAAGGCTGACTATTGCTCTTGGGGAGGCACAAAAAAGGGTAAACTCCTTTTTCCTTGACTTTATTTTCCTATATCTAAGTTTTGGCTTTATTTTTCTGACTGTTACTCATCTCTTTTAGGGTCACAAGAGGGACCCATCTGTGGCGTCGACTTCGACCCAGCCAGCCAAAAAACAAAAAACTTCCAGCTCTCAAGTATGACATGTCCCCTATTTCTCTTGTTTCGTTTGTCTCTGCTTGTCCACTTATGCAATTTGTTTTTGCTAGGCCCCTGAGCAACAAATAATTCTTGACGTTGTGTTGTCGGACGAGAGTACCCACTCTCGAGTTTTTCATTTTGGGGCGTCGGACTCTCCTCCGGTTACACCTCTGTGACGGAAGAAAAAGGTTCCAGCAAAGAAGACGCATCTTAATAAGGCTACTTCGACTCTCAGACCTGCTGTCCCTAAAGACCTAACTGAGGTTTTCCATACCGTGGTCACAAAAACCCTTCCATCGCCTAAAACTGCTGAGGTACCCCTTTTTTCGCTCCTTTTGTCTATATTCTCCCTGTATTTTCTTATCGACCTTTCCCTTGGTTGTTTCGCATGACGTAGAAGACCCAGATTTGCCAACATTAGCTGACATTATTGTCAATACTACTGGTCAATCTGCTGAAACTATACCTCCTTTAAACCCTCAAAAGATTGATAAATTCCCTAGGACGTCGACGGAGGAAACTCCTAATCAAAACCCTGCTATTTTTATTGATCTCGAGGCAAATACCAAGAAAAATGCTCCTACTCATAGAGAAGAGAGTATGGGAATTCATCATGCAGTTGGCCCTTCATCGCCTCCGAGGGGTGTCGTCGAGGATACACTTAATGCTACCCCAGAGGAGATCTTGGCCTCAAAAGTGTCAAAGCCTACAGAAACGTTGAAAGCCCTCCTCAAACTCCGCGGCTCTATCGAGGCCATTACCCCTGCTGGATCGAAGAACACTATTGACCCAGCCGAGGATAGCACTTTCACCCTCAAACAGCAGGAATTACAGTCTTACTCGTATGGGGACGAATTTGTAGAAGCACCCGCTAAAGACCCTGTGGCTCACGGAGTTTTCAAGATTCTGGATGTGCTTTCAACGTTCGACGTGCCTGCCTCCACAATTGAATATTTGATTGATTTTGAGGCCTTCTTTACTCAACTGGTGAAGGATGTGACTTTGTCCAAACAAGTCGGCGCCCAGATTCGAGCCAAGATTAACGAGATGAAGCGAGAGTGGTATCACAGTGCTGTTTGTGAAAAGAACTTAGAAGATTATGAGGTTTCCCATCGAACACGTTTCGATAGACATCACGCCCTCGACCAGAAAATATCTGGATATCGTGCCCAAATAGCGGAGCTGGAACAAAAGATTGCTGACGTCGAAAGGGAGAAGGCTTCTCTGGATGCTGAAACACCGGCTAAGGAAGCTATCGACCAGGACATGGAAAAAGGGATTGCTCATGCCGAAGCTGCTTTAAAGATTAAGACAGCTATTGACAAAATGCGTCAAAGAAAGTTTGTCTTAGATAGTCGGGTGGACCATGAAAGGACCTTACTCGAAAGCTTTAAAACAAGGTTCCCAGAGTAACCATGTTCGCCTTTTTTTTTCTTCTTTTTCTTTTTGTGTATCTTATGTTGGTCGTCCACAGCCGTCAGTCGTTTAATGAAAACTATTTTTTAATATGAATCTCCTGTAGCATAGGTCTGTACTTTTTAAAATACTTTCCATTTATCTTGATCATACGCCGGTCTCCCTCAATCTCTTGGACCTCATAAGCATTGTTGCTAAATACTTGGATTATTTGGAATGGTCCTTCCCAGTCTGGGGACCATTTCCCTAACCTTTGGTCCTTCCGATCCATCGGAAGTATGGCCTTCCAAACATGGTCACCGACTATGAAGGCCTTCTTCTTGACCTTCTTGTTGTATGCTTGGGCTACTCGAGCCTTCTGGTGTAACAACGTGTCGAGTGCCTCCACCCTTTCTTCTTCTAAGTCCACCATTTAATCCCATCATCATACTGCAATATTACTCTGACAGGTTGTCATGTTGACGCTGGATCCATAGTGACTAGAGGCAAACCTCTGTTGGAAAAACCACGTCATGTCCAAATACCAAACGAAAGAGTGACGAACCGGTAGCCTCTTTAGGAGAGGTTCGACAAGCCCACAATAACTTGTCCAACGTCTAGTGCCAGTTTTTGGGTTTTTGGGCAATGTGTTTCTTTATGAGCCCAATTATCACCTTGTTGGCTGCCTCGACTTGGCCATTCGCCTGTGTATAATAGGGGGTAGAGGTAACAAGTTTAAACCATTCCTCCGCTGCAAATTCATGCCTTTTCTGGCCAACGAACACTGAGTCTTGATCCGTAGTGATCGTTTCAGGGGTACCAAAACTGTATAAAATATGTTTCTAGACGAAGTTGATGATGGCCTCTTGGTCTATTTTTAACAATGGCACTGCCTCAATCCATTTTGTGAAATAATTTATTCCAACGAGGATGAACTTGTATTGTCTGGTGGAGGCTGGTTGAATCTCTCCGATTACATCTAGTGCCCACCCTCAAAAAGGCCATGGCTTGACTACAGCATGTAGTTCGTCAGCTGGCACCCGTTGTAAGCCAGTGTGCTTTGACAATCTTGATAACCTTTTGTGAAGTCTATGCAGTCTTTGAGCAACCTTGGCTAATAGACTCCTTGTTGGAACAGTACCCACTTCATTTTTTGTCCAGCTTGGTGGGCTCCGCATGCCCCACCATGCACCTCTAGTATTGCCAAGTATGCGTCTGCTTCCTCTAGACACCTAAGTAACACCCATTTTGGTGTCTTTTTCAATAGCTCACTCCCCGTTAGAACGTAACTTAATGCTTGATACTTGGTCTTTCTATCAATAGGCACCGTTGGTTCTTTTAGATATTCGACCAGTGGCCTTCGCCTATCCGTCGGGGATAAGTCGTCCACCACACAGGTTGCGCCACTCACCCAATGGTTGCTCCACATTTTTGTTGGGTCACTTAGTTCTCCATCTTCCTGCCCACCAAAAGATTTGGATATTACTTTTTCCTTAACTTCGATGAATTATTTCAACCTGTCTTTTGAGACTTTGTACCCAGAGGCAATTTGTGTCAGCTCGTTACCTTCTTGGTTATCTATCCTGGGCACGTGCACAATATTGACCACCTCAAAGTGTTCCAACAATATTTTCGCCATCGTGAGGTACATCACCAGATGTTCCTTGACGCATTTATATTCTTTGGTGAGTTGTCTGATGACGAGTTCGGAGTCGCCCTTAATTTCGATGCTCTTGGCGCCTAGTCTTTTGAGAATTCTCAGTTCGGCGATCAAGGCTTCGTATTCTGCCTTGTTATTGGAGCATCTTTCTTCGACCATACACTTAAACTTGGTCAGATGATCTAGAGGGGAAATTATTAGGATGCCTACTCCGGCTCCATTTGTATGGCTTAACCCGTCAAAGTATAGCTTCTAGGGGTCGGTGTTGACCGTGCAGAGCGGTTGTTCGACCATTGCGTGGTCGACTATAAAGTTCGACATTATCTGCCCCTTCATGGCCCTCAGAGGGACATAGGTAAGGGAGAATTCAGTTAGTGTCAGAGCCCATTTTCCAACTCAACTGTGCAGAATGGGTTTTGACAACATATGTTTGATAACATCAAAATGTGATGAAACATGGACTTCGACTGGTTTAATATATTGTTTTAATTTAGTACAAGAGAAATACAAACACAGGAATAACTTCTCAATCATGAAATACCTAGTTTCAGCATCAACTAACATTGGACTAAGGTAATAAATGGGTCTTTCGACACCATTATCGTCCTCCTGGGCTAACATGCTTCCTATAGTTGTGTCGGACGCTGCAATGTATAACTTCATGTTTTCATTTGGACTTGGTGGCAACAAAATCGGAGGCTTTATGAGATATTCTTTAATGGTGTCGAAAGCCTCTTGTTGCTCCCGTCCCCAGCAGAACTCGCTTTCCTTCTTGACTTTCAATAAGGGCGAGAATGCTTTCGTCTTGCCACTTAGACTTGATATGAATCTTTGCAAGAAGTTAACCTTCCCCAACAATGACTGGAGCTGCTTTTTCGTCGAAGGAGGCTTGAGGTTTAAAATTGCCTTTGTTTTGTTCTGGTTTATTTCGATGCCCTTCTTATGAACCACAAAATCCAGGAAATCTCCTGCATGTATGCAAAAAGCACATTTTAGTGGATTCATTTTTAATTCATATTTCCTTATTCTCTCAAATGAGCGTCGAAGGTGGTCTAAATGTCTGGCCTCGGACGATGATTTTATGACTATGTCGTCAATATATACCTGCATGAATTTTTCAATGAAATCATGAAAAATAGCATTCATAGCCCTTTGATACGTTGCACCGGCGTGTAAGTACAGAGTATGCCTAAGATGGGGGGTGAATTAGGCTTTTAGGGACTTTTACGGTTTTTCGGTATTCTTGAAATTTTACTGGTTAGGTTCTTGGTGATTAATGCAGTAGAAAGTAAAAAGAAAAGTGGACACCAAGATTTATAGTGGTTCCCCTCACAATCCGAGAGTACTCCACTCCCCTTTCAACACGAAAGAGAGTTTTCACTATTGTTTAATAAAGTACAACCTATCACACCATCAACTGGTGAGGCCTACTATCAAACAATAAAAATCAACAAGTGTACAAGAACAATCCTCTTGTAAACACTCACCCTTGTGTCCAACAATCCTGGATCACAAGTCAAAATACAAGTAATCTGAATACTTTGATTTGAGAGTAATAATGGTAATATCAATGCTAAGATTGATCTTCTCCTTCTGATCAAAATTCACTCATTTAATTTCAACATAAGTGTTCAATGCTATGCATATGAAAGATATGATCAATATGAACACTTTTGAAAAGATTTTAAAAGTATTTGAAAGTGGTGAATTTGATTCAAAGAATTGTTTTTAAATTGATTATTGGAGGTTGTTTTTCAATTTGAAAAACTCAGAATTTATGTGTAAACACACTTTTTCCAACAGGTATATTTAAGTATAATTCAAAATATGAACTGGTATAATTTTCAAACCATTTTTGAACTTAAAACAAGGCCATTTTTCAAAATACGTTCAGTGTTAATCGGTTAACATATATGGTTAATCGGTTAACACTTGAACGTTATACCAGAATATTCAAAATTTGAAATGGTTAACCGGTTAACCTATATGGTTAATCGGTTAACACTGCTATTTTTCAGAAAAATACTTATAAAAATAGTGTTATACCAATTCTAATAGTTTAAAAAATATGCTTATGCAATGTGATCAAATGATAAATATGTTGAACACTTGTATATCAATTAAATTAATGGATTTTGATATACCATAGCTTGTGTCCAAAACTTGAAAGTTGATCAGTCAAATGTTCATGAAGCTTTGAATGTTGATCACTTCCATTCCACTTGATCTTGGTCTTTTAAAAGCATTTGCCTTTTTGCACAGATGAAATATCCTTGATCTTGATGTTGACGTCATTAAAACTTTGAGATGAAGCTTGCTTCTACAATTTCCCCCTTTTTGATGATGACAACCAAAATGATCTTGTGCAATTTTCGACGATGATTAACAATGATCTTGTTTTCTCCCCCTATGTCCATGAACTCCCCCTATCGAATACATAGGCAAAAATTCTGCACACATAGACATAAGAAAGCCAAAGCTCTTCTCCCCCTTTGTCATAAGCAAAAAGGAAGGAGCTTTCAAAGAAAGAAAACTAGATAGACCAATAATGCAAGCAATCACAAGAATATGGAAGCAAAGCATAATGAAATTAAACGGCAGCAATGCTGCAAATATTGTACGAGTTACAATGCCAAATAAAAACAGAGTTCAAACATAAATGAAAGCATAAAACATCAAAAACTAGAAAACAATGCAATAAAAGACATCAACAACAACATATTCTCTAAAGATCCTCATCCGCCATATCCTCCTCCTCTTCTTCCTCTTGTCCTTCATTTTCTTCATCAGATACAACAAAGTTGTCAGTGTTGGTGCGGTGAGAGGAAAGGACAAGGTTTCAGAGAGAAGCAATATCCCGGGAGGTTTCTCTATGCTGAGTCATTATAGTTTGGTAAAGGAACTCATTTGTAATGCCTCCTTCAGGTACGGGATAGGCTTGGTTAGCATTGGCTCCTTCATCTGAATACTTATAAGTACCGTCAGTATCCTTAAAAATTCCAGTATTCTTGACAATTGCAATCTCATTGATCTCATTAGTTGTAGGTTTCATCTTGGAGGACGGTTCCCTGTTGAGGTCTAGTTCGGTTAATTACAGAATTCTCGAAATCAACCGAGTATACGGTAATCGTGTGATGCACTGAAGTTGTTGCTGCAGATGATACATGATGGTCAGAATCCAATTGACCCTTATGCGGTTCTTGATTGCATACAAAAGTTGCATCTCTAAGTAATTAACCTGAGAGTGGTTGGAATCCTTTGGGATGAGGACATAGCAGATAATGTAATGAAGCATTCGATCAGAAACCGTCAGATTCTTGGCATAGCACAGCATACGAGCGGTGCGAGAGTTTGCAATAACTGTTTCTTTTGGGAACCTGCAAATCTGATAGTAATACTCCATTTTATCATAATTTGCCCAAGGTCCATCTACATGGTTTACACCTTTCCTCAGGAAGCAGCCTTTTGATGGAATCTTAAGGTGTCTAGCAAGGGTGGATAATTTCTCAATAAACTCATGGTCTCTAATGGTGGAACGGATCATGTGGTTCTCATCCATGTCCAGATATACAGCCATCTTACTCATAAAAGCTTTAACAAGATCAAGATAAATAATACTAGAGTCGGTGACGAACTTGTCGATGCGCTGATATTCCAATAGTGTAGGAAAGTCAAAAGAAATTGCAGGAAAAGCTCGAAGATTTACGTACTTTACCGGCAGAAGTTGACGAACACGAACTTTGAAATCCATCCGCCTCTTTTTGGTGGTTTCCATTGGAATGTTGTCGTCATCAGATTCTGATGCATACTCATGAAGCTTTCCCTTTCCTTTACGTGAGGATGCCATGGATGAAAGTTTGAGAGAACTGAAGTTGTGGGTTCTGAGGAAGTTAGGGTTTGAGAAGTTATGGGGATGGTTATGAGGAGTTATCCAACTTTAGAGAGTGGGAGAGAGATAGTGGGTTTTTTAAAACTTAGGGTTTGAAGAGGGAAGTTCCACAAAACTCTTTAAGAGGGGATAGGATTTTGGATATGGATTTGGACTCTTAAGAGAATATGGACCACATAAAAAATGCATTTATCATATATAATATTTTCAAAATTTTAATTAATTTTTGTTTCTGATTTTTAGAAAACTTAACAGTGTTAATCAGTTAACCATATAGGTTAATCGGTTAACACATTAAAAAATTGAGTCAGAATTGAAAATTTAACAGTGTTAATCGGTTAACCCATATGGTTAATCGATTAACACACTCGAATTTTAGAAAAATACTTAAAAACAGAATGCATACATATGAAAACACAACACAAATAATGCATACATATATTAGAGAAAAGGTCAGATGTCACCTTCATCGAGAATCCCAAGTTCTCGCCGAATTTTGTAGAATGGTTCTTTCGCCAAAGGTTTGGTGAAGATGTCGGTGAGTTGATTGTGCGTTTCGACGAAAGTAACATCTACATCTCCATTCAATACGTGATCTCGAAGGAAGTGATGCCGGATATCTATATGTTTTGTTCTTGAATGCATGACCGGGTTCTTTGTAATATTGATGGAACTTGTATTATCACATCGAAGAGGAATGCATCTGAGATCTATACCGTAATCGAGGAGTTGTTGCTTGAGCCACAGAATTTGTGCACAGCAACTTCCTGCTGCAATATATTCCGCTTCGGCTGTACTGAGTGCCACACACGTTTGCTTCTTGCAGGCCCATGACACTAATGCATTCCCGAGAATGTGACATGTACCTCTTGTGCTTTTTCTATCGGTCTTACATCCTGCATAGTCAGCGTCAGAGTAACCAACTAAAGAACAAATACTACCTTTAGGATACCATAATCCGACGTTCATTGTCCCTTTGAGATACTTTATGATTCTCTTTACGGCTGTGAGATGCGATTCCTTCGGACTTGCTTGAAAGTGTGCACACAAATAAACGCTAAACATAATGTCAGGACGACTTGCCATCAAATATAGTAATTAACCGATCATACCTCGATATTTTGTTATATCAACTGGAGTACCAGATTCATCTTGATCAATGTACGTTTCGGATCCCTTAGGAGTGGACATCACCTTGCAACTATCCATATCGAATTTCTTCAACAATTCCTTGCAATACTTGGATTGGTTGAGGAAGATGCCATCCTTAGTTTTCTTGATTTGTAGTCCAAGAAAATAATTCAATTTTCCCATCATGGACATCTCGAACTCTCCTTGCATCATAAGTGAGAATTCTTCGCAAAGCTCTTTGTTTGTTGATCCGAAGATGATGTCGTTGACATAGACTTGAACCAATAAAGTGTTTCCTTTGATCTTCTTTATGAACAATGTCTTGTCAACCTTTCCTTTTGTAAATCCCTTCTCAAATAAGAAATTGCTAAGGCGGTCATACCATGCTCTTGGTGCTTGTTTTAGTCCGTAGAGTGCCTTTTTCAGTTTGTAGACATGTGAGGGATTCTTGAAGTCTTCAAAACCCGGAGGTTGTTTGACGTAGACTTCCTCATTGATGTAGCCATTCAGGAAAGCGCTTTTGACATCCATCTGGAACAACTGAAAATTCATAGAACAAGCGTAAGCAAGTAGTAATCTAATTGCTTCTAACCTTGCTACCGGAGCGAACGTTTCATCAAAATCAATTCCTTCCTCCTGGTTGTAGCCTTGTGCGACCAATCTTGCTTTGTTACGAACTATGATCTCATTCTCGTCAAGTTTGTTCTTGAACACCCATCTTGTTCCTATGATGTGCTTATGGTCTGGTCTTGGTGCAAGACTCCAAACATGATTCCTTTCGAATTGATTGAGTTCTTCTTGCATTGCTACAATCCATTGGTCGTCGCCTAAAGCTTCATCAATCTTGGTTGGTTCAATTTGAGACACAAAAGCCATGTTGAGACAAGCATCCTTTAGATTAAGTCGAGTTGCAACGCCTTGGCTAATATCACCAATAACTTTATCTATCGGGTGATCTCTATGCGTTCTCCATTACTTCGGAAGATCTTGATGTTCTTCAATGATTTGAGTGACATCTTCTTGTGGTATTTCTTGATTCTTTAAAATCTCTTCTTGTTGTTGTGAAGAACCTACTATATCATCATCATCATCCATAATAATATTATCCTCTTTCGAGGAGTTAGTCTCATCAAACGAAACATGAATGGATTCTTCAATAGTAAGTGTTCTCTTATTAAAAATTCTAAATGTTTTACTATAAAGAGAGTAACCAAGAAATATACCTTCGTCGGATTTCTCATCAAACTTACCGAGACTATCTTTGTTGTTGTTGAGAACAAAGCATTTGCATCCGAATATGTGGAAGAATGCTATATTTGGTTTTCTACCCTTGAACAACTCATACGGAGTCTTTTTGAGGAGTGGTCGAATATTGACTCGGTTGCTTACGAAGCATGTTGTACTAACTGCACCTGCCCAAAAATATTTAGGAAGATTTGCGTCGCTGAGCATTGTCCTTGCAAGCTCCACCAGTGATCTATTCTTCCGTTCTACGACACCGTTTTGTTGAGGCGTCCTTGGTGCTGAAAAATTATGAGAAATTCCATACTCTTCGCAAAATTCTTCAAAGTCTGAATTTTGGAATTCTCCACCGTGATCGAGCAAAATTCTCCACATGGTGAGTGATTTCTCATTCTGAATTTGCTTTGCATATTTCTTGAATGCTTTAAAAGCATCACTTTTCTGCACTAAAAACAATGTCCAAGTGTATCGAGAGAAATCATCAACAATAACTAAGGCGTAGAAATTACCTCCGAAGCTTTTTGTTCTTGATGGACCAAAAAGATCCATATGCAACAATTGAAGTGGCCTTGATGTAGAAACCACTTGATTGGATTTGAAAGTTGTCTTGGTCTGTTTTCCCTTTTGACATGCATCGCATAACTTACCCTTGATGAGTTTTATCTTCGGAAGACCAACAACTAGATCATGCTTTATCAACTTGTTTAAATGCTCCATGTGAATGTGAGCAAATCTTTTATGCCAAAGCCATGCCTCGTTATTGTTCGCCATAAGACATTTTACCTTCAAGAAAGAGTCATCAAAAGAAATCATAAAAAATGTTATTATATCTTTTACCTTTTAGCAAAATGTCATGAGTGACTTCATGTTCTATCAAGCATTCCTCCTTTGTGAAGTTGATTCGGAACCCTTTGTCACACAATTGACTTATGCTAAGTAGGCTGTGTTTAAGGCCTTCCACATAAAGAACGTCTTCAATGATTGTACATGGAGGTGCACCAATGGTTCCAACTCCAAGAATTTTTTCCTTATTATCATCACCGTAAGTGACGTATCCTTTGGCCTTTAATGATAGACTTGAAAATTTGTTTATGTCTCCCGTAATATGCTTCGAGCAACCGCTATCAAGATACCATTGATTAGTGGTTGTCTTCAAGCATACTTCGTTTTCGTCCCATGCGACATAAGCCTTCTTCGTTCTGAAATCCTTCTTGCCTTTGAATTTTCCTTTATTTGCGAGTTTCGGGCAATCTGGCTTTATGTGACATTGTTTCCCACATTCGTAACATGTAATTTCTTGGTTTGATGTGGGTGCCTCCTTTTTCCTGAAATGTCTATTCTTTTTAGAAAAAGAGGAAATTTTATTATTATTAAAAAACTTACCAAGCTTCTTTACTAGAAGCATGAAATTTTCGTCTTCGAAAGATTCGCCATTTTTGTCATCCCTTGTGTCAATCTTCAAGGCAATTCCTTTGGACTTCTTGTCTTGACTTTCATGCTTCTCAAGCCTTCCAAGTTCTAGTTCATGCTCTTGAAGTTTTCCAAATAAGGAAGCGGATGTCATTGTTGAAAGACTCTTCTTTTCCGAAATAGCGGTCACTTTTGGTTGCCATTCTCTTGTTAAGAATCTTAGGACTTTCAAGTTGAGATCATCATTGGTGAAGGTCTTCCCGAGAGCAATCAAATGATTAGTTAGATGAACGAATCTCTTTTGTAAGGCAACAATGGATTCACCAGGATGCATACGGAACATTTCATATTCTTGACTTAAGTCTTGATCTTTTTACTTCGGTTGTCCCTTCATGCGTTTCTACCAAGGTGTCCCAAATTTCCTTTGCCGATTTACACTGTGATATACGGAAGAATTCGTCCATACTGAGAGCGCTTTGAAGTATGTTGATTGCTTTCTTCTCATTCAAAATTCTCTTTTTTTCATCTTCATCATATGAGGATTTTATCTTTGGAGTGCCTACGTTATTTATGACGCTCATAGGAACATGCGGACCAGTTTCTACGGTTTCCCATATACCATCTCCTTGAGCCTTAAGATGTGCCTTCATACGGATTTTCCAAAAATCGAAGTATTCTCCAGAAAAGAGTGGTGGCTTGTTACTGCTTCCACCATCTTTAAAAATCGGGTTAGTACTAGCGAAAGCCATTAGGATCGATAGGAACATGTTACCTTAACCTGCTATGATGCCAATTATAAGTACAGAGTATGCCTAAGAGGGGGGTGAATTAGGCTTTTAGGGACTTTTCCGGTTTTTCGGTATTCTTGAAATTTTACTGGTTAGGTTCTTGGTGATTAATGCAGTAGAAAGTAAAAAGAAAAGTGGACACCAAGATTTATAGTGGTTCCCCTCACAATCCGAGAGTACTCCACTCCCCTTTCAACACGAAATAGAGTTTTCACTATTGTTTAATAAAGTACAACCTATCACACCATCAATCGGTGAGGCCTACTATCAAACAATAAAAATCAACAAGTGTACAAGAATAATCCTCTTGTAAACACTCACCCTTGTGTCCAACAATCCTGGATCACAAGTCAAAATACAAGTAATCTGAATACTTTGATTTGAGAGTAATAATGGTAATATCAATGCTGAGATTAATCTTCTCCTTCTGATCAAAATTCACTCATTTAATTTCAACACAAGTGTTCAATGTTATGCATATGAAAGATATGATCAATATGAACACTTTTGAAAAGATTTTAAAAGTATTTGAAAGTGGTGAATTTGATTCAAAGAATTGTTTTTAAATTGATTATTGGAGGTTGTTTTTCAATTTGAAAAACTCAGAATTTATATGTGTAAACACACCTTTTCCAACAGGTATATTTGAGTATAATTCAAAATATGAACTGGTATAATTTTCAAACCATTTTTGAACTTGAAACAAGGCCATTTTTCAAAATACGTTCAGTGTTAATCGGTTAACCTATATGGTTAATCGGTTAACACTTGAACGTTATACCAGAATATTCAAAATTTGAAATGGTTAACCGATTAACCTATATGGTTAATCGGTTAACACTGCTATTTTTCAGAAAAATACTTATAAAAATAGTGTTATACCAATTCTAATAGTTTAAAAAATATGCTTATGCAATGTGATCAAATGATAAAGATGTTGAACACTTGTATATCAATTAAATTAATGGATTTTGATATACCATAGCTTGTGTCCAAAACTTGAAAGTTGATCAGTCAAATGTTCATGAAGCTTTGAATGTTGATCACTTCCATTCCACTTGATCTTGGTCTTTTGAAAGCGTTTGCCTTTTTGCACAGATGAAATATTCTTGATCTTGATGTTGACGTCATCAAAACTTTGAGATGAAGCTTGCTTCTACACGGCATTCTTCAAACCGAATGGCATTACTGCCCATTCATAAGGTCCTAATGCCCTTAGGCACCGGAACTCCGTTTTAGGAACATCTTCCTCAGCTATGAAGATCTGGTTATATCTAGAATATCCGTCGAGCATGCTCAGATACTCAAAACCAACGGCTGAATCGACCAGCATCTCCGCCACGGGCATGGAATACTCATCTTTAGGGGTGGCACTATTTAAGTCTCTGAAGTCGATGCAAACTCTCAGAGTGCCATTTTTCTTGACAATCGGGACTATGTTCGCCAACCACACAACATATCTTGCTGTGCGGATGAAGCGACTCTGTAGCAACCTTTTAATTTCCCTCTTGATTTTTAGTGTAACTTCTGGGGCGAATCTACGTGACTATTGCTTAACTGGTTTCCTCCCTGGTTGGATGGGCAAGCGGTATTCTACAACCTCCCCACTTAGCCCTGGAATTTCAACATAATCCCAGGCGAAGCAATCCTTGTACTCTTTCAATATCTCAATTAGCTTGGCTCTCATCTTCGAGCCAATTTTGGCATTCACGTAGGTAGGTCTCTTTGTGGTTCCTTCCCTTAAATCGATCTCTTCGAGTGGATCTTGCACCTGTATTTTCTGCACGTTGTAGGTTGGGTTTTTCTCAAACCCCAAAGGCTCATCGTCATAAATGCAATCGAGCCTCTGGCTTTCTGAAGGTGTTGTCTGGCCTTGTCGGCCATTTGTACATGTATTACTGGCGGTATTTTCGTATTTTTCCTTTTCGAGTATCACTTTTTGTTTGTTCTTAGCCAAATATGTCGAAAGTCGATTTAGACTTTCTGACTCAGCAACCATCTTTATCTATGGGGGACCACCCCGTGGGTGGGCAACTTTGTGATGACTCCGTTGGGGTATCAGGTGAGTCCCAGGCGAAACCATAATCTGGGTCCAAATTCAAGATTCGGCCGGTGTTGGCGGAGGTATAAGATCCCGACTCATCGTCACATGGTGCCACATGCGCCAGGTGTTGGTCAAAAGACCTTTTCGTCCCCTTAGTTTCATCGATCCTATAATAACTCTGGTCGGCTTCGACATTCTTAACGACACCGTCTTTCCTCCAAATAGTCAGTCTTTGGTGTAGAGTTGAAGGAACTGCCCCGATTCCATGGATCCATTCTCGTCCCAATAAGAGGTTAAAATTGGCTTTAAAATTTATGACCATGAAGAGCGTCGACCTAGTGGTGGTTCCGACTACCAAGTCCACTTGGACCACTCCTAGAATATTACTGGTTTTACCCTCATAGTTGGACAAAACCATGTTGTGTTGCTTGAGGTCAACCTCAGTCTTGCCGATCCTCCTAAATGAGGTATGGGGCATCAAATTAATTGCTGCCCCTCCATCCACGAATACCTTATTCATTGCCACGCCGTCGACCTTTACCTTTATGAATAATGGTTTCAAATGATACATCATCCCTGGGCTGGATCTTTCGAACATAGTAGTTTTCTCTTCTACCACACCACTGTTCATCACATAATAACATAATGGCTTATCTTCTGCAGCTTCATCTGGCAAGAAATCATTCTCTGACTCCGAGACTTCAGATACCCTATCATATTCTGCCGGCAGTATTGACACAATCCTGCAGTTTACCACAAAGTCTTCACCATATGTATCGTCATTTGTCTTGTCATACATGTCTATATCCAAATCCTCTTCCAGAGATGGGGTGTATTCCTCGTCTGATTGAGGTGTATACTCAGGTTCGTCTTCATTCGACTGAGGGGTGTACTCTGACTCTTTCTTGCTTTCTGTTCCAGCGGTAAACGTCGAATTCTGGGTCGACACTACTTCCCTTTCTCCAGAGACTTCCATGGTCACTACTGTGATCTGGTTTGCCATTATCTTCTCTTTTTCAACCCATTTGGTTTTCAGGGGCTGTCTCTTTGATCCGGAATTCCTGACATGCCGTAGCTGTGAATTCGATGCTTCTCTAGCAGCCTTTTTGTTCCGTTGATGGCGCCTCCACTGGGTCTTTGTCATTAGGTTCTTGCCTTTGTAGTTGGGGGACACTACATATTCCTTAGACTCAGAGTTCTTGTCGGAGGCTTTTATCACTCTTTCCAGATTCAACACTATCCACTTTGGCCTCTTGCTCCCTTTCTGGGTTATGGGAGCCATCCAGTTATCCTGCGGGGTGTCCGACAGGGGCACAAAAGTCTTGGGCCTTGCCTGTTGGAACAACTTCCTATATTCCTGGTTTCATCGAGGAGCCACATCTTTGTCGAACACGAACCTTGGGACTGGCGGTTCTCCCGACTTGAATCTGCCACCTGCTTTCTGGTCGAACACAGTATGATGATGGACGAGACGGTGGGCTTAGATGGTGGACTTAGAAGAAGAAAGGGTGGAGGCACTCAACACGTTGTTGCACCAGAAGGCTCGAGTAGCCCAAGCATACAACAAGAAGGTCAAGAAGAAGGCCTTCATAGTCGGTTACCATATTTGGAAGGTCATACTTCCGATGGATCGGAATGACCAAAGGTTAGGGAAATGGTCCCTAGACTGGGAAGGACCATTCCAAATAATCCAAGTATTTAGCAACAATGCTTATGAGGTCCAAGATATTGGGGGAGACCGGCGTATCATCAAATTAAATGGAAAGTATTTTAAAAAGTACAGACCTATGCTACAGGAGATTCATATTAAAAAATAGTATTTCATTAAACGGCCAGCGGCTGTGGACGGCCAACATAAGATACACAAAAAGAAAAAGAATTAAAAAAAAAGGTGAGCATGGTTACTCTAGGAACCTTGTTTTAAAGCTTTCGAGCAAGGTCCTTTCATGGTCCACCCGACTCTCTAAGACAAACTTTCTTTGACGCATTTTGTCAATAGCTGTCTTAATCTTTAAAGCAGCTTTGGCATGAGCAATCCCTTTTTCTACGTCCTGGTCAATAGCTTCCTTAGCCGGTGTTTCAGCATCCAGAGAAGCCTTCTCCCTTTCGACGTCAGCAATCTTTTGTTTCAGCTCCGCTATTTGGGCACGATAGCCAGATATTTGCTGGTCGAGGGTGTGATGTCTATCGAAACGTGTTCGGTAGGAAACCTCATAATCTTCTAAGTTCTTTTCACAAACAGCGCTGTGATACCACTCTCGCTTCATCTCGTTAATCTTGGCTCGAATCTGGGTGTCGGCTTGTTTGGACAAAGTCACATCCTTCACCAGTTGAGTAAAGAAGGCCTCAAACTCAATCAAATATTTGGCTATGGAGGCAGGCACGTCGAACATTGAAAGCACATCCAGAATCTTGAAAACGTCGCGAGCCATAGGGTCTTTAGTGGTTGCTTCTACACATTCGTCCCCAAACAAGTAGGACCGTAATATCTGCAGTTTGAGGGTGAAAGTGCTATCCTCGGCTGGGTCAATAGTGTTCTTCAATCCAGTAGGGGTAACGTCCTTGACAGAGCCGAGAAGCTTGAGGAGGGCTTTCAACATTTCTGCAGGCTTTGACACTTTTGAGGCTAAGATCTCCTCTGGGGTAGCATTAAGCGTATCCTTGACGACACTCCTTGGAGTATGCCCGGCACCTGGGATTCATCGACGAACTTGAAGAGGGGAATGGAGAATCCCCGTCTGTATAGTTTGTCTTCGACCAAGACGTAAGAACGTGTCTAGCTCCTAACGACGGTTGCTTCCTTCGAATTGTCGGGAAGTCTCCCCGTATGCAGGTATCCATACACCGGGGCCATTCAACAGTCGTTGTCGCTGATGGCGTTTACCTCGGAGGGTGTTGCATCCCTCTTGATGCTGAGGGAAGAGAGGATTTCCTGGATCACAGATTTTTTCTGGCCCGTCCTCTTCGTGCTGGCTAGTTTAGATAAGACATCTGCTCCGGTGTTGTGTTCGCGTGGGACATATGTTACCTCCGCAGAACCAAAGCACTTCATATTTTCTTTTACCAAGGACAGATACTTTGCGAGGTTGTCGTTCTTGGCTTGATACTTCCCTCGCACCTGTGAGGCCATGAGCTGGGAGTCTGTGAAAATTTTCACCTCTTTGGCACCCATATCTTCAGCCGGACGTAGACCCGGGAGAAACGCTTTGTACTCGGCCTGATTGTTCGATGTATGGAACGCCAAGGCGAGGGAAACCTCTATTAGGATACCTTCTTCGTTTTCTAAGATGATGCTTGCTCCACTTCCCGCCAAGCTGGAAGCGCCATCGACGAAGATCGTCCATTTTTATGCCCCGGGTGTCGGGGAGTCCACGGAAGTCATTTCGACGAAAATTTCGACAAAGACTTGGGGTTTGAGGTCCTTCCTGTTTTTGTATTGGATGTCGAATTCGGATAGTTCGAGCGACCATCTAAGCATTCATCCCGACATGTCTGGCCGTCCGAGTAATTATTTGACGGGCTGGTCAGATCTGACCACGACCGTGTAGGCCAGGAAGTAATGTCGCAACCTCTTGGACGCGTTTACAAAGGCCAAAGCGACCTTTTCGATCTGCTGATATCTGAGCTCGGGGCCTTGATAGCACCGGTGGCTCCGAGAGGACCTGTTTGAGATGGCGGAGAGTTTGCTTGCATTCCTCGGTCCATTCGAATGCGGCCTCATTGTGCAACAATTTAAAGAAGGGGAGGACATGTTGTGCGGACTTGGTGACAAATCGCGACAAGGATGCAAGCATCCCATTTAGTGACTGGATGGACCTCTTTGTGTTTGGAGTGGCAAACTCAGAGAAGGCTCAACACTTGTCTGGGTTGGCTTCTATTCCTTGTTTCATTAGGTAGAAGCAAGGGAACTTGCCTGCTCGGACATCGAAGGTACACTTATCGAGGTTGAACCTCATCCTGCACTTCCTCACCATTTCGAAGGCTTTCTGGAGGTGAGCGGTATGGTCGACCTCGTCTCGTGACTTCACGATCATGTCGTACATGTAGAATACAAGCATGTCGCTGATTTATCCTTGGAAGACTCTGTTCATTATCCTTTGATAGGTCACTCTGGTGTTCTTCAGGCCGAAAGGCATTACATTGTAGTAGTAGTTGTCTAACTCGATCATGAAGGCCGTATGTTGCTTATTGAACTTCGCCATGGGGATTTGATTATATCCCGAGTATGCGTCCATGAAAGACAGGGGTTTGAAACCTGCAGAATTTTTGACGAGTTTGTCGATGTTAGGCAATGGGTAAGCGTCTTTGGGACATGCCCGGTTGAGATCAGTGTAATCAACGCACATTCTCCATTTTCCATTAGTTTTCTTAACAAGTGCAACGTTGGACAGCCAGGTTGTGTACCGGGTTTCCGAAATAAAATTTGCCTCTAAGAGGTCTTTTACTGCTTTTTCAGCAGCCTCCGCTTTCTCGAGAGACTGCATACGCCTATGTTGAACTATGGCCCTAGCGGCTGGATCTATGGAGAGGTAATGGCATGCTACGTTGGGCTGGAGTCCTGGCATCTCAGCAGCGCTCCACGCAAAGAGGTATGCATTCTCCCAGAGGCAGGCCTTGAGTTGTTTCCTCGCTAGGTTGGGCAGGCCCTTTCCAATCTTCACGCCTCTTTCGGGGTTGTCTCCTAGTATAATGAGCTTGAAGTCTCCGTCTGGGATGGGGCATGTTGGATGGGGGAGCTTCCCGTTGTCCTCTGAAGGCGTGTCCTCGAGGTCTTTTACTTGTCCCTTCTTACCGGAGAAACGACTGTTGCGGTCGACAGAGTTAATGTGCGAGAGGGGCTTTGGTTCCTCAGTTTGAGCTTGACGATTGGCCGATTTAGGGGCGATGTTGATGGAGTTGAGTTCTTTGAGTGCTGCCTCGAAGCATCTTCTGGCTGCTTCAATGTCTCCGTGGAGGGTGACGATCCGCCCTCTGGTTGTGTAGTACTTCATCTTCAAGTGGACTGTCGACGATATTGCGGTCAGCACGGCTAGGGTTGGCCATCCCATGATGCACTGATACAACAAAGGACACTCAATCACCAAAACACAGACTTTCATCTGTCTGGTTGTCTTCTCCTCCCTGAAGGTGACGAGCAGATCCATATATCCCCAAGGCTTGGTTGTCGTGTCATTGAAGCCCTGAAGGTCGGAGCTTACGTACGGGGTCAATTGGCTTTCTTCCATCTGTAGGGTGGTGAATAGATGGGCGTACATGATGTCCACCGAACTCCTTTGGTTGACCAGGATTCGGCGGACATCGAAGTTTGCCATCAGTGCTCTGATCAAGAGGGGAATGCTGGTGTTGGGTGCCCCTCCGAGAAGCTTA
Source organism: Lathyrus sativus (assembly GCA_963859935.3). Taxonomy (NCBI): domain Eukaryota; kingdom Viridiplantae; phylum Streptophyta; class Magnoliopsida; order Fabales; family Fabaceae; genus Lathyrus; species Lathyrus sativus. The sequence goes on from OZ012735.1 coordinate 664,848,527, forward strand.
ATCAGTGCATTTTAATACACCTTACTCTATGCTTAGACATAGGCATTTCTATAGTTTAGTTTGTTTAATTTCCTATTTTATGATGTTTTTACAATTTAACTTATTTTCAGCTTTATTTAATTTTCGTTTGTTATTTTCAGCATTAGCAGCTTTTAATAAAAAATTCATAACTGGAGCTACAGAAATCGGATCGATGCGTTCTACCAGTCGTTGGAAAGATAAGAAAAATATCTACAACTTTCATGTTGCACAAAGAAGATGATTCGAATTTCCTGAGTCTCGAATAATTCATTGAAGTTTCTGACTAGTGATAATGTAGTTTGTATCCCTTTCGGGCCTGGTTTAGGTTTCTGGCCCAGTTGAGTGTTTATAAGGTTACTGCTGTGATGCAAAACAGAACCCTAGTTCATTTTACGAATTTCTCTTTGCTTTTCATTGTTTTCATGGCGAACTAATCCTAAGAGAAAATCCGTTGGTTTCGAATCCCGTAATTCCTTGAGGTTTATTTCAATTTCAATTTATTTTATTTAATCCCGTTCCAAATTGTTTTATAACTTCGTTTGCTTAATTCTTTATTATAAGATAAATTAGATTTAATTCGATTCATAAATATTCCTTAACTTAATCGCGGATTAACTTAGTTTTTTCGTTAATTTGCGCCATCTTTAACCGTCTGCTTAATACGGTAATTAGGAATAAAAGTCGTGCGGTGTTGTCGACGCTTGTTCGTCAATATTGCAATCGAATAGGAATTGGAACCGTTTGGAAATATTAAATTGTAATAACCGATGATAAGTTGGGAGTCGAACCGGTGGATTTACCTATTTTTAATCACTTATTTTTGCCTTTTACTTTCTTAATCGAATTCTTAATCAAAACAACCCCCCCCCCCCAATTCGTCTCAATTGGCTATTTTAAATAAGAATCCTTGTGAATTGATATCCGAGTTACCGTCGTTTTTACTATGTTTTTCAAATCACTCAGTTTTGATCTGTGACCGACCACGGATAAAAGCTCCTCGAGATAAAAGGTGATCGAGTTCGATTGCCCTTTGAACCTATCGAGGGTAGCTGTTGCGGTGAGAATCGTGATACCAAGCTATTAATTAACTTGAATCTTTAATTCTTAAATTCACAACCGGACTTTAATTTATCCAAATAGGAAAGGTTTAAAGAAAGAAAGACCTATAAAAATGCAAAGCAAAAGGCAAGGCCTAAAGCTAAGCAAAGAGAGATCTAAAGGTTCGGGGGTTGGTTATGCATAGGGTAGGTATTTCACATCCTAAACATCTGTAGTACTCTACAGGAACCTCTTGTTAATATTTGTGTTTGCTAAAGTTTGCTTGCTAAGGGTAAAGTGCTAAAGGTAAAGATAAAGGTTGAAACGAAGGAAAAAAGAAAAGGTTGCTCGCCAAGGATCGGGGCCTTGTGCCTACGTATTCTCAAAAGGTACTTTGAGAAATCAGAGCATTCGTAGTTCCCCTTACTAAGGGGGGATGAACTCTTGACTGTGGTCAAGGTTCCAAGGGGATGTAAGCATTCATAGGGAAGTACTTACATGGAGTGCGACGACTCCTGAATCTAAGTTGAGATTGTTATGGTAGAGAATATCCACGGCGGGACGCTAAACATGAGTACGGCGACTCAAATCCTAAGGTTAGGATAAAAGGGTAAAGGATGTCCACGGCGGGACGCTAAATGTGAGTACGGAGACTCATATCCTAAATTGAGAAAGGTAACAGGAAGTTAGTGGTTAGTGAGCACATACACATTTCTATATTATTAGACATGCTGAACAAAAGTTACTAAAGTTGAATTTTAACATAAATAATATAAAAGTTAAAACAAAAGAAGACTAAATATTTTATATAAAAAAAATTACTAGAAATGAACCATTAAATGATAAATGTAAAACTAAATTAATCGACACATACCGAAAGCTTAAACAGAACTAAGTAGCTATTGGAATAAATAAACTATACAAAATTAAATTTAAAAAAATATAAGCTATGTATAAAGCTATATGCAAACCATATTTATATACAACTAAAACTCAATAATATAGACTATGTATGTATAGAACTATACAAAACTAAAATATAAAACTTTTATATGCGATATTAATTCTTAAGTACTGTACATAAGAAATACTAATAATTATATATATCACTGTAATAGCCATGATTTACAGGAATGGAAAAAACGGTACTCGAAATTTCACACATTATATTTAACTAATGAAAATACAAAATAAGCAAATTACCCATCAAGAAAACATTAAATATTGTCATAAATATCAAATATTCAAAACATTAGAAAGAGCAAATCAACAAATTTTTTAAAACTCTATTATCTTGGTCAAAACTAATCAACAACATTCAAAACACAACATTTTAAAAACAAACATAACATTTTGAAAAAAGACATATCACTTTTAAAGAAATAGCAATAACACTCTAAAGAAAGAACAACAACATTCTAAAAAACAAGGTTTTTAAATAAAAAGACAAAGTAATAATAATACACATGACAACTGGGCATGCAAACAAATGAAGAGTAAAAAAAATAAATTACCGATGGAGGACAACAGTTCCCGCAATGGTGTAGCTGAAGGATCCGCAACAAGTTGAAGGTGGGATGAGCAGAGAAGAGGCTTAGCGGTTAACGTTAGTTCAAAAACGGTTTGGACGGCAACGGAAGGGTGATGGTCGAGGCAGAGTTTACACGGTGATTTTGTTGAGTGAGGATTTTGAAGTAGTGTTGTATGGTGCGGTTTTTATGATACCGGTCGTGGAGAGATTAAAGAAAATGGAAAGAATATGGCGTGGTGGTAAAGAATCAAAAACTGTTAGCTTTGTATGTTATGAGGTTGGTTTCAAAAAAAAAAAAAGAAAAACAAGTTATGTTGGTTGTCCCGTAGAGAGAAAACATCCACCCTGTTTTCTCATGAAAAAAATTTATATGTTGGAAGTTGAAAAGTGGTTCCTTTTTTGTCTTTAGTTGAGAGAGGAGAAAGTATGTGGTATGTGAGTAGTAAGGGAGTATGTAGCGTGTGTATGTGTATCTCTTTCAAATACAAGCTTCTAAAGTAAGTTTTCAAGTACAACAAGCAATGCCTCCTTTAACTTTTTCATACAGATTTTGTGGGATTTGAAGTGTAGTAGTAGTAGCTTTTATGTATGGGAAAGTGGTGTCACTTATGTACTATATTACCAAAATCTTGAACAAAATCTATTGGAAATATATACTATAAAATTATAGACTCCTAAAAACTCATCTACAAATAAAAAAAACAAAATTAAAATTGAGACTAAAATTAAGTATAAAATAAAAATAGTATTAACTATTTAAAATAACAAACTAAATAAAATTCGATTAATTAAAAATGTATTAATTAAAAAATAGAGATAAAAATGGTAAAATAATAATAATAATAATAATTGGACCAGTATTGAAGTACTCGAAAAAATAAAATGAATATACCAAAGTGATCAGCAAAAAATATATGATTCAGAAAAATACAGCGTTTTGTCAAATTTTAAAATAAATTTTATCTGCTAAAACGGTTTAAACTGTCCAAAAAGTTTATTTCAGCTGATAAATTGAGTATTATGAAAAATGTAAGAGATGATAAACTATACAGATGATGCAAAAAGATGCGGGATCTTAGAGTCAAAAATTAGGGTGCAACAGATGCCCCTATTTAAGTTTCTTCGATCCGGAGAGGTGAAAATTTAAATCTTCGTCTCGACACGGTCGGAGAGACTTAAATACAAACATGCGCAATTTTTGACCCTAAGATGCCACAAAATACTTATGATATGATATGATATGCAAGACAAAGATTCTATGAGGAAAGACGCCATAGGAGACGAATATATATTGGGAAGATGTTGCAACTCCACTGGGGAAAGACTGACAACTTCACGGGAAAAAGTATCTAGCAGACACAACTGAGGAAAACAACAAAAAAAATGGACACGTGTTAAGGTGACAAAGAGTATCCAGTAATACTTGGAAAGAGAGGGACAAACCCTAGACAAAGACACAAACATCCGGAAAAGCATCAGATGCTGGAAATAACACACAGTGAGATACCAGAAACATCCAGAAAGTAAAAGAAACTTACTGGGGAAAAAGTCACAGTCACCAGAGGTTTTGTCAGAGGTGCATTGAACAAAACTCTGATAGACACAAAGGTGTTCTGGAAAAACATCAGACGGAAAAAGAAATAAATTCTGGTAAAACATCAGAATTTACAGACACATCTGGAAAAACATCAGATAAGTTCCGGAAGAACATCAGAACACCAGAACAAAGACTCAATCTGGAAAAACATCAGAAAGAGAAACATATCCGGAAAAACATCGGATAGATTCTGGAAAAACATCAGAATCAAGGTAAATATCTGGAAAACCATCAGATGAGTTCTGGAAGAACATCAGAACAGAGACTGAATCTGGAAAACCATCAGAAAGAGAAATAAATATCTGGAAAACCATCAGATAATCGCGACACAAACTTGTTTGGTAGGTGCCAAGTGAGTTGGACTTCGTCCACAAGGTAAGACGTGAATAAAACACGACCTCGGGAGAAAGAGGGCAAATGGGAATAAAACACCATGATGCCAGGTAAATGGGGAATAAAACACCCAAGTAAAATAAATTCTTCCACAAGGTAAGACGCGAGTAAAACACGACCTCGGGAGAAAGAGAGCAAATGGGAATAAAACACCATGATGCCAGGTAAATGGGGAATAAAGCACCCAAGTAAAATAAATTCTTCCACAAGGTAAGACGCGAGTAAAACACGACCTCGGGAGAAAGAGAGCAAATGGGAATAAAACACCATGATGCTAGGTAAATTGAAATTTGTCCACAAGGTAAGACGCGGATAAAACACGACCTCGGGAGAAAAAGCAAATGGGGATAAAACACCATGATGCCAAGTAAATTGAAATTCGTCCTCAAGGTAAGACGCGAGTAAAACACGACCTCGGGAGAAAAAGCAAATGCGGAATAAAACACCCAGGTAAAATAAATTCGTCCACAAGGTAAGACGCGAGTAAAACACGACCTCGGGAGGAAAGGTAAAATGGGGAATAAAACACCCATGATGTGCACATGTATATGAATTATGCTTTATGATATACGCATGTATAAATTATGCAAATGACATATGATCAAATGCAAATGCAAATGTCAACGACAAGACTCGACTTTTTTGGTGAGAAGATAATACTGGAAGACATGATTCCTCAACACAAAGATCACTTTCAATCTGCTTAGGGACTAAAGATGCTACTGATGAACACATCTCTGCCACACTAATAAATAGATGATCCTTGTAGGAAGGATAAAGATCTGCTTGAGGGTTCTTCAAGTAAACTGCCCCAGTTTAGCTGTCTGTTGTAGATGAGTTGATAACTGCCTCAACTTGTCTGATGTTGAAGATGACTAATTTACTGAGTGCTTGGAGAGCTTGCCTCAGTCTGAGTCTTGAAATATATTCTGGATAAACCAAATCTGAGAAGACCTTGTCCTGAACAAATATTGAACTAATTCTTCGACAGGATGTAAAAGGAACTTGCCCCTGATAGGATCACTTGACCAAGTTTCTCAATGTTTGAAAAATCCTTGAGAGGAAAGCCAATTTGCAAACAAAAGTGTTCATACAAACATGGTAATGTAAAGTTCATGCAACTTTTGAAATCAAAATCATTTTTGAAAGATGCAAAATAAATGAGTCATTGGTCGGAACACGGTGGTTCAAGACACTCAAAGTTTAAAGCAAAGGTGTACTGCCAAAATAATTGATTTGCAAAGATCTTTTGGAGTCAGTTTACGCAACCTTGTTATAGTATGCTTTCAAAAGAACCTTGTTTCAGTTAAGTCTTTTGAGGGTTGTAGCGTGGCCTGGTTCACGGTTTAAGAACAAAGGATAAAGGCTCAAAGTTTATTTGTGCCCACCCAATCTACGTGATGATCTTCAATCCTATGCTCAGTTAACCCAGACTATGCGCTCAGGTTCCCATATGAATTGCACTGATTATAGTAATGGTGATGGTTCTGAAGTCAACAGACTTTTTGAAAAGGCAGTCACTGCTTCTTTACAACATTTGGTTGTTTTGAAATTAAAGGATTTTCATGATGAAGGGTTTAAAGATCTCCTCCCTTTTATTGTCCCTAATTTTTTTCTGAACTGTTTCTTTTGAAGCTTACAGTCAGTGGGATGCCCCAGCTTTTCCTAAGTCTCCTTCATAGGTTTTGACTTAGCGGGCTTTTCTTTTGATATATATTTTTTTTGAAAGAAAGTGACTGCCTAGCTTAATGATCACAGTGAACCATCATCGGCATTTTGACTTGAAAAACATCTCCGACACTTGTTTGTAGTGTGCGAAGGAATATAAATTGTGGTTGCAACCTTTATATAAAAGGTGTCTTGTGTGAACACACAGCCAAGTTAACTGAGAACTACCCACCCCAAGGTTAAAACTACGGGTTTTTGTAAAGAAAGAAACTCCAACTTCTAGGCTCGAAGGGGTTGACAAGGGATTAACTTCCTTATTTCTCCAGTGTTTGGGAGTTGAAACAATGCCTTACATCATCAACAAAGTTTGATTGAAAACATACTGATAGCAGTTATGGGTATAACGTTTTCATCATCCTCCCTCAAAAATTTGCATAATCAAAAGTTTGGACAAGAAGTAAATATTTGAAAGATAAAGCATAAAAGTGCAAATAGGCAAAATGATTTGGAATCAAAAGTTGTGATGCTCATTCATTAAGATGAAAGTACAAACACTAAATAAAAGCAAACAAGCTTAAACAAAATGAAGGAAAATGCAAACAATGAGAAACAAAAGGCCTAGTGACTAAATTTGTCCTGTCTGAAACACTGGCGCTCAAAAAAAGATAGTCTGCTCTAGTCGGACTGAAGCTTCACTTTTGATGTTATGGCAATGGATTATTCTGGACATTCGGATGATTATCCTTAAAACCAAGGATTCCAGTTTTAATCAACTCACGCACTCTAGCTTTCAGTGCATAACAATGTTCCAAGTCGTGGCCTGGGGCACCCTCATGAAAAGCACAATGGAGGTCAGCTCTAAATCCAGCTGGAGGAGGATTAGGAGTTTGCAAAGCCTTTGTAGTAATCAACCCTTGTTGTACCAGATCCGGATAAAGTTCTGTATATGTCATGGGAATAGGATCAAATTGATTCCTATTTCGATACTGGTTTTGTCCAACAGTTAGACGTTGAGGAATCTGAGCTGGTCGTGGAGCAGCAGCAGCAGTAACGGCAGCAATAGCAGGGTGGTTATATCTTGGCTGAGGACGAGAATTTCTCACTTCAACCATGACAGCGTTAGTTTGCTCTTCCTTCTTCTTATGGAAATTCCCAAAGGATTTCTTTGCACCGTTAGAAGATTCAGCAACTTTGGACACTTTACCACTTTTCAGCCCTTCTTCTAACCTTTGGCCAATGGTCACCAGGTCTGTGAAGTTTGAAGATACACTCCCAATCATTTTTTCCCAATAGAAAGGAGACAAAGTATCCATAAACATTCCAGCTAGCTCCTTTTCTGCCAGAGGGGGTTCAACTTGAGAAGCTAACTCTCTCCAACGTTGAGCGTATTCTTTGAATGATTCTCTTTCACTTTGAGACATGTTTTGAAGTTGACGACGGTCAGGAGCCATATCCAGATTATATTTGTATTGTCTCATGAAGGCATTGGCGAGATCTTGGAAGCAGTGGACGTTGTTATGTTCTAAATTCATATACCACTTTAGAGAGGCACCACTCAAACTGTCTTGAAAGCAGTGGATGAGCAGCTTCTGGTTGTTGGTGTAGGCTGCCATCCTTCGGTAGTACATGACCAAATGGGCTCTTGGACATGAGTGCCCCTTATATTTCACAAACTCTGGAGTCTTGAACTTTGTAGGAATAACCAGACCAGAAACTAAGCACATATTGTCTGCATCAATGTTGAAGAAGTCAGTTCCCTCAACAGCTTTGAGTCTCTTGTCTATATTATGAAACTGTTCACGGACAATCTCAGGCTCAACAAAATCTTCACGGTCATCACCTTGAGCACTAGCAGCATTGTAATCAAAGAAAGGAGTCTCAAAGGGAGCTTGGCCGTTCTGAGCAACAGTGTGGACCACAGGTCTGGGCTCTGTAAAGACAGGAGCTGGAAAAACTGGTCTGATAGCCTGACCAATCATGGCAGTAGATGCAAGGGGTGGAGAATAGTTGGGAGGTAAACCGAACTCTGGCCAAGTTGATTGTGGCATTTGAACAGGATGAGGATCGGCACTTGAAACTTCTTGAATGACAGTCCTTTGAGATGGCTCTCCTCTGGCAATCAATACTTGAAGCATTTCGGTGAGTTTAGTCATGCCTGACTTCAATTCATCGATCTCCATTCGAACTTCTGCATTGTGTACTTCCTGCTCTGACATCTTGCGTCTATAGTTAGCTCTGGTTTGATATCGGTGTCGAGGAATCAGCTTGACGACTCAAAGGCACACTGGACGATGAAGACAACTGGAGATGAGCGACTGGACAAACAGAGGTATGCAACGAACCATGCAAAGATGCAAATGCAATGCAATGCAAGACAGGATGCAAAACACACATAACAGGATCAAAGGCTCAAGACCACAACATGAGGTCTGGGTAACGAACCAACCAGAGGGTATGTACTATGGGTAAAGCACCTGCATAACGGGTTCTAAAAAAGTTCCCAGAGTCCTCAACCCATCTTTCGGATATTATCGACACACCAACTACTTGGAAATCAATAATATTCTCAAGAGAGTCTCGTCTGAGTGTAGTATCGCGTATCAACTACTTCGGGAATACTCCCTCATAGTCATCGCACTACGTCCTAAAAGGCCAAGTGGGGATAAAAGGTAACTAAAGGTCCTCAGTGTCAAAGGCTCCTAAATCGAAAGTAGTAATGTTTTCACGAATACTCGTTCAACAAAACTAACTCTCAAGAGGGCCTCCACTGAGCGGTGGTTTCTCAAGTTAGCTTGGTCGGGAATCAACTCCCTATAAGCCTTCTTGAATATACCACCATCCTATCATAAGTGCACTCGAGTCCGGGTATAGGACTTATCCTCACCACTCAAAGTAACAACCCTGCATACAGAAAACCCAAGCACAGACAGATATATGTACAAATATACAAATATAAAAACAAGCAAACATATAGCAAACACAAATATAAACAAGGTGGGCTTAACCCTCTTAGGGGAGTCCCCAGTGAAGTCGCCATTTCTGTTGCGGTGAGAATCGTGATACCAAGCTATTAATTAACTTGAATCTTTAATTCTTAAATTCACAACCGGACTTTAATTTATCCAAATAGGAAAGGTTTAAAGAAAGAAAGACCTATAAAAATGCAAAGCAAAAGGCAAGGCCTAAAGCTAAGCAAAGAGAGATCTAAAGGTTCGGGGGTTGGTTATGCATAGGGTAGGTATTTCACATCCTAAACATCTGTAGTACTCTACAGGAACCTCTTGTTAATATTTGTGTTTGCTAAAGTTTGCTTGCTAAGGGTAAAGTGCTAAAGGTAAAGATAAAGGTTGAAACGAAGGAAAAAAGAAAAGGTTGCTCGCCAAGGATCGGGGCCTTGTGCCTACGTATTCTCAAAAGGTACTTTGAGAAATCAGAGCATTCGTAGTTCCCCTTACTAAGGGGGGATGAACTCTTGACTGTGGTCAAGGTTCCAAGGGGATGTAAGCATTCATAGGGAAGTACTTACATGGAGTGCGACGACTCCTGAATCTAAGTTGAGATTGTTATGGTAGAGAATATCCACGGCGGGACGCTAAACATGAGTACGGCGACTCAAATCCTAAGGTTAGGATAAAAGGGTAAAGGATGTCCACGGCGGGACGCTAAATGTGAGTACGGAGACTCATATCCTAAATTGAGAAAGGTAACAGGAAGTTAGTGGTTAGTGAGCACATACACATTTCTATATTATTAGACATGCTGAACAAAAGTTACTAAAGTTGAATTTTAACATAAATAATATAAAAGTTAAAACAAAAGAAGACTAAATATTTTATATAAAAAAAATTACTAGAAATGAACCATTAAATGATAAATGTAAAACTAAATTAATCGACACATACCGAAAGCTTAAACAGAACTAAGTAGCTATTGGAATAAATAAACTATACAAAATTAAATTTAAAAAAATATAAGCTATGTATAAAGCTATATGCAAACCATATTTATATACAACTAAAACTCAATAATATAGACTATGTATGTATAGAACTATACAAAACTAAAATATAAAACTTTTATATGCGATATTAATTCTTAAGTACTGTACATAAGAAATACTAATAATTATATATATCACTGTAATAGCCATGATTTACAGGAATGGAAAAAACGGTACTCGAAATTTCACACATTATATTTAACTAATGAAAATACAAAATAAGCAAATTACCCATCAAGAAAACATTAAATATTGTCATAAATATCAAATATTCAAAACATTAGAAAGAGCAAATCAACAAATTTTTTAAAACTCTATTATCTTGGTCAAAACTAATCAACAACATTCAAAACACAACATTTTAAAAACAAACATAACATTTTGAAAAAAGACATATCACTTTTAAAGAAATAGCAATAACACTCTAAAGAAAGAACAACAACATTCTAAAAAACAAGGTTTTTAAATAAAAAGACAAAGTAATAATAATACACATGACAACTGGGCATGCAAACAAATGAAGAGTAAAAAAAATAAATTACCGATGGAGGACAACAGTTCCCGCAATGGTGTAGCTGAAGGATCCGCAACAAGTTGAAGGTGGGATGAGCAGAGAAGAGGCTTAGCGGTTAACGTTAGTTCAAAAACGGTTTGGACGGCAACGGAAGGGTGATGGTCGAGGCAGAGTTTACACGGTGATTTTGTTGAGTGAGGATTTTGAAGTAGTGTTGTATGGTGCGGTTTTTATGATACCGGTCGTGGAGAGATTAAAGAAAATGGAAAGAATATGGCGTGGTGGTAAAGAATCAAAAACTGTTAGCTTTGTATGTTATGAGGTTGGTTTCAAAAAAAAAAAAAGAAAAACAAGTTATGTTGGTTGTCCCGTAGAGAGAAAACATCCACCCTGTTTTCTCATGAAAAAAATTTATATGTTGGAAGTTGAAAAGTGGTTCCTTTTTTGTCTTTAGTTGAGAGAGGAGAAAGTATGTGGTATGTGAGCAGTAAGGGAGTATGTAGCGTGTGTATGTGTATCTCTTTCAAATACAAGCTTCTAAAGTAAGTTTTCAAGTACAACAAGCAATGCCTCCTTTAACTTTTTCATACAGATTTTGTGGGATTTGAAGTGTAGTAGTAGTAGCTTTTATGTATGGGAAAGTGGTGTCACTTATGTACTATATTACCAAAATCTTGAACAAAATCTATTGGAAATATATACTATAAAATTATAGACTCCTAAAAACTCATCTACAAATAAAAAAAACAAAATTAAAATTGAGACTAAAATTAAGTATAAAATAAAAATAGTATTAACTATTTAAAATAACAAACTAAATAAAATTCGATTAATTAAAAATGTATTAATTAAAAAATAGAGATAAAAATGGTAAAATAATAATAATAATAATAATTGGACCAGTATTGAAGTACTCGAAAAAATAAAATGAATATACCAAAGTGATCAGCAAAAAATATATGATTCAGAAAAATACAGCGTTTTGTCAAATTTTAAAATAAATTTTATCTGCTAAAACGGTTTAAACTGTCCAAAAAGTTTATTTCAGCTGATAAATTGAGTATTATGAAAAATGTAAGAGATGATAAACTATACAGATGATGCAAAAAGATGCGGGATCTTAGAGTCAAAAATTAGGGTGCAACAGATGCCCCTATTTAAGTTTCTTCGATCCGGAGAGGTGAAAATTTAAATCTTCGTCTCGACACGGTCGGAGAGACTTAAATACAAACATGCGCAATTTTTGACCCTAAGATGCCACAAAATACTTATGATATGATATGATATGCAAGACAAAGATTCTATGAGGAAAGACGCCATAGGAGACGAATATATATTGGGAAGATGTTGCAACTCCACTGGGGAAAGACTGACAACTTCACGGGAAAAAGTATCTAGCAGACACAACTGAGGAAAACAACAAAAAAAATGGACACGTGTTAAGGTGACAAAGAGTATCCAGTAATACTTGGAAAGAGAGGGACAAACCCTAGACAAAGACACAAACATCCGGAAAAGCATCAGATGCTGGAAATAACACACAGTGAGATACCAGAAACATCCAGAAAGTAAAAGAAACTTACTGGGGAAAAAGTCACAGTCACCAGAGGTTTTGTCAGAGGTGCATTGAACAAAACTCTGATAGACACAAAGGTGTTCTGGAAAAACATCAGACGGAAAAAGAAATAAATTCTGGTAAAACATCAGAATTTACAGACACATCTGGAAAAACATCAGATAAGTTCCGGAAGAACATCAGAACACCAGAACAAAGACTCAATCTGGAAAAACATCAGAAAGAGAAACATATCCGGAAAAACATCGGATAGATTCTGGAAAAACATCAGAATCAAGGTAAATATCTGGAAAACCATCAGATGAGTTCTGGAAGAACATCAGAACAGAGACTGAATCTGGAAAACCATCAGAAAGAGAAATAAATATCTGGAAAACCATCAGATAATCGCGACACAAACTTGTTTGGTAGGTGCCAAGTGAGTTGGACTTCGTCCACAAGGTAAGACGTGAATAAAACACGACCTCGGGAGAAAGAGGGCAAATGGGAATAAAACACCATGATGCCAGGTAAATGGGGAATAAAACACCCAAGTAAAATAAATTCTTCCACAAGGTAAGACGCGAGTAAAACACGACCTCGGGAGAAAGAGAGCAAATGGGAATAAAACACCATGATGCCAGGTAAATGGGGAATAAAGCACCCAAGTAAAATAAATTCTTCCACAAGGTAAGACGCGAGTAAAACACGACCTCGGGAGAAAGAGAGCAAATGGGAATAAAACACCATGATGCTAGGTAAATTGAAATTTGTCCACAAGGTAAGACGCGGATAAAACACGACCTCGGGAGAAAAAGCAAATGGGGATAAAACACCATGATGCCAAGTAAATTGAAATTCGTCCTCAAGGTAAGACGCGAGTAAAACACGACCTCGGGAGAAAAAGCAAATGCGGAATAAAACACCCAGGTAAAATAAATTCGTCCACAAGGTAAGACGCGAGTAAAACACGACCTCGGGAGGAAAGGTAAAATGGGGAATAAAACACCCATGATGTGCACATGTATATGAATTATGCTTTATGATATACGCATGTATAAATTATGCAAATGACATATGATCAAATGCAAATGCAAATGTCAACGACAAGACTCGACTTTTTTGGTGAGAAGATAATACTGGAAGACATGATTCCTCAACACAAAGATCACTTTCAATCTGCTTAGGGACTAAAGATGCTACTGATGAACACATCTCTGCCACACTAATAAATAGATGATCCTTGTAGGAAGGATAAAGATCTGCTTGAGGGTTCTTCAAGTAAACTGCCCCAGTTTAGCTGTCTGTTGTAGATGAGTTGATAACTGCCTCAACTTGTCTGATGTTGAAGATGACTAATTTACTGAGTGCTTGGAGAGCTTGCCTCAGTCTGAGTCTTGAAATATATTCTGGATAAACCAAATCTGAGAAGACCTTGTCCTGAACAAATATTGAACTAATTCTTCGACAGGATGTAAAAGGAACTTGCCCCTGATAGGATCACTTGACCAAGTTTCTCAATGTTTGAAAAATCCTTGAGAGGAAAGCCAATTTGCAAACAAAAGTGTTCATACAAACATGGTAATGTAAAGTTCATGCAACTTTTGAAATCAAAATCATTTTTGAAAGATGCAAAATAAATGAGTCATTGGTCGGAACACGGTGGTTCAAGACACTCAAAGTTTAAAGCAAAGGTGTACTGCCAAAATAATTGATTTGCAAAGATCTTTTGGAGTCAGTTTACGCAACCTTGTTATAGTATGCTTTCAAAAGAACCTTGTTTCAGTTAAGTCTTTTGAGGGTTGTAGCGTGGCCTGGTTCACGGTTTAAGAACAAAGGATAAAGGCTCAAAGTTTATTTGTGCCCACCCAATCTACGTGATGATCTTCAATCCTATGCTCAGTTAACCCAGACTATGCGCTCAGGTTCCCATATGAATTGCACTGATTATAGTAATGGTGATGGTTCTGAAGTCAACAGACTTTTTGAAAAGGCAGTCACTGCTTCTTTACAACATTTGGTTGTTTTGAAATTAAAGGATTTTCATGATGAAGGGTTTAAAGATCTCCTCCCTTTTATTGTCCCTAATTTTTTTCTGAACTGTTTCTTTTGAAGCTTACAGTCAGTGGGATGCCCCAGCTTTTCCTAAGTCTCCTTCATAGGTTTTGACTTAGCGGGCTTTTCTTTTGATATATATTTTTTTTGAAAGAAAGTGACTGCCTAGCTTAATGATCACAGTGAACCATCATCGGCATTTTGACTTGAAAAACATCTCCGACACTTGTTTGTAGTGTGCGAAGGAATATAAATTGTGGTTGCAACCTTTATATAAAAGGTGTCTTGTGTGAACACACAGCCAAGTTAACTGAGAACTACCCACCCCAAGGTTAAAACTACGGGTTTTTGTAAAGAAAGAAACTCCAACTTCTAGGCTCGAAGGGGTTGACAAGGGATTAACTTCCTTATTTCTCCAGTGTTTGGGAGTTGAAACAATGCCTTACATCATCAACAAAGTTTGATTGAAAACATACTGATAGCAGTTATGGGTATAACGTTTTCATCATCCTCCCTCAAAAATTTGCATAATCAAAAGTTTGGACAAGAAGTAAATATTTGAAAGATAAAGCATAAAAGTGCAAATAGGCAAAATGATTTGGAATCAAAAGTTGTGATGCTCATTCATTAAGATGAAAGTACAAACACTAAATAAAAGCAAACAAGCTTAAACAAAATGAAGGAAAATGCAAACAATGAGAAACAAAAGGCCTAGTGACTAAATTTGTCCTGTCTGAAACACTGGCGCTCAAAAAAAGATAGTCTGCTCTAGTCGGACTGAAGCTTCACTTTTGATGTTATGGCAATGGATTATTCTGGACATTCGGATGATTATCCTTAAAACCAAGGATTCCAGTTTTAATCAACTCACGCACTCTAGCTTTCAGTGCATAACAATGTTCCAAGTCGTGGCCTGGGGCACCCTCATGAAAAGCACAATGGAGGTCAGCTCTAAATCCAGCTGGAGGAGGATTAGGAGTTTGCAAAGCCTTTGTAGTAATCAACCCTTGTTGTACCAGATCCGGATAAAGTTCTGTATATGTCATGGGAATAGGATCAAATTGATTCCTATTTCGATACTGGTTTTGTCCAACAGTTAGACGTTGAGGAATCTGAGCTGGTCGTGGAGCAGCAGCAGCAGTAACGGCAGCAATAGCAGGGTGGTTATATCTTGGCTGAGGACGAGAATTTCTCACTTCAACCATGACAGCGTTAGTTTGCTCTTCCTTCTTCTTATGGAAATTCCCAAAGGATTTCTTTGCACCGTTAGAAGATTCAGCAACTTTGGACACTTTACCACTTTTCAGCCCTTCTTCTAACCTTTGGCCAATGGTCACCAGGTCTGTGAAGTTTGAAGATACACTCCCAATCATTTTTTCCCAATAGAAAGGAGACAAAGTATCCATAAACATTCCAGCTAGCTCCTTTTCTGCCAGAGGGGGTTCAACTTGAGAAGCTAACTCTCTCCAACGTTGAGCGTATTCTTTGAATGATTCTCTTTCACTTTGAGACATGTTTTGAAGTTGACGACGGTCAGGAGCCATATCCAGATTATATTTGTATTGTCTCATGAAGGCATTGGCGAGATCTTGGAAGCAGTGGACGTTGTTATGTTCTAAATTCATATACCACTTTAGAGAGGCACCACTCAAACTGTCTTGAAAGCAGTGGATGAGCAGCTTCTGGTTGTTGGTGTAGGCTGCCATCCTTCGGTAGTACATGACCAAATGGGCTCTTGGACATGAGTGCCCCTTATATTTCACAAACTCTGGAGTCTTGAACTTTGTAGGAATAACCAGACCAGAAACTAAGCACATATTGTCTGCATCAATGTTGAAGAAGTCAGTTCCCTCAACAGCTTTGAGTCTCTTGTCTATATTATGAAACTGTTCACGGACAATCTCAGGCTCAACAAAATCTTCACGGTCATCACCTTGAGCACTAGCAGCATTGTAATCAAAGAAAGGAGTCTCAAAGGGAGCTTGGCCGTTCTGAGCAACAGTGTGGACCACAGGTCTGGGCTCTGTAAAGACAGGAGCTGGAAAAACTGGTCTGATAGCCTGACCAATCATGGCAGTAGATGCAAGGGGTGGAGAATAGTTGGGAGGTAAACCGAACTCTGGCCAAGTTGATTGTGGCATTTGAACAGGATGAGGATCGGCACTTGAAACTTCTTGAATGACAGTCCTTTGAGATGGCTCTCCTCTGGCAATCAATACTTGAAGCATTTCGGTGAGTTTAGTCATGCCTGACTTCAATTCATCGATCTCCATTCGAACTTCTGCATTGTGTACTTCCTGCTCTGACATCTTGCGTCTATAGTTAGCTCTGGTTTGATATCGGTGTCGAGGAATCAGCTTGACGACTCAAAGGCACACTGGACGATGAAGACAACTGGAGATGAGCGACTGGACAAACAGAGGTATGCAACGAACCATGCAAAGATACAAATGCAATGCAATGCAAGACAGGATGCAAAACACACATAACAGGATCAAAGGCTCAAGACCACAACATGAGGTCTGGGTAACGAACCAACCAGAGGGTATGTACTATGGGTAAAGCACCTGCATAACGGGTTCTAAAAAAGTTCCCAGAGTCCTCAACCCATCTTTCGGATATTATCGACACACCAACTACTTGGAAATCAATAATATTCTCAAGAGAGTCTCGTCTGAGTGTAGTATCGCGTATCAACTACTTCGGGAATACTCCCTCATAGTCATCGCACTACGTCCTAAAAGGCCAAGTGGGGATAAAAGGTAACTAAAGGTCCTCAGTGTCAAAGGCTCCTAAATCGAAAGTAGTAATGTTTTCACGAATACTCGTTCAACAAAACTAACTCTCAAGAGGGCCTCCACTGAGCGGTGGTTTCTCAAGTTAGCTTGGTCGGGAATCAACTCCCTATAAGCCTTCTTGAATATACCACCATCCTATCATAAGTGCACTCGAGTCCGGGTATAGGACTTATCCTCACCACTCAAAGTAACAACCCTGCATACAGAAAACCCAAGCACAGACAGATATATGTACAAATATACAAATATAAAAACAAGCAAACATATAGCAAACACAAATATAAACAAGGTGGGCTTAACCCTCTTAGGGGAGTCCCCAGTGAAGTCGCCATTTCTGTTGCGGTGAGAATCGTGATACCAAGCTATTAATTAACTTGAATCTTTAATTCTTAAATTCACAACCGGACTTTAATTTATCCAAATAGGAAAGGTTTAAAGAAAGAAAGACCTATAAAAATGCAAAGCAAAAGGCAAGGCCTAAAGCTAAGCAAAGAGAGATCTAAAGGTTCGGGGGTTGGTTATGCATAGGGTAGGTATTTCACATCCTAAACATCTGTAGTACTCTACAGGAACCTCTTGTTAATATTTGTGTTTGCTAAAGTTTGCTTGCTAAGGGTAAAGTGCTAAAGGTAAAGATAAAGGTTGAAACGAAGGAAAAAAGAAAAGGTTGCTCGCCAAGGATCGGGGCCTTGTGCCTACGTATTCTCAAAAGGTACTTTGAGAAATCAGAGCATTCGTAGTTCCCCTTACTAAGGGGGGATGAACTCTTGACTGTGGTCAAGGTTCCAAGGGGATGTAAGCATTCATAGGGAAGTACTTACATGGAGTGCGACGACTCCTGAATCTAAGTTGAGATTGTTATGGTAGAGAATATCCACGGCGGGACGCTAAACATGAGTACGGCGACTCAAATCCTAAGGTTAGGATAAAAGGGTAAAGGATGTCCACGGCGGGACGCTAAATGTGAGTACGGAGACTCATATCCTAAATTGAGAAAGGTAACAGGAAGTTAGTGGTTAGTGAGCACATACACATTTCTATATTATTAGACATGCTGAACAAAAGTTACTAAAGTTGAATTTTAACATAAATAATATAAAAGTTAAAACAAAAGAAGACTAAATATTTTATATAAAAAAAATTACTAGAAATGAACCATTAAATGATAAATGTAAAACTAAATTAATCGACACATACCGAAAGCTTAAACAGAACTAAGTAGCTATTGGAATAAATAAACTATACAAAATTAAATTTAAAAAAATATAAGCTATGTATAAAGCTATATGCAAACCATATTTATATACAACTAAAACTCAATAATATAGACTATGTATGTATAGAACTATACAAAACTAAAATATAAAACTTTTATATGCGATATTAATTCTTAAGTACTGTACATAAGAAATACTAATAATTATATATATCACTATAATAGCCATGATTTACAGGAATGGAAAAAACGGTACTCGAAATTTCACACATTATATTTAACTAATGAAAATACAAAATAAGCAAATTACCCATCAAGAAAACATTAAATATTGTCATAAATATCAAATATTCAAAACATTAGAAAGAGCAAATCAACAAATTTTTTAAAACTCTATTATCTTGGTCAAAACTAATCAACAACATTCAAAACACAACATTTTAAAAACAAACATAACATTTTGAAAAAAGACATATCACTTTTAAAGAAATAGCAATAACACTCTAAAGAAAGAACAACAACATTCTAAAAAACAAGGTTTTTAAATAAAAAGACAAAGTAATAATAATACACATGACAACTGGGCATGCAAACAAATGAAGAGTAAAAAAAATAAATTACCAATGGAGGACAACAGTTCCCGCAATGGTGTAGCTGAAGGATCCGCAACAAGTTGAAGGTGGGATGAGCAGAGAAGAGGCTTAGCGGTTAACGTTAGTTCAAAAACGGTTTGGACGGCAACGGAAGGGTGATGGTCGAGGCAGAGTTTACACGGTGATTTTGTTGAGTGAGGATTTTGAAGTAGTGTTGTATGGTGCGGTTTTTATGATACCGGTCGTGGAGAGATTAAAGAAAATGGAAAGAATATGGCGTGGTGGTAAAGAATCAAAAACTGTTAGCTTTGTATGTTATGAGGTTGGTTTCAAAAAAAAAAAAAGAAAAACAAGTTATGTTGGTTGTCCCGTAGAGAGAAAACATCCACCCTGTTTTCTCATGAAAAAAATTTATATGTTGGAAGTTGAAAAGTGGTTCCTTTTTTGTCTTTAGTTGAGAGAGGAGAAAGTATGTGGTATGTGAGCAGTAAGGGAGTATGTAGCGTGTGTATGTGTATCTCTTTCAAATACAAGCTTCTAAAGTAAGTTTTCAAGTACAACAAGCAATGCCTCCTTTAACTTTTTCATACAGATTTTGTGGGATTTGAAGTGTAGTAGTAGTAGCTTTTATGTATGGGAAAGTGGTGTCACTTATGTACTATATTACCAAAATCTTGAACAAAATCTATTGGAAATATATACTATAAAATTATAGACTCCTAAAAACTCATCTACAAATAAAAAAAACAAAATTAAAATTGAGACTAAAATTAAGTATAAAATAAAAATAGTATTAACTATTTAAAATAACAAACTAAATAAAATTCGATTAATTAAAAATGTATTAATTAAAAAATAGAGATAAAAATGGTAAAATAATAATAATAATAATAATTGGACCAGTATTGAAGTACTCGAAAAAATAAAATGAATATACCAAAGTGATCAGCAAAAAATATATGATTCAGAAAAATACAGCGTTTTGTCAAATTTTAAAATAAATTTTATCTGCTAAAACGGTTTAAACTGTCCAAAAAGTTTATTTCAGCTGATAAATTGAGTATTATGAAAAATGTAAGAGATGATAAACTATACAGATGATGCAAAAAGATGCGGGATCTTAGAGTCAAAAATTAGGGTGCAACAGTAGCGTTCATCTTTGAGCTCTTGTCGATGAGATCCTCGAATTTTCTCTTGACAGAATCAACCAATAACTGGCTGGGTCCCCCACCCGATATCACCATTATGGCCAGGAAGTCCTCCCACGGGCTGAGGACGGTCAGTGGTCTGGCGGGTTTCGTCGAGAAGGAGCAGGCGGGGTATCTTCACGCCTCGTGCTTTTGGGGGCTTCCTGGTTGTGCCCAGCCCGGACAGTGTTTGCGGTCTCTATTTCCTCATACTCGATGTGTGACTGAGCCATGTGGAAGGGGGCGTTCAGGGTAAGGGGCGTGCGAGGCTGACGACTTTGGCGAAGTCAGAGTGCGACCTTATGCCCCTTTGGATCAGGAATTTCTTCATATCGTCCGTCACGGACACTTGGAAGGCTTCGCGATTGAACCTCTCAATATAGTCTCTAAGAGGCTCGTTCTTCCCTTGAAAAATGGCCTCCAGGACTGTCACTGTCTTCGGATTGCGTCGGGATACTGTGAAGTTCCTGGAGAACTGGCGCTTCATTTCGCCCCATGAAGTGATGGAGTCGGGCGCAAGGCGCTTGTACCACGTCATTTCCCCTTTCCACAAGGTGGTGGGGAACAGTATGCACTTGATAGCTCCCCGGACATTTTTGTAGTCCAACATCGCATCTATGCTTTCGATGTGGTCGTCTGGGTCGGTCGTCCCATCGTAGGTTGTCAAGATTAGGGGTTTTTCCATCCCGACGGGCAACGGTGCTTGCCTGATGGTCCTGCATAGCGGTGAGTGTCGGGCATCTTCGTCGCTCTGGACGGGCGACGGCGAGGGGGAGGCTGAGTCCAGGAGGTTTCTTCGCCGGCATGGGCTCTTCGGCTGGGCCCTCTATCTGGAGGAGGTTGCAGCTGCTTTGTTCTTCTTCGGAGTCGGGGAGTGTCGCTCTTTGTAACACCCTTTTCTACCCCACAAATATAATGGCAAAACAATCATATTTATCAGAGTAAACTATTAAACGCAATAAAATCATCTCAAAAGGGCGCACATTTCTCAATAATTCAAATACAGTCAATGCTCCGCAAACAACGGGTTTTTCCAAAATTACTCAAAATATTACTCAAAAGGCAACAGAACTCAAAAAGGAAAAATCCAAAGTTTTCCTTACGCAGCAACATAATCACAATAACAATAATCAATAAAACATGGTTTAACTCAAAGACCCCAATCTGATGTTACACTATCAGAGCAAGATCCTCTAAGTCAACCACAATGGCCAACGATCCAAAAACTTCAAAAAGTCCTCGACGGCATCCACGACTAAACTTGGTCATCTGCACGTTACCCACGTAGAGGCAACATTCAAACATGCAGGGTGAGTAAAACGATTCATAATAATCAATATAGGAATCAATATATAAAATGGAATCATTTTCATATTCAACATCATCATAATCATCAAGGAACATCGAAGGCCACGACATTATAAATTACACCAAAATGTCACATAAATGAAAATGCAACAAGACTCATGCATGTGGTACCAATCAACAAAATTTGACGGACACTTGGCCATCAACCCTCTATAGATCCATAACAGTATGATCGATTCTACACAAGAATCGGAGTACAACAAAATACCTCACATCCACACAATGGAACTGAAGCCACAAGAATCAAGGTCTTATACCGAAGTCTGGAATGCATATGAATGCATGATGCACACATCAATATCATCATCATAATAAAATCATTAGGTGCATCATCATTCATCGAAATCATCATAATAATCATGTCATCATATAATCATAAAAACTCATGGAATTAATATCATAACTCATCATTATTACTCATAGGAATCATCATACAATCATGTATTAATCTCAGAAGAATCATAGTCATACTCATGGTAATTCATCAGGAAAATCACAACATCAAACATCAAGACAACACTGCACAAGATTAGAATTCGTGAAACTCTACTACGTTCGCTAGCAAGTTCGTTGTGCGAGTCTGGGGCGAATGTTTGCTGTGCGAACTCGTGATTACAGCAAATCGCTGTTACACACTAGCACCAAAACCATACCAAAAACCTCTATGATTTCCTTCCCCAATGCCCTAAAAACATCCCTAAATCATTCCTAAGGTGTTACGGCGATAAAGGCACAAAATCTACGACTTATTAGGCTAATCCCGTATCATATTTACTCCTCTAATTCCCATATTTTCTTACAAATATCCCACACTCATTAAAGTTCTCACAATCAATTACCTTATACGGATAAAACCTCAACAACAGATTTTGGCCACGAAGTCCTAATTTCCCTTATCTCAAATCAGCCTCAAACCTATCAGACCATCAGTTCAAATCCCTCAACCTCATTGAACTCACCATCAGAAAGGCAACAATAATTCAATACTCAAAAATCCCAAAACCCTTAAATCAGCTTTATACACATTGAATCACATATTGAAAACAATGAAGGCAATACTCCTCATACCTTAATTGTCGACTCTAAGCCTTTCTCCTTAATTCTTGGAAACCTTGCGAAGCTTTTGCCTCAATCCTCTTCCTCAGAGCTCTGACCTCTATTTCTTCCCTTTTCACGGTCTAACAAGAATGAATCCTAATTCCCTCAAAATTCCTTTTTGTTAAACCTAACTTTGAGCCTTAAAATTGGGCTTTCGAACTTCACCCTCACTAACTCCTCCTCAAATGTCCACTTTGCTCTTAATTCACTTATATTTATTTAAATTAATAATAATATCAATATATTCATATTATATACTATTATTTAAATAAATAACTCAAAATCCATAATTTCCAACATTCACACCAACCACCGAAAATCACAAAAAATGTGAATATTCATATTTAAATAAATATTCTAAGAATTTGGGGTGTTACACTCTTCTCGAGAAGGGGACATATCCCTCTTGTGAGAAATCGTCGGCTAGGGTCGCTCAAGACGAGGGCAGCGCCTTGCCGGTCGGGGCGATGGGCTCCTAGAGTCCTCCACGTATCGTGTCTGCCGTGGAGGAGGCGAGGGACTGAGGGAAGCCTGGTGACGGTGTCTCCGCGAGGGAGAGAGGCTGACAGAACGCTGTTGACGGTGTCTCCTCGGAGGAGAGAGGCTGACTGAGTGTTGTCGACTGTGTCTCTATGGGGGAGGAGACGGACTGGGAGAAACTGGGTGACGGTGTCTCCGCGGGGGAGAGCGCGACGGTTGTTCTCTCTCGAGCATCTTTATCTATTTGTTCTACCCGAATATCATCAGGTTGGTTTGATTGCTCGCCGCGAACAGGGTCGTGATGGTAGGGTCGGCGGAGCCTGAATAGGCTGATAGACAGTCGGGTTGTCTAAGCGCTGAACAGCGTTGAAGGACACGTCTTCTGAGAAGGGGGAGGCGATGCGCCCGTCCTTGTGGTCACTTCCTCGTTGTGGATGACCGCGTTGGGGTCGTGGTCGTCCCCGTTGGAGAATGGGGTAACAGCAGATCCTGAAGAATTGTTATTGCGTGGGCTGACCATGATTGGAATGGAAGTTGAAGGTTGATTTCGCTTTGGTTCTTGAGCTTCTATGCTCGGACAGGAGAAAGAACGAGGAAGCTGAGTTTCCCACAGACGGCGCCACTGATCTTACCTGATCAGAAAGGATCAATGTCTACCACGCGTCATTGGATTGCAGCTTTTACCGGAGTTAGGGAGAAATAGGGGGTGTACCTGCAAGGCACTTCGATGCTTAAGTGAGTAAAAGATCAGAGTGAGAGAGCAAGTACAGAAGAATAGGTGTAGAGAATAAGATACCTGACCCTCTAGTGAAAAAGGGTATTTATAAGAGACCCCAGCGCAGGACCAACGATTACCTTGTATTGGGCCAGACAGTCAGACGTAGTCCAAGTAACTGTCAGGGCTTACGTGGCGTAGTGAAGACTAGCACGTGGTCTTCGCCCTAGATTAACTGCCCTGTGATCTTCGGAAGGTGGGTTGAGCAACTCTTTTGGAGGTGGGTAGTTGTCTGATGATGTTTATTTTAACATATTTATATTATACATAATTAATATTAATTAAAATAGCATTTTTTATTAGTAATTAATAATAAACTGAAAATAATTAAAATAGTATTTTTAATACTAGTAGTTAATAATAAACTGAAAATAAAAATATATTTAATTAAAATAGCAGTTTTATATATTAGTAATTAATAATAAACTGAAAATAAAAATATTTTTAATTAAAATAGTAGTTTTAATATTAGTAATTAATAATAAATTGAAAATAAAAATATTTTTAATTAAAATAGTAGTTTTAATATTAGTAATTAATAATAAATTGAAAATAATTTTTTTTAATTAAAATAGTAGTTTATAATATTAGTAATAATAAATTTACATTTTTATTACCATATTGTTTTAACGTTAGATAATTATAAATATATACATAAATATATAAAAATATGAAATTAAATAAATTACATTTTTATTAAAAAATTAAAAAAAATTATCATAATGATAAATAAATTAAAAATTAATGTTTTAAAACTAATTATTAAGTATTAATATAATAAATATATATTAACGTTTGTATAAAAAATAAAATAAATTATTTTAAACTAAATATTCATATTAACATTTAATATTTAAAATATAAACTAATTTATTAATTGTAAATATAATAAATATTAAGCTGAAATAAAATAAATAAATAATATATTAACATTTAATATTTAAGCCATTTATTCATTTATGTATACATATATTGAAATGTTGTAATATATATATTGAAGCAAATAAATAATTGATAAAAACATAATACTCTAATGGAAAATTTTATTTTGCTAACATGCATACAATAAAATAATAATAAATAAAAAAGTCACACGTGTAATTAAAATAAAAATATAAAAAAATATAAAAAATCAGAAAAATAGACACGTCACTTAGAGACGAAAATTATATAAAAAAAATTTTGAACTCGTACCCAATGGCAAAGGCTAAAATGGGTATTAATCCTATATTTAATTTTATTTTGTAAAATAAATTTTTTAAAATAAAATTATTAATTAAAATAAAACTGATATTTTTTATTTATAATTTTTAATAAGAAAAATAACTTTTTTTTCTTGTTATAAATGATTAGTAAGGAAGCGTGTAGTAGTATACTAGTAATATGGCATACTAAAATACTAGTAGAAGTAGTAGTACTGTTTGGTGGCGTTGTTATTATTACTTCATGCAATCGTTTTTGGGTCACTGATTCACATGTGTGTGAGTGAATAGATATATAAATATATGTACAAGTTATTACAACTCTTGAGCCATAGCAGCAACTGGCAGAAGCTAATAAAGGTGTCTGCTGTGTTGTAGAAAAGAAAGAAGATCATGTGGAAGTTGAAGATAGCAGAAGGAGGACAAAAGTTGGTTTCAGTGAATAACTTCATTGGACGTCAACACTGGGAATTTGACCCAACTGCAGGAACACCGCAAGAGCACCATGAGATTGAGAAACTACGCAATCAGTTCACAAAAAATCGATTTTCCATCAAACAAAGTGCTGATCTCCTCATGAGAATGCAGGTAAGTCTACTTGTTCATATTGCTCAAGAATACTACTGCTTTATACTTTCTTTTCTTTTATTCATAAAAAAACAGAACTTGAATTGATATTACTTCTTAAAGGAATAATATAGTAACTTAAAATACGTAAACATTGTTGTATAATTATGGTAAGTTATTTGCTTGGAATATTGAAATAAAGAGATGGTTTATGAAATAATTAAAATGGGAAACTATATAGCTATGGCTGTTTCTTTTATAAACAAAATGTCGAAGATAAAAGAGAGTACTCAACTCAAATACATCGAAAAGGAAGATGAAGGAAAATTCCACTTGTTTAACGTGTAACTTTATTTTTGTTTATTCTCCTTTGGCTTCATTGTAAATATTTCATTTATAATATTTTTGATTTAAATTAAGCATTAGTTAATATATATTGTAAATAAAAAATTATCTTATCAATTAATTATAACCTTTTAAACATTTATAAATATTTAATCACATTTTTAAGTGTTGAGGAGTTTTTACGAGTACGACAGACACCACATCTTAATCTAAAATTTTAAAGTGTTAGGTAAATAAATTATCTCTTTTATAAATATTAAGGTCTAAATAGGAATTTTCATGTTCGTCTGTCTGTTTTTTTAATGTTCAGACATTCAAAAATATAAACATATTTTTTTTGTGATTATTTTTTTAATTTAAATTTTATATAAAAGAATTGAATGAAATATTTGTGTAAACTATCCTATAATAATTAATAAAAAAATTAATAAAATAAAAGTTAAATTTTAAAATAAAAAATAAAAGAATATATTTAAAATAAAAATAGACTACGGTACATACAAGTTTTTTTTTTATATATAGATGACAAAATCGGCCTAGAACTATTTTCATTTGTATCTAACATTAAATATCACTATCTATCAACGACATAATTTTTACATTGACAAAACATATCAATTAAAATTTAAAATTAATTATTATAAAATATTAATTTATTTAATAAATATATTAAAAAAATAAAATCATTATGCATTGATATTTTTTTAAAAAACTAGTAAAAATTAAAATATTAATAATATATAGCACCGACTGAGTTAGGTGAATTGCGTCTTGTAGTTATAGTGATGATGAAATCATTCTCCAAAAAGTAGTAGTAAATTGTGTCTTGGATATTGAATTTCCATGTCAGTTTGAATTTCCAGGTCAGTTTTCACACCATTTACAAAGAGCTCCTTAATTACAATAATAAATGAAGGTTCACACGTCATTCTAAATGAACATAACATCAAATTTGTAATTGGACTAAATAAATTTTAAAAATTACTAATTTATTTTAAAAATTTGTAATTTCACAGGGGTAGTTTTTACTATTTTTTAATGAGAGGAAATTATACATTTATCACATTTTTATTGAAAAATAATAAAAATCACACTTAAAAAAATGTATATAAATATCTTAAAGGTATGTTTGGTAAAATTAAAAGTGTTTTATTTTTTATTTTTAACTTGTCTATATTAATAAAAAATTGTGATCAGTAACTTTCTTTAGTAGGAATTTGGATTTTTCTTTTCTTAGTTTTAATATTTTTAAAATTTTTATTTATAGTTTTTGATCTTAGAACTTTTATCTTATATTTTTTTTGTAATTTTAATTAAATTTTATTTTTATTGTTTATAGTTTACTATAATTTAAAATAAAATAAATATGTTTTAAGTATATGCGTACAAATTTTAAATTTTGTATTTTAAAAAAATCATGAATTTTACTATAATCTTTGTTTATTTTTTTATAATTGTTTTCATCGTGTCTTCTGTTAGGGATAGACAAATTTGAACCGCTCTATTGAAATCGACTGATTTATTATCTTTTTTATACAAACTAATCAGATTCGGATTAAGTGTTAGATTGATCCTATATTTGGATAATATATAGTTGCTTTTATTGTGTTTGAATGATTTTTGAACTTGCTGGTAACCAATTCGATCAAATTCAATTAATATTTATTGTATTTATTTTTATTACTATAAGACGGATTTATTTATAAAAATGAGATTCATAATATTGTCAAATTATTATTATTTTTATAATTTAATGATATAATTGTATATTCACAAGAATTTAATACATACAATATAAAATTTTGAGTGTTATTTAATTTTTATTTAAAATATAATAATAACAAAATTATCATCAAATTATATTAAAAATACTATTATCATATTTTAAATCACAAATTAAATAACACTTAAAATTCTATATTATATGTATTGTATACTTGTGAATATAAAATTTTAGAAATAATAAGAAATAATAATTTTTTTCAATAATAAAAAAATAGTTATTCTTTCTAAAATTTTGATACTTTTCAAAAAAAGAAAATTAATGTTTATGAAATTTATAAAAAGTAGTTATTTTTATGGATTTAGTTTAATAAATATCAAATTGATTAAACCTTTTTGATTTACCTGTCAAATCGATTTAACCAAATCTAATAAAAAAATCAAACTTTTACATTTGAAATTAAACCTTAAGAGTGAAACTTCGATTTGCAAGAATATATTTTTTTAGCCCGATTTCAACCTAAATCAATTGATTTCCAACAATATCTTTTGTTATTCTCTTTCTCTGTCAATTTTATCCTTACTCACTATTGCTGCTTACTCTTATTTTTTTTCTTTGTCACCAAAATTTTAATATTATATTCAATTTTATATATTAAAATATTTTCCGTGTGATATAAATTAATTCAACAATAATATATAAAAGATAATAGAACTTTTAAATTATTAATTAAAAAATATTTTTTATATAATTTATATTTATCAAATGTTAGTTTACTATACACATCAATTACCATATAAAGTAGTAATACTATTAGTTAGTCTATCAATTATCATACAGAGTAGTAATAATTAAATTAATAAATATAATATTAAAGTTAATATATATCAAGTTTTTGTGCAATATTTTATTTTAATTATTTTGTTTAATTAAACCACTAAAAATTTATTAAAACCAAAAAAAAAATATTGCCAAATCATATAGTTAAATTTTTTTTAAATAATCACATAAATTTTGTAACTTCTATAAATTTTTTGATATTTATAATTTTAATATTTATAATTGGAAATTACTTAAAAGAGCAATACTGTTTATTATAATAATAATAATAATAATTATTATTATTATTATTATTATTATTATTATTATTATTATAATTAGAGGTAGAAAAAATATAATAAAAATATTAAGGAAGAGATGAGGGAAAAAATATTATGAAGAGTTTTAATTACCTTATCATTATAAGGACACTAATATTCAAATGGCTTAGTGATAGTTCTGGTCGGTGGTTGAAAGCTGAATATTTTAAAAGTAATTGAAGCTGGGAAATAACAAAGTTGGCAGGTTAATAAATTAAAACTGTCAACATGGGTCCACCACATAAATTACTTGTGTGAAAAAAAAATTATAAATTACTTAAATTTTTATCTAAATAATTCACTTTTTAAATAAATATTTAAATTAACTTATTTTTTTAAACTAATTTATTTTTTTAAAAAAAAATTAATATAAAGAAGGGTCAATCTGATTGACGAAAGTGTATAATATATAAGAGAAGACGTCAATTCAATTGATGATAAGACGTCAATTTAATATGTTTATACATTGTCAATTGAATTGACATCTCATCTTAAGTGGTAGTATGTCCTTAATTTAATTGACATCTTCTTTTGTTGAATTTTTTATTTAAAAATAAATTAATTTTAAAAATATGTAAGATTAGTTTTGATATTTATTTAAAAAAAGTTGACTTTGCGTTATTGAATCCCCTTTGATCTTTGAAATTGAATCACTTGGACTTACAAAATACAACTATTCAAGTTAATATTGACCTTTTGATACAACATTTTTATTTTTATTTTTATTTTGTACTTTTAAATATTGTATAAGAAAAAATTATTTTGGAATTAAAAAATGTATCTTGTTCATCTATAACTTAAATATATTAATTATTTGATGTAATTAAAATTAAATTTTTAAAATAAAAATCAAGTCAAAATCAGAGGGATTAGTTAGCAAAGTACACTCAAATTATTATTATTATTATTATTATTATTATTATTATTAAACTTTGATTAATTCAAAAAAATCCATATATACAATGTAATTGCTAAAGGATCCAACCCTAAAATTTCTAAAAACCAAAAGCATCCCACAAACAACTAACTAAAGAAACACACACCATGAGAAACTCTTTCACCGTCTATCTATGACTTTTTTTCATGATCAAGCTATAGAAAAAAGGGTCTCCATAAAAATATTTCACCCTTAATTTACAATTAAATAGAATCTCTTAATTTCATGTCTTACCTAAAGCTAACTTGAGCTTCTTACACGGAACCTCTCAAAAGATTGAGACGGCTCTGCCTCTTCCCACCAGTCAACAAAGAGCTTATGCAAATAGCATTAATCATATGAATGATCTTCTTTGGAATTGGTAGACACTACATCCAGAAATTGGTTATGACTAAAGTGACACTTTGGATAAGCTATACTCTTCCTACATAGCTCAAAAGTTTGGCACTCCAATGTGTTATTGTCCTTCACAATCTTGTCAATCAAAATCATGTAGTGTTTAATGGCTAGTTTTCTGCTAGTCAAAGATATTCCCAGATACCTAAAAGGTTAGGTGTTAGTTCCGTTTAAAACCTTATGATTTCTACCTATATAAAAATCAAGAACAGAACTCTAAAATAATTCCTGTAAGTTGATATAGCAACTTGTATCCCTTAAACACAGATTTGAATACAATTATGAGAATGAAGGCGAAAGCGTACTTGAATTTTCCATTGAAATCATTGAAGGTTTCGAGTATGTGATCTTCCAATTTGTAGAGTTCTTTAGGGTTCCTTGAATTTACTCTGATAGGGATGAAGAGAAAAAACATCATAAACCTTATTTTGTTCGTACTCTACAAATGGGGACCATAACCCATTTAAATAACCCTAAGGTTATTTCTTAATTTTCAATATTCTAATTTGACCCCTCATGAAATTAGGTATTGACTTACGGTATCTACACAATAACCTGATCTTTCATGACATTTATCCTTTTAGCATAAACTTAATATTATATTAATTAGACCCCTTTAAGTCTTTACTAATTAAATAATGACACTAACACCTTAAATGTTACATTTGTGACCCAAAATTCTAACAATCTCTCACTGGTCACATATGTAACTTTACATAAGTGTTAGACTTTATGAGCTCAAAATTTGCCATTATATTCTTTAAGCATATCTAAAGTATCCCGACCATTAGTCATGCCAATATACAGAATCAAGGTGATTTTCATTATATCAATCATAACTACACTCAGCAATGATCACTGATAGTGACACAATTAAATGACATAGATCCACCATGAAATGCGTAACATGAAAATCACATGAAGTTGGTCTTTACATGTCGATTTTCAACCGGCCCTACTTTACTGTAGTGAGATCATTCAATAACTTTATTGTACAAAATGTAAACTACTGAATATCAAACTTTATTAATTGGAAAATATCTAAAATTATAGTATGCATACATAATACCGAACACAAAACATAAAATTCATAATCGACTAACTCCCACTAAACCAAAGACTCCTCTAACGATAAAACACTCATGCGAGCAGTGTGCTCATGAAAGACCTTGGGTGGAAGACCTTTTGTAAGAGGATCTGCTATCATGGAGTTTGTCCCCAAATGTTCTATGAAAATTTGTCCACTTTGTACCCTTTCCTTAATAAGTAGGAACTTGATGTCAATATGTTTTGACTTAGTCGAGCTTCTATTATTGTTGGAATATAGGATGATTTATTTGTTGTCACAATATAACTTAAGTGCTCTTTCAATTCTTTGCACAATTCACAGCCCAATGACTAGATTCCTCAACCGAATCTCATGGTTGGATGCCTCATAACATGCTATAAACTCTGCTGCCATGGTGGATGAAGCCGTAAGAGTTTGCTTAGCAGTGCGCCAAGAAATTGTACCACCAGCCAACATGTAAATATAGCCTGAAGTGGATCTTTTACTGTCTTGGCATCTAGCAAAATCTGAGTCATAGATCTCTAACTAGTCTGACCTCCTATATGTGAGCATATAGTCTTTTGTTCTCTTTAAATACGTCATAACCTTTTTGGCTGCTTTCCAATGACCATTTCTGAATTGCTCAAATATCTTCCTAACATCCCAACTACGAACGCAATATCCGGACGTGTGCACACTTGGGCATACATCAGACTCCCTACTGTTAACGCATAAAGAATCTTTTGCATTTCTTGAATTTATAAGTTTCCTTTTGGGCACTGACTGAGACTGAATTTGTCTCCCTTAACAATTTGAGTATCTCCTGATTTACATTCCTGCATGTCAAACCTTTTAAGTACCTTTTCAATATAGCTCATTTGTGATAATCCTAGAATACCACGAGATCTGACTCGATGTATCTGAATTCCTAATACAAAGGAGACATCACCAAGATCTTTCATTTCAAAAAATTTTGATAGAAATTTCTTAGTTTTGTGCATCATTCCTATATCATTTTTGGCAAGCAGTATGTCATCTACATACAAGACCAAGAAAATGTATTTGCTCCCACTGAATTTGTGATACACACAATCTTCAACAACATTCACCTCAAAACCAAATGAGAGAATTACTTCGTGAAACTTGTGATACCACTGACGAGACGCATGCTTTAGTCCATAAATTGATGTTGTCAATTTGCAAACCATATTCTTTGAGTCTCCTGACACAAAGTCTCCTGGTTGCATCATATAAATTGTTTCATCAACGTTGCCATTGAAGAAAGTTGTCTTGACATCCATTTGATGGAGTTCCAAATCATAATGTGCAACAAGAGTCATGATTATCTTAAAAGAGTCTTTCGATGAAACTAGAGAGAAAATCTCTTTAAAGTCAATCCCTTCCTTTTGAGTATAGCTCTTAGCCACAAGACGAGCTTTATACCTCTCCATATTACCGTTAGAATTCCTTTTAGTCTTAAAAATTCATTTGCAACCAACGGATTTCACATCTTCTAATAATGGGAGAAGTTCTCAAACTTCATTGTCTTGCCTGGACTTATACTCCTCCTTCATTACTTCAATCCACTTTTTCAAGTTGAAATCCTGCATGGCTTGACGAAAGTTGATTGAATCATCTTCTAGCATACCATTATTTTCCTCATGTTCTTGGAGAAAGACTATGTAATTATCCTGAATAGTATTTCTCCTTTCTCTAGTGGATCTCCGCAAAGGTATTAGTTCTTGTAACACTTGTTCTTGAGAATTTTAAGTTTGTTCTTCATAAATTACCAAATCATCTTGAGTTTGAGGAATTGCAACAATGTCTTGTGCAGATACCGTACTTGCTTGATCAAAAGCAACTATATGAATAGGTTCTGAAATTGTTATCTATTCTTCCTCTGAGACAAAGTCCATAACCTTATTCTTCCCCCCAAACTCAATATCTTTAAAGAATGTGGTTGTTCCCATCTCAAAAATTGAATTTAATTTGGGATCAGAAAATTTGTAAATTCTAAATCTTTTAAAATAACCAATAAAGTGGCTGCTCATTATTCAAGAGTCCAATTTCTAAACATTATTGTTTTGCTTCTTCGCAATACTCTTTCATACTGCATCCCAATTTAATGACACGTCCAACCAGAATCTGGATCTGCTCCAGTACTTCATTTGTCCAGTTTTCAAGTTGTTTGTTTTGATGTATAACAAGTGGTAATTTAAAATTCAACTAAAAAAAAGTGTAAAAGAAAAAAAAAGTCCTTCAGATTCCTTCACTCTCGTATGTGAAACAATAGTTACTCCATTCAAATAAGTCACCGTGGTTGGTGTCTCTTCGCCTTTCTTGTTCCTCCATCGGGCTTTCTCGATAATTCATACAAATCTTCATTTGAAAACTGTTCCTGTCAAAGATTTGAAAAGACAAACTGTGAAAAGATTTTTGCTAGGAAAATTGGATAGCAGTTTTTGGAAAAATGCTGTCAAAAATTGCAAAGTATTGCAACTCCAAATTAATGAATCAGAGAGAAAGAAAAGGAGCAAAGACATAGACATAACTGTGAGAGACCAACTACTTTGGTGGTTGTAATTTATGTTAAGTTTTTTATTGAAAGAATGGAAATTGAGAAGAAGAATGGAGCAGATCTGAACTCGTCCAACTTCCACCACTTATTTAATTACTCAATAATTTAAATTAAATTGTTAATAAATCCCATTTAAGAATATGTTATTTACAAAAGGGAAATGATGATATGTACTACAAACACAAGAATCCTTTTTGACTTGTACAATTGCCTATTTATGATTGCTACCACTTATGTATTCTAGTCTTTCTTGCAACCTCAGGGTAATAAATGTATAATGAACATTGATAAAGTTTATTTTGAATCTAAACTAGCTTAACGTGGCTTTCCTATTTTAGAATAAGGATGATACACGTTCTGCTGTTAAATTTCGTTATAGTTATGTATATAAAAAAAACAAAAAACTGTTGCCGTTTGTAAGAAACGCAGAGATTTGTAAAAATGGTAGTTGAATATTGAGTAACAATATAAATGCAGCTAAGACAAGAGAATGAATGTGGTCCGATTCCAGCAGGAGTTAGAGTGAGTGAGGAAGATAAGATAACAGAGTTTGCATTGGTTACTACTATTAGAAGGGCTATCAGTTACTATTCTTCAATTCAGGCCCATGATGGTCACTGGCCTGCTGAATCTGCTGGACCTTTGTTTTTCCTTCAACCATTGGTCAGTCACCCTACTCATACTCTTATCGCTAATGCTATGCTTATATTCATATTCATATTTCTAACTAACCAACAACTATTACTATGCATGCAGGTAATGGCCCTCTATATTACAGGATCCCTTCATCAGGTTTTAGGGCCTCAACATAAGAAGGAAATTATTCGCTACTTATATAATCATCAGGTCTATACATTTACTTCTATTCTAAATAACTATATAAATGTAAGACTCAAATATTTGTTTACTTTATCTTCGTGTAACTATTTTTATTCAAAAAC
Organism: Lathyrus sativus; assembly: GCA_963859935.3. Taxonomy (NCBI): domain Eukaryota; kingdom Viridiplantae; phylum Streptophyta; class Magnoliopsida; order Fabales; family Fabaceae; genus Lathyrus; species Lathyrus sativus. The sequence goes on from OZ012735.1 coordinate 664,883,290, forward strand.
TAGTTTTCATAATGTACAGCATCTATCTTAGAAAACTACATCAAACTCCTAATCATCCCCCTACCAAATTCACATAGCCCTTCCATACCTTAAATGAAGTGAGAATGTGTTCTTGTTGAAACACCACGCCTCGCCATCATCACATATTCACATTTTGATCACTTCATCGAGGTAAACCTCCCTTTAGATGAGGATCCCGTCCCCTACTCAGAATCAAACATGTTGCCTCTGCACTAGAATCTATGCTCCAGTTTCCTCCCCAAAGCTATGTCTTCGTCCAAAACTTCATCTATTTCCTCCCAAAGAACCAGTGTGAATCGGAAGCACTTTCATCTTAAATTTCCATATTATTCAATCTATGATATAAAACTTGTGTGCAGAAATTGCAAGCAGAAAAAAACTTTTTCCCAATGAAAGTTAGAGTTTTGGCTTCACTTGTTATTGAAATAGAAAAAGATAAACCTCGTAAACAAAACAAATGAAAGAAAATGCAAAACTACAAATGTGTTTCTTCCAATGTATCCTATAATCCATTTAAGTTTAGAGCTAAGCTAATAGTGAGAGGATTGGATAGTCCATATATGTGAAAGATTCAATCAAGAACTAAGCTAACAGTGAGAGGTTTCGATAGTCTATAAAGGTGAAAGATTCAATCTTTATTGTCATCATTGCGCACATGTTAAAGAAAAAACAATAGTCTCCATTTTATTATGCAGTAATAACTTATATGTGAATTGTATGGTTGGCGATATGTGATGGTTTGACAGAACGAAGATGGTGGATGGGGATTCCATATAGAGGGACACAGCACAATGTTTGGATCGGCATTGAGCTATATTGCGTTGAGGTTACTTGGAGAAGGACCTGAAGATGGCGAAGACAGGGCAATGGACAGGTGCAGAAAATGGATCCTCGACCATGGTGGTTTAGTGGCTATTCCATCATGGGGAAAGTTTTGGGTCACGGTAAGCTAATCATAATTATAGTAGTTCACCCTATTCTAGACAAGTTTGCATAAAAATAAGCAATCAAATCATACTATATATAGGTCCTTGGAGTTTATGAGTGGCAAGGCTGCAATCCACTTCCACCAGAGTTCTGGTTTCTACCAAAGTTCACCCCTATTCATCCAGGTGCGCGTCTGAGTTGGTTAATACTTCTTTTTTTTTATGCAATCAGTATCTTGCCTAATTCCTTGGTCAATTTAAATATGCATGCAGGGAAAATGCTTTGTTACTGTCGGTTAGTTTACATGCCCATGTCATATTTATATGGGAAGAAATTTGTGGGCCCTATCACTGACCTAATAAGATCACTAAGAGAAGAGATGTACAACCAGCCTTATGATAAAATTAACTGGAACAAAGCCCGGAACACTATTGCTAAGGTTTGTACGAGTGTGGAACAAATCTATATATAGTATTTGATTTGATGCATTAAACATGCATATATAAATATGAAACTGACAATAGCATGCAATTCCAGGAGGATCTGTACTACCCACATCCTATGATTCAAGATATATTATGGGGATTTCTTTATCACGTGGGAGAGCCTATTCTGAACTGCTGGCCATTTTCCAAGCTTAGACAGAAGGCATTAGAAATCGCAATTAATCATGTGCGTTACGAGGATGAGAACAGTAGATACCTTTGCATTGGAAGTGTAGAGAAAGTATTATGTTTGATAGCACGTTGGGTTGAAGACCCGAACTCAGAGGCATACAAACTTCATTTAGCCCGAATCCCGGACTACTTCTGGCTCGCAGAAGATGGCCTGAAAATCCAGGTTAGTATTGTATTTAATTTATTACTTAACCAACTAAGGCATGCAACACTTCATTTAATAGTATGTAGTTGAGCCAGCACTTTAACAGTTGTTAAATAAATGTATAAATAATAATGGATGCAGAGTTTTGGATGTCAAATGTGGGATGCAGCATTTTCTATACAAGCAATACTTGCTTGTAACGTGAGTGAAGAGTATGGTCCTACGCTTCGGAAAGCACATGATTTCCTGAAGGCCTCGCAGGTAGTTGAAAATCCATCCGGTGAGTTTGAAGCAATGTACAGACACATATGCAAAGGATCGTGGACATTCTCAATGCATGACCAAGGCTGGCAGGTCTCAGACTGCACAGCAGAAGGACTCAAGGTTCTATTAATTATTTTATTGGTTTTTCAAAATATACATGCATGCCTAAATGATAATCATGACAACATACACACAAACATGCAGGCCGCACTGTTACTGTCAAAAATGCCAAGTGATCTCGTTGGAGAAAAATTGGAAACAGAGCGATTCAATGATGCTGTTAATGTCATCCTCTCTCTACAGAGCAGTAATGGCGGGTTCCCTGCTTGGGAGCCTCAAAATGCTTACAGTTGGCTAGAGGTATGTTATGAAGTTACTCTTATTCATCAAACAAATTTATATATAAAAGAAAAACTTATAAGAATGATAACAACTAATTATATGCATGAATGTCTGCTGCAGAAATTCAATCCAACTGAATTCTTTGAAGACACGCTGATTGAGAGGGAGTAAGACATATAGCAACATCAATCATAAACATTGTCGATGCATATATAAATTTCTCACTTACTTCATATACGTGTTCCTTGTTGTGAAAATAATAGGTATGTTGAGTGCACTGGTTCTGCAATGCAAGCCCTGGTACTCTTCACAAAGCTACACCCGTATCATAGAACAAAGGAAATACATCACTGCCTTGCCAAAGCAATTCATTATATTGAAAACACACAAAATCCTGATGGCTCCTGGTATTTTATCTTCTATTCTCTCTGATAATGCACCGCCTAATACTTTAGGGTGTTAAACATGACAGATTTTCTTTAAACTTAACTGACAAGTTGCAGCCACGTATGGTTCATAAATCACTATAGATAGATAGATAGATATAATTAGTACTTTTAATGAAACACAGGTATGGGTGTTGGGGAATTTGCTATACATATGGTACCTGGTTTGCTGTAGAGGGACTAACAGCTTGTGGAAAGAATTACCGTAATAGTCCTTCCTTGCGAAAAGCTTGTCAATTTTTGTTGTCAAAGCAACTTCCTAATGGGGGGTGGGGAGAAAGTTACTTGTCAAGTCAAAACAAGGTATATATATTATATAAGTTGATTTTACTTTGAACTCCAATGTATGAGAAAAGCTCACTTGTTTTTCCTTGTTAAATTAAATAGGTATATACAAACATAGAAGACAACCATGCAAATTTAGTTCAAACTTCGTGGGCTTTGTTGTCCCTTATCGGTGCAGGGCAGGTTAGTAGTAAATAATAAGGCTAGCTTAGTTCTTGCCTCCTAATAATTAGGAACTAATGTGCTTTTCTAAATCTGGATGAATGTTTTTGTTACAAAAAGGCTGAGATAGATCCAACACCCATACACCATGGAATGAAGTTAATAATCAATTCACAAATGGAAGATGGAGACTTCCCACAGCAGGTAATTAGTTTATCACTTCTCACGTCTCGTCAATTTATGTACTGTATTTTTATTAATTAGCGACAACAAATAAAAACATGCAACTATACAGGAGATAACAGGAGTATTTATGAGAAATTGTACCCTAAACTACTCATCATATCGAAACATCTTTCCTATATGGGCTCTTGGAGAGTATCGCCACCGAGTCTTGTTTGCCAAAGCTCCAAATACTGCAGCTTGAATAGTGACTACTCGCTACCCAAGTGCTAATCGGTTGTACACAAGTTATGAAACTACAGTTTGATTACTATTTTTATGAATTTTACATTTTCCTGCATTTCTTAAAATATGTAAATGTGGTTCTTTTTACAATAAGTCTTTCTACAAGAATCTCATATGTAATGTAACTTTAAGAATATTCGTTTAAGACATTTATTTTGTTATTTAGTCATTTTCAGTTCAAAATGGCAGTTATATTTTCAGTTCCATATGCATTTTAAGATCTTGGACTTTTACTCTATAATCCGTCCCAATGGAATTTATATACGTGTTGGAAGAGTGTGAACTGATTGGTCACCATATTTGAGAGTGGCAGTTTTATCAACAACAGAAAAACAACCTAAGCTAATTGAATTCGTGCACTCCAAAGGCATCCTTAAAATAGTAATTAGCTACCACATTGACGAAGATTTTATTAATTTTGCAAAGCAGGGTCCATGAGTATAGATACCTTAATATTCACTTCTGAGTTCTGACGTGTTAATAAGTGAGTAGAGAAAATATTTATTTATATTATCCGCAGTTACCCATTAAGGTAAGGTATCCAGCTCATTCTGGATTTATCCACAGATATAGTTATTATTTACATATCTGCCATCAATATCCTATTATGATGTTGCGGGATGAGAAAGAGGATGAAGATGAGTTGGAGTCCATGGTTCAGTATTAATCTAATGTGGCAACAATGACATGCATTTCATGTTAGCACCAGATAAATGAAGATTTACAGTAGAGACTAAAATGGGTCATTGTGAAAACATCACCGGTCAATAAGAGAAAACGTTGCAAGGTCTAAAAGGCAAAAATCCCTTTTCTAAAGTAAATAATATCAATCATTGATGAATAAATTAATGATTAATATTGCATGTGGATGCATAATAAATCGTAGATGTGTTGAAATATGAATCCTTAATTCCCTTATTTTAGTCCCTACTCGCCTTAGAGGTTTCTCGAAACAGGGACACATTGGCATCTGCACACCCAACAGTTATATTCGTATACGAAAGGACTTTAAATAATTGTGAAAGGTCATTGTCGAAGTGAACTCCTATTCCGGCAGTAGAAATTAGTAGTCTAATAGGATATTTTCGTCTCTGACAATTTTTTCTTTTGTGGTTCATTCGTGTCATGTAATCACTCACTCAATATTACATAAAGCATGAGAAAACAAGGGCAATTTTGAAGAGTGACAAAAACCAACTGTAGCTCATATACAATGAGGATAGCACCAATGACAGAAAAACGCTGAAAGGGTAAGATAAGAGGGCTAACAGAAAAGTAAGAAAATATTGGGAAATGAGCAATTTCAGCGTCTAATAAGAGTATAGTGATTGGAAATTTGCCTACAAATGGATATGCTAACTGGTTACCAGAATTTCCTCCCAATTGCTTAAAGTGGTTGCCAAACTCAACAATAAACAATAAAGTTTGATTCAGTTTTTAGTCATTCACAAAAGGAATCCTCCATTGACATACAAGATCTGACAAAATATTAACTCCTTAGTCATGACAAGTTCTAGATACTGCCCAAGACTTTTAAAATGGCGCACACACATGGCTTTTAGAAACAGAAATAGTACAAAATTCATTCTTAATCCTTTCGCTAACTAGCTAGCAGCATGGACAAAACTCTTCAATTTTAAGGATTCTTATATTGATCTTAAGCTTTTTAAAGAAAAAACAATAGTACTAGAGTTACAGGCATATTACATGATTATCTCATCATTAGAAATGCAATCTAAAACATCAAAAATAATCATTTAGAGTAAAAAAAATTAAACATTGAGTATTTAAATGTTATTGAAAAATATACCTGAACAATTGACAAGACTGAATCAGTCCGTCGAAAGAAGAACCACGTACAGGAACACCAAAAACAGGCAAGAGAATAAGAGCAGCAGCTATACCCGAGATTTGCAAAACTAATTAATAACTGATGTTTATGAGAAAATTGGTCATTAAGGAAATTAATACAAAGTACAGCTGAAGGGAACTTACCCAGAAAGTGAGCTGTGCACCACTAGCACCAGCACAATAACTTGTATGTCTCGCTCATGAGCACTTTCGTCTATAAAGTCAAATTCTTGAAGAAGTGGGACATTAGGCAACATTTGAGTTAACCTCCACTCATCCAACTTCCCCTCATTCAAGGGTTGCCGACAAATTTATATGGTTCTGAAGTTTTATGGCCCAAATAAAATAGTCAATGTGAAACTGTCTTAATAGGTTCCCCAGTCAAAAACTCAATAAATCAAATTTTAAATTGCTGATTATCCTGTGTAGGCAGGCCAATTTTGGTTTGGAAATGGGAAAGGTTGCCAACTCCTCCTCTGTTGCCGGTGCTATCCACCTCAATGGCACTACATCCTGGCACCTTTTTTATATGCAAAATTTTCATCTTACATCTTGTCTTACTTGCATCTTCCCATCTGTCAGCAGAAGCATAAATGCTAGCAAGGAGTGAATGAAGACTTGAATCACTGGATTTCACTTTTGCCAGTGTTATAGCAAGCCTTTCACCCATATCAATATTACCATAAGTTCTGCAGGCACTTAGCAAAGACCCATAAATTGCAGCTATTATCTCATTTTTTTGGTCTGGCAACTTCCTTATCAACTCCTCCGCCTCATGTAACTGTCCAGCTCGACCAAGAAGATCAATGAAACAGCCATAGTGTTCTAAATTTGGTTCAATACCATATATACATGACATGGAATGAAATAACTTGCGGCCTTCTTCTACCAATCCTGCATGACTACACGCATTCAAAAGAACAATAAACGTAACATCATCAGGTTTTGCCCCAAATGTTTTCATTTCTTCAAACAACTCCAGTGCTTTGTTTGTCTTACCATTCATGGCCAGTCCACAAATAATCGAAGTCCACGAGGCAGTATCCTTTTCTTTTAATCCATTAAAAACCTCCAAAGATTTCTCTACGCAACCACATTTAGCATACATTTCAATAAGGGAAGTACCAACCACAGCATCCACCATGATTCGGTTTTCATGTACATAATCATGAATCCATCTGCCATGCTCTAGAGTTCCCAACTGAGCACAACATGTAAGGAGTGCAACTACAATGAACTTGTCAGGCTTCACTCCTCTGACTTGCATCTCCCCAAATAATGCAATTGCCTCATCAAAACAATTAAACTGAACATACCCATTTATCATAGCCGTCCAAAGAACAACATCCCTTATTGGACTCTTGTCAAACAAATCTCTAGCTTGATCCAACTGACCGCAATTCACATACCCAGTTACCATACTTGTCCAACAATTCACATTCTTCTCGGCCATCCCATCAAAAATCTCACGAGCCACACTCACATATCCACACTTACAATACATGTCCAACAATGCATTCCCCATTATGATTGTAAAATCCAATTCCTTTTCAATATAACTATGAATCTCCTTGCCAACCTCCACATTCCTCAACGCAGCACACGCAGTTAGAGTGCTCACAACAGTAGCTTCACTAGGCTTCTCATTGCTTTCCATTCGCATCCGCTGAAAAACTTCAACAGCCTCCTGGAATCTCATACACCTAACACAGCCTGAAATCATGATGTTCCAAGAGACATTATCTCTGTGAGGCATTTCCTCAAACAGTTGTTTGACACAACAAAGACGACCCAATTGAGCATACATTTCCATCAACGAATTACAAACATAAGCATCAAACTCAAGACCAGTCTTGATGACAAAAGCATGAAGCTTTTCTCCTTGAGCAGAATCTCCCATGCACCCAATGGCCTTTAAAACATAAGGGTAGGTGTAATTATCAGGCCACAATCCGTGTTGTCTTAGTTGGTGGAAAAGAGAAAGGGATGTGGTGAAACTGCCCCTTTTGACGAAAGCTTTGATGAGGAGATTGTAGGTGAACAGAGATGGGTGTTGGGTGTGATTGAAGATTGAAAGTGCATAGTGAAAGTGTTGAATGGAAACAGCCATGAGCTTGTTGAGGGTGTCTCTGTCTTGTTGGAGACCATTGGAGAATATGAGAGAGTGAATCTGCTTGAGCTGCCGCAATGATTTGCAGATTTTGAGAAGAGAAATACAAGTTCCTTTCATCACAAACGGCACAGTGGAATGAAATTAACATGGAAATCAGAATTTAAATAAAAACATATTTATCAGAACATGGAAGAATGTCGTAAACATGACACTTCTTGACACTTCTTATTTGTTGAGTTAATATCAAATTTGAATCCAATTTTGTTATCAGATCTGAATAAATTAGATTTATAAAACTTGTTTTCATTTGTATGTTATTTTTTTAGTAAGGATCTTTAACGTTAAGAGTAAAATAAGTGTTATTTTTTTTATTATTATCGTACCGTTGAAGAAAATGATAATCATAATCTTTTAATATTGTTACAAAAATCCATCAGTATTTTTTGTATAATAAAATATTTTAAATAATAGTTTAATAAAAAATAAGATGATTAAGTATATTTATTCAATACACTGAAGAAAAATTAAATAGTCGGTGTTAAATTAATTTTGGTAATGAAATATTAATAAAAGTTAGTGTAATATCAATTGAATATATGCTCTAATGGTAGAGATATCGACTATTGTTGTTAATCGATGCCGTCAAGAATAAATCAAAATATGAGAGAAGATTGAATTTTTTGAACAAACACAAGAAACCTTATTAGGTTTTGAGAGAGAGAGAGAGAGAGAGAGAGAGAGAGAGAGAGAGAGAGAGAGAGAGAGAGAGAGAGAGAGAGAGAGAGAGAGAGAGAGAGAGAGAGAGAGAGAGAGAGAGAGAGAGAGAGAGAGAGAGAGAGAGAGAGAGAGAGTGTGTGTGTGTGTGTGTGTGAGAGAGAGAGAGAGAGTTGAAGGAAGAAGAAGAATCATAATTGGTTATAACTATTTTACTATTCAGTTTCTCTATTATGTTCAAAAATTACAAGTGAATATCAACATCCAAAAAATGATATCTCTCTCTCAACAACCTGAGAGATCTAGTCTATTTATAAACTATTAAGTTAACTTAAGTTACAAACTACTTAAATAATTAGGCTAAACAAACAGGCACAATTTGACATGCTAACAATCCTAGCATTTTCACTACTACATGCTTGAGCATACTTCGACTACAGCATGCATAATCAACATGTGTACAAACTTCGACTACATGTTAAACCTTTGCGAACCATGAAGTTACCTTTGTCGATACTAGAGTTCTATCTAAAATACCACAAATCTCCACCTTGGAACAAACTCTACACTAACAAGGAACAAAATAACTTTCATCATGCAACTTCATCAACTGCATATAGTGGAAAAACTTGTTACTTGGTAATGTCTTGGTGATCATATCAGCAGCATTGTCATCAGTCGAAACCTTCGGTATTTGGACTTCCCCATGCTCGATTGTCTCTCTGACAAAGTACAATCTCACATTGATGTGCTTGGTTCTTTCATGATAGACTAAGTTTTTCGACAGATGTATTGCACTTTGAGTGTCAAATTTAACAGTGATAACTCAACCTTGAAGTTTCAGCTCTTTAGCAAAACCTTCAAGACATAATGCTTTTTTCACAACTTCAGTGAGGGAAATATATTCAGCTTCAGTGTTTGATAAGACAACAACCTTCTAAAGTGTTTCCAACTGATTGTTGTAGCAAACATAGTGAACGCATATCCAGAAATAGATTTTCTAGAATCCATATAACCTTCATAATCAAAGTTGATAAATCATTTGATTTCGACTTTGCTATCATCTTCATAGGCTTCGCCATAAACCAAGACTTTGCTCGGAGACCCGTTTATGTACCTTAGAACCCACTTTAATGCTTGTCAGTACCCCTTTCCAGGATTGACCATATACCTACTTACAAGACTCACTCCATACACTATGTATGACCTCGTACAGACCATAACATACATCAAAGAACATATTGTACTAGTATATGGAATATTACTCATATAGTGATTTATTTTTCTAGGATTATTTCAGATAAGAATTTCATTTTCTCATGCATTTGTAGATAAGAAAATAGTTGTGCGGATTTTTGTACTATTATAAACCGCACAACTACGACCTTCACTTTTTTTTTATTTTTTACCTTCTTCTTCTGTTGTTGCTCTATTATCTTATTCTAGTATTCAACTTTCTAATCCATAAGACATTTGTTTTATTATATCAATACCATGAACCCACTTATGGAACCACACAAAAATTTAGGCCCCTCCCTAGTTCCTCCACTGCTTGAACATGCATGCCATTTCAATTGGGAAATTAATACTACAAGATTCACATATTAATTTTACAAGATTCACATACTCAACACATATAGTTTTTGAATAAATTGACATTTCAACATAATCATTGCTTTATTTGAATACAGGGGACCAAGAGTTGACTTAATGTTGTGGTGTTATCATTGAAAACGATGCCAGTAATCGTCGTACTGTTTTGACATCTGCAAAGCTCATCTGGTGTCCTACTCAAGAAAATGTGTTGGAAGATAAATTGGTTGATAGTCTTAAGGTTGGTGTTTATATCCATGCCTTTCAAGTAAATTGGGTCTTAAACCTAATTTGTTGAAGGTTTTATTTGGATGACGATTACTTGGATGATCGAGTAAGGTAACTCGTATCCAAATAATCAAGGAGAAGAATTGAAGGCTTTGAACCATCTATCTTTTCATCCTTAATTGTGAAAGGGTTCAATATAGTTAAAGTATTTTAAGTGGATGACGAGTACTCAAATGACTGAGTAATGTAACGCCTCGTTACTTTAAATTATTTTTCATAATTTAATTCTATGAAGTTGGGTGTATAAATGTGATTATGTGTGCTTTATTGTGTTTGGGGTACCCTGCAGTAGGGGGTAGTAACCTTAATATTCATGACCTCGAGGGTGAGGGGTGTGTGGCTAATTTTGTAGAATTGGTGGTGCGGTGAAAATGATTAATAAGTAATATTAATAATTTAATTATTATAAGATAATGTTTTTGATGTTTTAGTTATAAGATAATTGGTAATATTAATATTGGAATAATAATTATTATAGTAATATAAAAATATTAAGGTGAAAATGAGAAGGATGGGCATAATTGACAAATGGGAGAATGTTGAGGGCATAATAGAGAGTTAGAGGAATAAGTAAGGGCATAAGAGGCAAACTATAGTTGAGGGGGTTATAAGGGAATTGGAAGATTGGAATCAGTTTCTGATTGTACGCATTTTGGAACTGACAGAGAGAAAGGCTAGGTCTAGAGGAGAAGAAGAGGAACCACCATCTGTGAAAGTTTAGAAAGCTCGACTTCGAGGTAAGGGTGTTCTGGTTTTATAAGGGTTAATATGTTGAATGGTGGGTAAAAGTTAGGTTTTGTCTTATGGGTGGAATGTTGTTCTATGTTATGATTACTATGGATACTTGATCAATGATAAAATTATTAGTTGATTGTGTGATAAACGATGTTTTTCTAACTGGTATGTGAGTAGTAATTCTGTTTTGGAAATTGTTGAAAGTGCCTCCATTTTTTAGTCTTGGAGCTTCGAGTCGGAAGTATAAAATTGATGATAATTTATTGTTAATTCATGAGTAAAACATAGCCTAAATTGAGTTTTATGATGTTATTAATATAAAATCATGTATAGGGTGATGGGGGTTAGTGGTGTAGACTTTGGAGTGAAAATTTGTGGTGAAACTGCTTTAAAAAAATGATTTTTAGGGTTCAGAACAGTGTGCGTCGACCGCTAGAACCCCTGGGTCGACCTGAGATCATCCTAATGTAATATTGTGGAAATTTGTACAGGATGAGTCGACTCATAGGCCCTGCGTCAACCTAAGTACCATGCGTGTCGACCTTGGGGTCGACTCATAAGCAAAAAAACGCCAGAAACGGTTTCGGTCATAACTTTTTAACTATTAATCTAAATGACGAACGTTCGAAGCGTTGGAAAGTTAATGAGTAGAAATTTAACATGATATAATTAGATGAATTATTTTCCTAATCTTTTTACGTCTAATATCTTAAAGAATGTGATTGTTGCTTGTTGTGTGTGTTTGTGTGTGTGTGTGCGCGCGCGTGTGTGTGTGTGTATATATATATATATATATATATATATATATATATATATATATATATCTGTGTGTGTGTGTGTGTGTGTGTGTGGTGTGTGTGTGTGTGTGTGTATGTGTATACTGTATGAGATACATTTTTATGCTTGTTGGCCAATTTGGACGGTTTATACTAACCATGGTAGTGGTTATTGTAAACGATGGTGTTGGTGTTGGTGTATGCATAAATAGTTGCATTGTATACATTTGTGGACAGATACTCTGTTGTTGGTGAGCCTAAAATCCCATTGTATGGATTCAGTTGATAGCTGATTCAGAGGTGATGGATCAATGAGTGGTTCTTATCCTAGGAGGTGAGAATCAGAACAGTGAACCTGAGTGTTCGCGAAAATTGGTATCACATGCATACACATTGAGTGGATGTGAGTATCATTGCATTATATGTCATATATGTTGCTAAGTTGTTAAATACGTGGTGGTGGGTGATTAATTGATTTGTATCGTATGATTTTTTGTTTGTTTGGTGAATAATAGTGATGATATCATTGGATGATTGGTGTGAGATGTTAGTTGAATTGTTGTTGTGCTAACTTGATGCATGATCGGTGGATTTCAGTTGTGTTTTCAAACGCTGTTTGTGGTTAATTTCGCAATGTTTTTATCTAATTTTAGAAGCTTTAGTTGTGATTATCTGCATTACTCGTAGTTGTGTGTCTTCGAGTCTTATTTTTAAGTTTATGTTGTTTTTGCCGCTGGTGCGTTTGATTTGGTTTCTTTCAGTGTGTTTTTGGCATGAATGGAGAGCACGACAATCGCACCGCATTCGGAGGAAAAGAAAAGGCGAAAAAGGGAACTCAGAGCTGCGACACGGGTACCCGTGTTGCACAATACGACCCGTGTCATGAGGGACACGACTGGCAGACACGGGTGGACCAAAGCTGATGAAAAAAGAAGACTCAGACTTGCAACACGGGTGCCCGTGTCATGTAACACGGCCCGTGTTGCAGCCCTTGGAGAGGAACACGCCCCAAAAGGAGCCAGCAGCCTGACACGGCCACCCGTGTTGCACAACACGGCCCGTGTCAGGGCCACTGAACGTGAAATTTCTCTGTTTTCTATTTTTTTGCTGTCAGACCTATTTCGAAGGGCATTTAAGACATTTCGCTATGTAATTTGAATTTAGATATAAGAGGCACATTTTAGAAAGGAAAAGAACACTTTTTGAACAGGGATTAGGATTGGCGACTAAGAGGAGATTTTCGGCTGGAAACAGAGGATCGATCAAAAGCGGAAGCAATTGATGATCCAAGGAGTTCAACGTGCATTGTAATGATCTTCTCCTTTTTAATTCTAATTACTTTTATGTTGACCAAGAACATGAGTAGCTAAACCCCCAAGTTGTTAGGGGGTGGTCCTTAATGCGATGTAATGACATTTATATAATTATTCTACGAGAACTATGTTTTTACCTTAATATATTTGATTTTGCATTAATCTTATTCGTATTCATATTGGAAAGTAGGATTCGAATAGTGCTTAGGATTAGTCTGGAAAGTCAACTTAACACTTTTGCAAAATAGTATCACGGTCGATATTGCTTAGGAATGAGGATATCCCGTATCACGTATTTTATGGTCGGAATTATTGCTTGATGTTTTTCAGGGACACTGAGGAATTAGTGAACAGGAAAATCATCAAAGGGTTTCCATTAAGGAATTAAGGCAACTAAAGTGGCCAACTAATAAATTAAGGTTAATAACTAGTATAGTAGAATAATCATACAGAGTCTTCACTCGTATTGTCTCCACTCCCCTAACACTGTTCTTAGATTAATTAATTAAGTCTGTATTTACTGTGATATTACTCTGCCACCAAACAAACCACTAGACCTTTTGTTCAATTGAATTCGAAAAAATCCGTTAATTACTACGCAGTCCTCGAGATCGATACTTGGGACGTTTCCCTTATTACTACAATTGGTAAAAATAGTACACTTGCTATTTTCCCGATCAAGTTTTTGGCGCCGTTGCCGGGGACTGCCAAATTAACATTGTTTTTAGAATCCAAAAGAAATTTTGTTGCTCTGCGACTAAAATTGTATTGTTTACTGCATTACTTTTATCCGTTTATTATCTAACGCGTGTCTAATTGTGTATGCGAGGTCAGGCCTCAGCTAAATATTCTTTTGATACAGAACCAGAACGAGCATTACACGAAAGACGGAGATTAGCTAAAGTTAAAAGACTGGAAGAAATAGAGGAAATTATATCCGTGCAGAGCGACTCCGAAGAGAGAGAGACACCACCTGAGACTGTTCAAATGGCTGGAAATCCACCTCAGCCTGAAAGACTGCTAGGAGACTATGGAGGGGCCAATGCTCAACCGAACCGGATGACCATTGTGAATCAACCGGTGAATGCTGCGCATTTTCAGCTACACCCTTCCACCATCCGTCAGTTGGAGAGCAAGCCGTTCGCCGGTAGAATCAACGAAGATGCAAATAAACATCTTCAGAGATTCCTTACAACCACCACTTCGCTGAAAATAGAAGGACATTCCGAAGAGGCCAAAAGATTAGTTATGTTCCCGTTCACACTCACTGATGATGCGGAAGAATGGTTTTACTCGCTTCCCACTGGGAGCATCACAACATGGCAAGAGATGGAAACTGCGTTCCTGAATGAGTATTTCCCTGCCTCAGTGTTCATCCGAAAAAGATACGACATTGTCAACTTCAAGCAAAAAGAATGAGAATCTTTAGGGGATGCATATAAGCGGTTTAAGAGGTGTCTTACAGCATGTCCTACTCATAACCTGGACGCCACGGAGCAGATGCAAAACTTTGTGAATGGATTACGACTCAAAACAAAATAGCTCATAGATACTGCTGTCGGTGGCTCAACCAACTTCTCAACAGCCACAGGTATCAGAAGGATCATAAAAGCAATCGCCGCGAACGAGCACCTTGAGTTGTATGATCGCACGGTAAACCAACCGGAAGGCAAGATTGATCTGAAGCTGGCAGACCAGGTTGTTAAAATGGAGGATCAGATCACCGCTGAGGTAGAGAGAAGGTTAAAGAAAATGAATGTTGAAACTCAGGTAGTGGCACAGGCTGAGCCAGTTCAAGCAGCACCTTGTGAAATATGCGGTGGGCCACACTTTACAATGCATTGTGTAGCAACCCAAGAGCAAGTGGAACAGATTAATATGTTGAGGCAGAACAATCCTTACGCCAACACATATAATCCTGGTTGGAAGAATCACCCGAACTTTTCATGGAAAGATCAACAAGGTAACGTGCAAAAACCTATTCAAGGCCAACAACCGTATCAACCTCAGCCACAGCAATACCAGCAGACACCGTACCAACCTCAATATCAACCACAAGCGCCTCGAAAAGCTGATTGGGAAGTGGCCATTGAGAAAATGGCCGCCCAAAGTTCTCAATTTCAAGAAGAGACAAGGAGTAACTTCAGGAATGCTGGAGCATCCATAAAGAATCTTGAAGTACAAATGAGTCAAATTGCCCAACAGCTAGCAAGTTCACAAGCGCCGGGTACACTTCCAAGTGCCACAGTACCAAATCCGAAGGATCACCACCAAATTAAGGCGGTAGTAACAAGAAGTGGAAAAGCCAAGGAAGTAGGAGAAGAGGAAACGGAACTAAATGATCAGATGATTGAAGTGGAGCTGGAAATTAAAGAGAATGAAACAGTCGAGGAAGAAGTGGTGAATCGGTACCGGTAACTAAAGAAAAAGTGGTAGAGCCGAAACCGGTGATCAAGCTACCATACCCCTCAAGAAATAAAAAGAAAGGACAACAAGAGAAGAATTTCGAGAAGTTCCTGGAGCTGTTTAAAAAGCTGGAGCTGAACATTCCGTTGTTGGAGGCACTAGAACAAATGCCCACCTATGCAAAATTCATGAAGGATATCATTGCTAAGAAGCGGACTAGTGAGTCTGAACCTGTTATTCTAACGGAAACTTGTAGTGCTATTTTGCAGGGTCTGAAGATTCCAGTCAAGAAGAAGGACAGTGGAGCTGTTACAATCCCATGCACTATTGGTGATAGGTCATTCAACAGAGCTTTAATTGATTTGGGAGCAAGTATTAGCCTCATGCCCTTGTCCATCTACAAAAAGTTGGATATCGGTGCAGTTCAAGACACTCGGATGACCCTCCAGTTTGCTGATCATTCAGTTAAGCGGCCATATGGAGTGGTTCAAGATGTACTAGTTAAGGTAGATAAGTTTGTGTTTCCGGTTGATTTTGTGATCCTAGAGATGCCGGAAGATGAAGAAATGCCGTTAATTTTGGGCCGACCATTCTTGGAAACCGTAAGAGTCATGATAGATATGGAAGGCGGCACCCTGACCTTGAAAGTATATGACGAGGAGTTAAAAATTGATGTTAGTAATACCATGAAGCATAAACAGGATCGGGGCACCAGCAGCAACATACAAGTGCTAGAACAGGTCGTAGAGAGCGAACATTTGGAGAGTGTGACCCAACTGCCCCTAGAGAGAGTGCTAAGCATGTCGATCTTTAAGGAAGACAAAGAAGTAGATGAGAATGACAGAGAGGTAGTCGAAATGTTGGACACTCGACCATTCCAAAGGGGATCCCGACCACATCGATGGGAGGACTTACGGCAACCTATAGAGCTTGAGGGTAATGACGAAAAGCCTAAAGGTTCGGAATTGAAACAACTGCCGGAAAATCTCAAATATGTGTTTCTAGACACCGAGAAAAAGTGTCCCGTCATTATCAGCTCTAGTTTGAAAAGTGTCCAAGAGAAACAACTGATTGGGGTTCTAAAAAAATTTAAGAGTGCTATTGGTTGGAAAATAGAAGACTTAAAGGGTATAAGTCCTACAATTTGCATGCACAAAATCCTTATGGAGCTGGACCATAAACCGGTTGTGCAGCCCCAGCGAAGACTGAACCCCGTTATGAAGGAAGTCGTAAGAAAGGAAGTGGTGAAATTGTTGGATGCTGGACTTATCTATCCTATATCCGATAGTTCATGGGTGAGCCTTGTTCACGTGGTGCCTAAGAAAGGAGGTACAACTGTGGTGACTAATGACAAGAATGAGTTGATTCCTACGCGTACCATCACTGGTTGGAGGGTATGCATTGATTATAGGAGACTTAATTTAGCCACCAAAAAGGATCACTTCCCGTTGCCCTTTATTGATCAGATGTTAGAAAGATTGGCTGGTCACGATTACTACTGCTTTCTAGATGGATACTCCGGATACAACCAAATCGCGGTTGCGCCGGAGGATCAAGAGAAGACAGCTTTCACATGCCCGTACGGAGTTTTTGCTTATAGGAGAATGTCATTCGGGTTATGTAATGCTCCAGCCACATTTCAAAGATGCATGACTTCCATTTTTGCGGATATGCTCGAGAAACATATGGAAGTCTTCATGGATGATTTTTCGGTTTTCGGGTCATCATTTGATGATTGTTTAACTAACCTGTCACTTGTTTTGCAGAGATGTCAGGAAAGTAACTTGATCCTGAATTGGGAAAAATGTCATTTCATGGTGAGAGAGGGCATCGTCCTTGGTCACAAAATCTCACACAAAGGGATCGAAGTTGATCAAGCAAAAGTGGAAGTAATATCCAAGTTAGCACCACCCGTGAACGAGAAAGGTATTCGAAGCTTCTTGGGTCACGCAGGGTTCTACTGCAGGTTCATAAGAGACTTCTCCAAGATAGCTAAACTGTTGACGTCCTTGTTAGTCAAGGAAACGGCGTTTGTGTTCAATAAGGAATGTGCTGATGCATTCGAGAACCTGAAAAATAAGTTGGTGTCAGCACCAATTGTGATAGCCCCCGACTGGTCACTGCCGTTTGAGATCATGTGTGACGCCAGTGACATCGCAGTAGGGGTTGTATTGGGGCAGCGGAAAGAGAAGCTTTTGCATGTTATTTACTATGCGAGTCACGTTTTGAACCCAGCACAGATGAATTATGCAACTACTGAGAAGGAGTTGCTAGCGGTGGTGTATGCCTTTGACAAATTTAGGCAATATCTGTTAGGTTCTAAAGTGATTGTTTATACTGACCATGCTGCGTTAAAATATCTTTTTGCTAAACAGGAGTCAAAGCCCAGGCTGCTGAGATGGATCCTTCTTCTCCAAGAATTCGATGTGGAGATTCGGGATAAGAGAGGATGTGAAAATACTGTAGCTGATCACCTCTCGCGAATGTCACCGATTGAAGAAAACGAGGAAAAGCGACCGATAAAGGACGAGTTTGCTGATGAACACATCCTGGTTATTCATGGTGTTCCTTGGTTTGCTGATTACGCCAACTATTTAGTCGGGGGTCTCATACCCGACGATTTTGATTCTAACAGACGGAAAAAGTTTATTCATGACTGCAGGTTCTACTTATGGGATGACCCGTTTCTTTACAAGAAAGGGGTGGATGGACTGATCAGACGATGCGTTCCGGAAAACGAGCAAAGAAAGGTGCTCGAAGCATGTCATAATTCAGATTATGGAGGGCATTTCAGTGGCGACCGCACCGCAGCCAAAGTCCTCCAATCAGGGTTGTATTGGCCGTCTTTGTTCAAGGATGCCCAGAACGTGGTTAAGGAATGCGACAGATGTCAACGGACTGGGAATATCTCGAAAAGAAACCAGATGCCGCAGAATTCCATGTTAGAAGTAGAGTTGTTTGATGTTTGGGGGATTGATTTTATGGGACCATTCCCACCATCATTTGGAAAACACTACATATTGGTAGCAGTTGACTATGTTTCGAAATGGGTAGAAGCAGTGGCACTACCAACCAATGATGCTAAAGTAGTGGTCAGATTTCTGAAGGAGAACATATTTTCGCGGTTTGGAGTACCAAGGGCCCTTATAAGTGATGAAGGAACTCATTTCCTAAACCATCTCATGGAAAAGCTACTTCTTAAGTATAATGTGAAGCACAAAATATCCACTCCGTACCATCCTCAAACCAACGGGCAAGCCGAGGTGTCAAATCGACAACTCAAACAGATATTAGAGAAAACAGTGCGTGCATCCTGTAAGGACTGGGCAGTAAAGCTGGACGACGCTCTCTGGGCATATCGCACTGCATACAAAACACCCATTGGTATGTCCCCGTACCAACTGGTCTATGGTAAAGCTTGCCATCTGCCTCTAGAGTTAGAACACAAGGCATTATGGGCATCAAAAGTTCTGAACCTAGACCTCACCAGAGCAGGAGAGTCCAGAACCCTCCAACTCCATGAGCTAGAGGAATTCAGGAATCAGGCATATGAGAATGCAAAAATGTACAAGGACCAAGCAAAGAAATGGCATGATCGACGTATTCAGAAGAAAGAATTTCGGGAAGGACAATTAGTACTGTTGTACAACTCCCGACTGAAACTATTTCCGGGAAAGCTTAAATCAAAATGGTCTGGACCATTTGTAGTATATAAGACATTTCCGCACGGAGCAGTTGAGCTGAAAAATCCAGCAAATGGGGACATTTTTAAAGTAAATGGTCAGCGTCTGAAACCTTACTACGAGGGACAACAGAAGGATCGCAACGATGTCGTTCATCTCACGTGATACGATGATGGACCGTCGAGCCAGGCGACGTTAAATGAAGCGCTTCGTGGGAGGCAACCCACGTATTTCATTTACACGTTTTCATTTTGTTTTTGTTTTAACAGGTTTTGCTAAACTCGCAGTTCATCAGTGAAAGAAAATGTCGGAGACCAGAGGAGAAGAAAAATATGAGAAACAACACCCTGACACGGGTGGCCGTGTTGTACAACACGGGCCGTGTCAGGTTCACCAGACAGAAAAAGGAAGTGGGAAAAACAGGTGGATCAGTGGAGCAACACGGGTGCCCGTGTTGTGCAACACGGCCCGTGTTGCAGAGGCGTACTTTGAAAAAAAAATATAGTCTACAGGGGGAGCAACACGGGTGCCCGTGTTGTGCAACACGGCCCGTGTTGCAAGGCGCAGTCAGAATTTTAAATTTTTACCCCGTGGGGCCCACCACTTAAACCCCCACTTATCACTACCCATCACATAATTCCTATCATTTTTTCATCTTCCTCTTTCTTCTCCCTCACAAAACCCCTAACCTCCATAACCATCTCTACACAAAAGCTTCCTTATCTACCACACCCACTCACCGGAACCACTTCCGTCCTTCACAAAAAACACTCTACTCATTATTGTGCTTAATTCTACGGTTTCGTTTTTCACTAACAGGGATTTCGAAATTTTTCGAACCATCTGTGTTGTTTTGTGTTTTGCAGGTTCAGAATGCCTCCTCGTAGAGATACCGGAAAAGCAGTGGCGGAAACTTCACGCCCCAGAAAGAGAGCACACCGTATGGCGAACCCTCACAGCATACTCTTTGAAGACCCGGATCATCAGAAAAAGTACTCTAACATCATCAAGCGTAAGCTCACGCCCACAAGGTATATCTGCAACACTACGCTTGATAGTCTAGGGCTCAGAATAGAGGTCTATAGGATGTTTCACACTCTGGGGATGTTAGAATTTATGCAATTAGAAGCGCCAACTTATGAGCGCATAACTGTTGAATTTTTGAGCACTTTAGAGTTTCAGTTGAAGCATAGGTGGACGGGGGTGGAGGAAGAATATTATGGTACACTGAGGTTCAGGTTATTTGATACTGACCATAGCCTGACCATAGCCGAGTTGGGAGATATACTGAAGCTCCCCAATTTTGGTCCCGGAGCCCCTCCGGGAAATTTTAGTGCAGGGGACTTTTGGAAGGCTATTACAGGCAGAACTGATTATGTCGTGAAAGCGGCAAAAGCTTCTTGTATCCATAACCCTTGTTTCAGGTACGCTCAAAAGGGATTGGCATACACACTGTTCGGCAGGGGTGACAACACAGGGGTAGCGACTCAGAGGGAGTTGTACTTCATGTACGGCATGGCCAATCACGAGCTCATTAATGTAGCTGCCTTTGCAGCTGATCACCTGAAGAGGGTTGCGAATGCACCTTCAGGCGAAATAAGTGTAGGCGGTATGATTACTCAAATTGCGAATCACTTTGGCCATGGTGCTCTCTTGAGAGAGGAACCCACTGTTACAGGTAAGACAAAAATAGATCTTGCCACACTGACGGCCCAAGGTATGATTTGTGTCTTTGATAATTACTATTCCTTGGTAAGCCGAAACAGTCATCTCCTTGCTTTACCTGCCCCTGACTTTATTAGTATTCAAAATGTGAATAACTGGCTATATGAGAGCCCCCTGCAGGATGAAGAAGACCAATTTTATGATGGTACAGGTGCAGAATTCTTTGAGGATGAAGGCGATCAGGTGGAAGAAGCGCCTATACCGCCTACTCGATTTTCACCCCATCAGGAATCAGGCTCAGGCTCGTGGAGCTTATCTAAAAAGGAATGGGACTGGATGGAGAATGAGATGTGCCATCTCCGAAGTGAGCAAACGAGGCAAGGCGAGGAGCAGACAAGACAAGGGAACGAGCAAATCCGACAAGGCAGGTTGATCGGTGAGATGCATGAATGGATGCGGCAGATGATGTTGCGCGACCAACCTCCGCAACCATGAACTCTGTGAGTCCCCTGCTACTAGTGTTCCAACAGTGAGGACACTGTTGAATTCTAGTGTGGGGGTATTTTATTTGTGTTTTATTTTATTTTGTGTTTTTATGTTATTTGTGTGTTTTAAATTCTGTTGCAGTTATTTGTCTATTTAATTTTCAGTCCAGTGTTAGTTTGAGAACATGATAGCGATCCACAGGAAGACCCCTCTGATATGAGCTAAAAAAATTGTTGGTTGGGGAACTGTTGAGTGAAGATGTTGAGTGAGGTGATGAGAAAGTATATAGAATACTCAGAAAAGAACCGTGAGGATGAAATTGGGTTAATCTTAAGAGATAGGTAAAAGGCCAACACCTTGGGTTTCCCAAAGAGGAACGAGTTCGACGTGTAGATTTGTACCATAGTGCTTTGATCTGAGAAGTACCCCTGAGTAGTTTATTTTGACAATCAGGCTCCATCAAAAATAATCGTGTGTGCAAGGATAATGAAAAATATAGAGTCAAGGCACAGAAAAAAAAAACAAAACAAAGAGGGGCAAGTAGGCGACTAATCCTTCTAAGTTGGGTAACCCTCACCCGGTTATTCAGCCCAACGGCGGTCGAACCTGAAAGCCATGCAAAAAAGAATAACATTGCCAGAAAAAGATTGATAAATCTTGTGCACACGAGGAAAATCATAAAAGCCATATATTGATTGTCCGAATGAAAGGGAGGAAAATCGAAAAAGAAGACTTAAGTACAAAGCATAGTCGGAGAGGTTACCCATAGGGAGACTGAGGTCTGTGGTTTGCCGCAGTCTAGTGTTTGCAGGTTACCTGTTTTGAGGGAAAAGCCGAGATAAATCCTAGGGGACTTGGAATAAGAAGTCAAGTATGAGTATTATCACCGTAGCTCACAATTCTATGGACGGTTCCGTTATAAAAAAAAAAAAGAGATATTAAGTTCGGGTTGGTGAGCTTGTTGCTTGAGGACAAGCAAAAGTTCAAGTTCGGGGGAGTTTGATCGGTGGATTTCAGTTGTGTTTTCAAATGCTGTTTGTGGTTAATTTCGCAATGTTTTTATCTAATTTTAGAAGCTTTAGTTGTGATTATCTGCATTACTCGTAGTTGTGTGTCTTCGAGTCTTATTTTTAAGTTTATGTTGTTTTTGTCGCTGGTGCGTTTGATTTGGTTTCTTTCAGTGTGTTTTTGGCAGGAATGGAGAGCACGACAATTGCATCGCATTCGGAGGAAAAGAAAAGGCAAAAAAGGGAACTCAGAGCTGCGACACGGGTACCCGTGTTGCACAACACGGCCCGTGTCATGAGGGACACGACTGGCAGACACGGGTGGACCAAAGCTGGTGAAAAAAGAAGACTCAGACTTGCAACACGGGTGCCCGTGTCATGTAACACGGCCCGTGTTGCAGCCCTTGGAGAGGAACACGCCCCAAAAGGAGCCAGCAGCCTGACACGGCCACCCGTGTTGCACAACACGGCCCGTGTCAGGGCCACTGAACGTGAAATTTCTCTGTTTTCTATTTTTTTGCTGTCAGACCTATTTCGAAGGGCATTTAAGACATTTCGCTATGTAATTTGAATTTAGATATAAGAGGAACATTTTAGAAAGGAAAAAAACACTTTTTGAACAGGGATTAGGATTGGAGACTAAGAGGAGATTTTCGGCTGGAAACAGAGGATCGATCAAAAGCGGAAGCAATTGATGATCCAAGGAGTTCAACGTGCATTGTAATGATCTTCTCCTTTTTAATTCTAATTACTTTTATGTTGACCAAGAACATGAGTAGCTAAACCCCCAAGTTGTTAGGGGGTGGTCCTTAATGCGATGTAATGACATTTATATAATTATTCTACGAGAACTATGTTTTTACCTTAATATATTTGATTTTGCATTAATCTTATTCGTATTCATATTGGAAAGTAGGATTCGAATAGTGCTTAGGATTAGTCTGGAAAGTCAACTTAACACTTTTGCAAAATAGTATCATGGTCGATATTGCTTAGGAATGAGGATATCCCGTATCACGTATTTTATGGTCGGAATTATTGCTTGATGTTTTTCAGGGACACTGAGGAATTAGTGAACAGGAAAATCATCAAAGGGTTTCCATTAAGGAATTAAGGCAACTAAAGTGGCCAACTGATAAATTAAGGTTAATAACTAGTATAGTAGAATAATCATACAAAGTTTTCACTCGTATTGTCTCCACTCCCCTAACACTGTTCTTAGATTAATTAATTAAGTCTGTATTTACTGTGATATTACTCTGCCAACAAACAAACCACTAGACCTTTTGTTCAATTGAATTCGAAAAAATTCGTTAATTACTACGCAGTCCTCGAGATCGATACTTGGGACGTTTCCCTTATTACTACAATTGGTAAAAATAGTACACTTGCTATTTTCCCGATCAATGCACGTTGTTTAAAATGCTTTTCTTTATACTATCATGATATCTCACCCCTTCGGTATGAATATTGTCTCTACGTGGGCAATATGCAGATACTCTGCAGTATGACTTAGGTGTAAGTTGAAGATAAAGTCTCATTATTGTTTCTCTATAGTTGGTGTCTGCTCTGATTGTAACACTGGGGAGTCATGGGAACATTTTTATGAATTTTATTTGATTTGAGATTGTGGAAATCTCCCTTAATATGTTTAGTTATTGTTTATTGAATTATATGTTTCAAATTTAAATGATTTTATGATTCCGCTGCGAAGAAAATAATGTTCAGGTTTTGTATGTTGGTCGTAACATCCTAAATTTTGTGTGTTTCTTTAATTACTCTGGTGTTTTATTTAAGAATATTACGGAGGTTTATTTAGGGTGTCACATAGTGGTATTAGAGCAGGTCGGTCCATCCGACCAGGTTGTTTAATTATGTTATTCACTAGTATGCGACATGTATGTGAAAACACTGTCGATGCTTGTTTTGTTTTCCATTTGCAGGTTGGGAATGAAAAAAGTGTGGGAGAAGAGTCTGCTTCTCTAGCATATTCTAACTGTTAAGAGGTTGGATATTGTGTTGTTGCATGCGAGAATGCAGTGTTGGATAGTTCAACTATTTTGAGAATGGTGTGTCCTGAAGTGTTTCCTAAGGATGGACAGAGTTTGTCTTTAGTTAGGACTAGTTGATGTTAGTCTTGGAGCAGATTGGTGGGAATTAAACTATGTGTATACCAATCGTTTGGATGGTGGTGTGGTGTGCTAATAATTGCGAGAGCTCAGGCAATGCCGAAGCTATGTTGTTTCTGACACTGAAAATGTTATGGATTCAAGATTTTGTATACTTGCTAAGTTAGTATGTATTTATGGAGAACGACCAGGTATTGTTGATGTTGGATTCTTTGCAAGTAGATAGCAGTGTGATGGCTAGTGGTTTGTCAGTGGTGTGTTATCCCTAATGCTTTCTCGAAAGATATCCATGACTTGCCTTCAGACGGTGAGGTCGAGTTTGAGGAAGGTAGATAGTGTTTCATCTGCTACGCAGGTAAAGGGATTCTTAGAAGGTGAGACTTGTGTGGAAAGGCTAGGCCTTAGTGTATTTGTGATGAAGGGAGAAATGATTATCAAAACTCCTGCTAAGGGATCGGTGGCTACTTTTCTTGTTTGCTTGTATTGTCCTTTGAGAATCTTTGGTAGAGATTTTGGTGTGGATCTCATTGCTTGCCACTGATGAATCTCGATAATTATCTTGGGAATGAACTGGTTGATGTTTAACCATGTCCAGATTAATTGTTTTAATCAATTGGTGAGGTTTCCTCCTCTTGGTGATGAGGAAGAAGTTGGTTTTCTTATCTGCGAGAGGGTTGAAAGAGCTTTTGGAAGAGGAAGCTCAAGTGCTTGTGTTGTTTATGTCTTTGTCTGTGGAAAGTCAATCAGTGATTGATGTTGTAGGTGGTGTGCGAATTTCCAGAGCTTTTTCCAGATGATATTTCAGATGTGCCGCTAGAGAAAGAGGTGGAGTTTGCTATTGATTTTATCCCTAGTAACATACCTGTTTCTATGGCACCATACAGGATGTCAGCATTAGAGTTAACAGAGTGGAAGAAGTAATTAGAAGAGTTTTTGGGAGAGGAATTTGTGAGACCAAGTTTGTCACCTTAGAGAGCTCTGGTGTTGTTGGTAAAGAAAACATATGGTAGTATGAGGTTGTGTGTGGGTTACAGACAGTTAAATAAAGTGAATATTAGCAATAAGTATCCACTTCCAAGAATATATGACTTGATGGATCATTTGGTGGGTACTTGTGTGTTTTGTAAAATTGACTTGAGGTCGGGTTATAGTAAGGTTAGAATGAAGGATGAGGATATTCAGAAGGCAACTTTGACTACTCGGTATGGATATTATGAGTATTGGTGATGTCTTTCAAAGTTTCTAATGCACCTGGTGTATTCGTAGAGTATATTAATCGAATATTTCATACTTACTTGGATCAATTGGTGGTGGTCTTCATTGATGACATTCTGATCTATTCTAAGTCAGAAGAGGAATATGTTGAACATTTGCCGATTGTGTTACAAGTGTTAAAAGAGAAGAAGCTTTATGCTAAATTGTCAAAGTGTGAATTTTGGTTAAAAGAGGTGAGTTTTCTTGGTCATGTTATTTTAGGTGATGGTATTGTTGTGGATCCATTCAAGGTAGATGTAGTTCTACATTGGGAGGCTCCGAAGTCGGTGACTGAGATTAGAAGCTTTTTGCACCTAGCTGGTTATTACCATAGATTTATTGAAGGTTTTTCTAAGTTGGCACCTCCATTGACTCAGTTGACTTGCAAAGGTAAAGCTTTTGTGTGTGATATTCACTATAAGAAGAGTTTCATTGAGCTGAAGAAGAGGTTGACTACAACTCCAGTTTTGATTCTACCTGAACCGAGTGGATCAGTTGTTGTGTGTTATGATGCGTCCATGATGGGTGTAGGTGGTGTTTTGATGCAATATGGAAAGGTTGTGGCTTATGCTTTGCAATAACTAAGAGTTTATAAAAGTATTTATCCTACTCATGATTTAGAATTAGCTACAATGACTTTGTGTTGAAGATTTGGAGACATTATCTCCATGGTTCTAGATTTGGGGTTCATAGTGATCATAAGAGTTTGAAGTATATGTTTGATCAGAAGTAATTAAACACGAGACAACATATGTAGTTGGAATTCTTGAAAGACTATGATTTTGGCTTGAATTATCATCCCGATAAAGCTAATGTTGTGGCTGATGCTTTAAGTCGGAAGTTGTTGCACATGTCAGCAATGATGGTTAGAGAGTTGGAACTTGTGGAACAGTTTAGAGACGTGAGTTTAGTCTGTGAATTAACACATCAGAGTGTGAAGTTAGGGATGCTAACAATCAACAATGATTTTCTTACTAGGATTAAAGATAATCAGAAACTAGATGTGAAATTGGTGGACTTGATGGTTGGAGATGATCAAGCTGCAAAGATTGATTTCAAAGTAGATGAACAAGTTGTGTTGATATTCAGAAATAGATTTTGTATTCCCGATAATGTGGAACTAAAGAAGATGATTTTAGAAAAAGTTCATCGGAGTAGCTTAAGTATCCATCCGGGAGCTACTAAGATGTGCCAAGATCTGAAGAAGATATTCTGGTGGTCAGGAATGAAGTGTGACGTGGCACAGTTTGTTTATGCTTATCTGACTTGCCAGAAGTTGAAGGTTGAGCATCAGAGACCTGCAGGGTTGATGCAACCATTGACTATTCCATAATGGAAATAAGACAACATTTATATGGATTTTGTGATGGGATTTCCAAATACTCTGAGGGAGCATGATTCTATTTGGGTGATCATAGACAGGCTGACAAAGTTGGCCCATTTTATTCTAATTCACATCATTTTTCTATGTAGAAGTTGGCGGAGATCTACGCCCGTGTAATTATTAAGTTGCATGTGATTATGTTGAGCATTATGTCAGATAGAGATCTAAGGTTCACTTCCAGATTTTGGAAGAGTTTGCAAAAGGAGTTGGGTACTAAGCTGAGTTTGAGTTCGGGTTATCATCCACAGACGGATGGTCAGACAGAGAAGACTATCTGTCGCGGTGAAATTTGGATACCAAACTATTGATTAGTTTGAATCTTTAATTCATTTTTGCCACCGAACTTTGATTTGTCCAAAGGAAGGGATAAAGATCGAAATTCCCACAATGCAATGCAAATGCAAGCTTAGTTTGTTTTAGGTTCGGGGGTTGGTTAAACTTAGGGAAGGTACTAGCATCCTAAGTTTCTGTAGTACTCTACAGGAACCTCTTGTTTTATTATTGTTTATTGCTAAGTGTTTATCTGCTTAATGGTTGAAAGACCCTAGTGGTTTATATCTAAGTATACTCGATAAGATGTCGCATCTTATGCCTACATATCCTTACGGGAGTGGAATCAGAGTATGTTGTAGTTCACCTAAAGGGTTTGAGGAGTTCTTTGACTTTGTTCAAAGTTCCTACGGGTTTAGGGTAGTTGGTTGATTGGGTCCAGGAGAAGAGATGAGCCTTCATTTTAAGGGAGAGATAACCACCACAGATGTAAAGGGGGTTTGTAGGAAATGGTCTTTGCATCGTCTTAAGAAAAGGTCTTACATACTCGGATGGTCGCCAAGTATGCCTTTGTCGCTCTTAAGGCAAAGTCCCTACGTGTTTGATTGTATTGTTGTGGGGTGGAGATTATATCTCACTTAAGATGATTAACATCTATTCTCTAAATGTGTTTGTAAGAGTTTGTGTCGTATATTGTTTGTTTCTATGTTGTAAAGATAAAGACAAGGTCCTTTCTATAGGGTAGGTCCTAAACTTAACTGATCAACTTGAATGGAATCAAGGATCGAAGGGGAGTATGATGCATATGATGTGCAACTACACACAACGTTGAATTATGTGTAGGTTTTTCCTTTGGACGGATGCAATACGATGAATATAAATATGTAAATGAATTGCGATAATGTAAATTGCAGAAATATAAACCATACACACGCATGAAAGCGCTGGGTGGGTGTGTGCATCGTGAATAAGATAAAGCAGATAAAGATAAATAGAAAATACGCATGAAAGCGCTAAGTGTAAGTGCAGGTGTCGTGAAGTGCTCGAGTTTTACGATATTGATTTATTTTAAGTTATTTGATTCGAGAAGAAATGGTCTAACATGAGTTTGATTATAAGGGGGTGGATTGATTTTAGTTGGATTACTTATGAGAAAATATTTCGGTGAGATTGATTTGAGAAAAGTTGTATTTGATTTTAGATGAGATGATTTTACGGGGGAAGTTAGATTAATTTTAAATCCTAAGGTTTGTTTTTATGTATCACAATGATTTACTTTATTATGAAAAAAAGTGATTATTTAGATTGAATTATATTAATTGTGAAAGGTTATTTTTATTAATTATTTATAAAAGGTCAATTAATCACTAAATAGATTTTATTATTAAAAGTGAATAAATATTATTTTATTAAAATGTTGTTAAAACAAAAGAGTTAATCAATTAATTATCAAGATATTTTAAGATGAAAAAAAAAAGTTTTATTATTTTGTTATTAAGATAAAAGATTATAAATTATTAAATAGTATGAATTGTTTTTTTTTAAAAAACATAATTAGCTACATGATTGAAAAAGCTGTTAATTATTATTTTTTGCATGAAATGGATATATGACCTCTTGTCAAAAAAGATTTACTAGATTATTTTAAATAAACAAAATAATGAGAAAAAAAAACTAATTAGATAAAGATTGATTAACACAAGTTTAAAGAAAGTTGGTGGGGGTTAATAATTTTAATTATAAATTATTTTAAAAGGTTGATTAGTTAATAAAAAAAAGACTACTTAGGGCTGTTAAGGGTGGTTAGCATGGTTAAGAGGTGATTAAGTGGTTAATGGGCTGATTAGTGCCTGTGATGTGTACGTGTGTGTGGTGTATTCAGCGGTAAACAAAATTAAAAAAACAACACAACACGAAACCCTAATTTCCCCAGCATTCCCAAATCGAGGAACCTCTCCTCGCCTCCGTCATCGCGCCTCTCCCTCTCTCACTCTGTTCATCTTCCTAATCGCGCCTGGTTCTCTCGTTCTTCACCTCCCAACCTGAAATCAAAACGAAAACATCAACGAAACAAGAAAGTGGATAAAGATTAGAGTATACCGAAGTTTGTGTGTAGCGCCGACGGAATGAATTCGCGGGAGCCGGACTCGCGGCGGCCGAAATCAGCTTTGTCAACGGAAAAGATAAGTGCTTTCTCGAGCCTTTAGGGTTTCCGATCTTGTATGCTAGGGTTCGCCTCCTTTTCATTTGAATTCTTTCTCCTTAATTTATAGACCTTTTTGAGAACGAATTTGGAAATCTGATTTAAAACATTTTAGAACCCGATTGGACCTTCTGTTTTGGTGTGGATATATTTAGAAACTTTCCTTTCTCGTTTCGATGGACTCTCCTATCTGATTTGGGCGTATCTATTTTGTTAAATGCTCACATTTTTGGATTGGGATATTCTTCGAATCCTTTTGTGGAATATTCTCTAACGGTTCCCTTTTCGATTCTGTGATTGTAGAACAGCTGGCGGTAACCGAAGCAATCAGGTCATAACTTTGCACATCACGATTCTCATGGCATGATGACTATGGAGTCCTAAGCGGCGTTTCTGTATTTGAGATACTCCTTGCAGTATCTGAATGGTCTTCAACATTTTCATATGAAAAAGAATCCCTTAGTATCTGGAACTGATGTCGTCAAATTATCAGGTTGAACACCAGTTGTGGCTTAGAAGCTCTGTGCTGCGAACAATAGGTCTTTTGTTGCTGCTGGGCCTCTTCAACAAAATTGGAATGCCAATGCCTTCCATGGAGTTTAAGTTTAGCACACAACAACAAAATGAACTAGTATCGGTTCCAGTAGGTTTTGCGTCTGAAACAGTTGTGAACAGGTAACCGCTGAACAGGTCCTCTGGCAGCAATAGCAACATCCTTGTCATAAATGAATTGGTTTGCGACATGTTTAACAGTACTGGCATCAACGTCGTCAATTCTGGCAAACAATTCAGCAAATGGGATTCTTCGACCATATGCGAGTAGCTGACGACCGATACCTTCAGCTATAGGGCTTGTTCCATCAATGTGAAGTGGAAGCGAAGAATACGAGCTCGTGTAACATCATCCTCTGAAACCTGATAAGCCAACTGAGATGCTGTGGTGGGATTTGTTGACCACTTAGTAAAACTCTTCATGTTTTACAGCTCCAGAGGAGCAGTGTAATATGTCTGAATGTTTTGATGGCTTGTGTTGGGGCATGAGTCGCATTATTAATCATCCAGGATAATGTGCTCACAGTACAAGTCTCTATGGCAGACCTCTTGCTCCATCTAGAGGATGTTCCAAATTATCAGTTTAATAAGGTACATATTCTTAAACTTAATTATTTTAGAAATCTCTGTATCTAATTTATTTTTTTTTGCAAATATCATCAATTCTCACTGGTTGGCTGCACATTATTATGTATCCCCTGCAGGTGGTGGATCTCAATTTGCTTTTATGATGAAAGTGTAAAGTTGCAAAAATCCAAGATTGCGTGTCTTTTATAAGTTGACGGCTTGTTAAAGTAGCTGGTTCTGGTAAGTTTATGGTTTGCTCTAAGTTTCTCATCTGGTGTAGTGGATAACTGCAGGTCAGAGCGGCGATAGGTCCAACTTGTTCTTCGGATTGTAACAATGCTGATTACGGTGGAAACAGAAGCTGTTGACAAGTGAGTGTGAGATGGTCTTGTAACTTCTGCGGAATTCTGTTACGAATCAGTTCTGAGGTTAATCTAAACAGGAAAATGTTGGGGATTGACCATTGAGTCAATGGTGTTTGCTGCTATTTGAGGGATAAAACTGTTTTTTTTGTTTGCCAGATGGTTGGGGAAAAGAAACGAGGCTTGGATTGTGGCATGATTCTTTTCATCTCTGAGTTCTTTGAAGTAGAAGGAATAAACTGTTTTTGTCTTACTGTGCCTGTTTGTTTATTTAAGGAAAGAACTCGGCTGCAAATTATTGATTACCGTCAGCGAACATCGATGAGAAATCCACTGCTTGATGAATGGTTTGGGAAGAATTCATGGCCGCCTGGATTCTCCTATTTTCGTGTGGTCCTGAACACACCTAACATTACAAAGTATGTCTGATTCTCTCGTTTGACATAGCACTGCAGTGGTTTTTGAAAGTGCTCAAAGATGATTGCTTGCTGTCAGCCATTTAAACTGTCATGAATACATGCTTACACTTGAGTTCCTCTGATTAATATCCTCTCCTGTTTTCTTTTGATGCTCGTTTCAATTATGTTAACACGGTGACACCGGTGGTTCTGCTTCTGGTAGAGAAACAAAATGTTGTTTTCCCATGACTTCTACTCAAATCTTTTTGTTGTCTCAGGTGTTGGCGTATTTGGCATCAGCAATTGGAGGAGTATGCATCCTTGGTGGTTGACGCAACGGTCGGTAATGGAACCATATTGCCTAGTTAAGTCTGAGACCACCGACCAAATTCTAACGGTATTGCCATTACGAAATGCTTCAATTACTCGTCAGGTCGAAACAACTCTATCGTAAGTTCTTTGAAGATAATCTATTTCTTTGGAACAGGTTTCTTGTGAGCATGGTTTCCGTTAACGTCGCAAGTGGTGCACACTAGAAGCATCCTTTAGACCAAATTGTCCTAATGGGGTCCAATGGGAGGGAGCATCTCCAGATAGTAACGAGCGATGG
Source organism: Lathyrus sativus (assembly GCA_963859935.3). NCBI lineage: Eukaryota > Viridiplantae > Streptophyta > Magnoliopsida > Fabales > Fabaceae > Lathyrus > Lathyrus sativus. The sequence goes on from OZ012735.1 coordinate 664,915,386, forward strand.
ATCTACGACTCACAATCTTGAGGAGCAACTTAACCGAAGCATATATGAAGGCTGTAGACACATTCATTGAATTCTCGCATCTAGTGCCAAATGTTTATACTACTTTGTGTAATAGTTATAAAACCAAACGAGACAGGATGTTGATGAAGTCACCATGGTCATGTGTGGGGTAGCTCGTGTCTTGAGCTTACTTTATCTTTCAAGTCATTTTGTACCTTATGTTTTCTTTGTAATCTTGGGGATTGGAATGTAATGTATAACACGTGATATTCAAAAGAGATGTTAATTTTTGACCCTTGAAGTTACACATACCGTATGTAAATACTTTTATACGCCTCAATTGCCCTTCTCTTTAAAAGATACTTCACACGCTTTAATTTGTACCAAAGTGAAATGCTTGGAAACTTTTACGGTGTACAAGCGGTGTAAGTTAACATGCCATCGACATAGCCAAAGCACCACTCCATTAAAATGCTCGTTTTAAAACAGTGGTCAACACAAAAACCCGATCCATTGTTTCTCTTGTTCATCTTTCATGAGGCCACAACATGCTTAGTCATTATTATGTGTGCCGTATTAAATTACTAACGAAATTGCCCTTCTTCATTAATGACGACAAAATCAAAGGTGATAAGGTAACTTGGTGTACGAATTAAGCCTTAGAGAGACCTTGAAACTCTTGAGAAACCTTGAGGAGACGACCAGTAGACTAACTCCGGGACCTCCATGATCTAACAGTCACCTTAAAGTATTTGACTGTAAGGATCTACAATTGACGCTACCGTGCCTGCGCAAATTGGTTAGTCACATAAATATTGAATAAAGTCAAATAACAATATAAAAATGCGCAAAAAGAGGTGGCATCTTACGGTAAAAAATTAGGGTGCAACAGATGCCCCTATTTAAGTTACTCCTATTCGGAGATACGGAGACTGAAATCTCTGTCTCGACGAGATAGGAGGGACTTAAATACAAACATTGCGCGAATTTTTGGCCATAAGAAGCCACCGAATGTAAATGATATGCAATGATATGAGAATGCAAGACAAATGATCCTGTGGAGAAAGGGCGCCACAGGGGAGGAACTAGATACGACATATGGGAAGGACAAACTCAACAAAAGGAGACTCCACGAGGACGGGAAACAAACATCACCGGGGAATCCTCAGAAGTAAAATAGTATCTCATACACCAAGGACGTGGTGATGGGAAACAAACTTTTAGTCGAAGGATATGCTTATTATCATAATGTCGTGGTTGGTAATAATCCAGATGAATGGAGTTGATGGTTCATCCTTATTTTCCTTTTTTCTCTTTTTTTTTGTTTTTTTTTTGTATACCTTTTCTTTTGGAACTCAACTTGAAATAGTAAAATGTATGACTTCCCCTTGCACCACGGTATGGGAACCATGAGCTGGTCTCGGTCTCTGATGTCATTGTAGTTGTAGATGTTGTTGTAGTGGTAGAGCTTCCCCGAACATCATGATATGGGAGTCATGCTCCGGTCTCGGTCTCTGATGTCGAACTTCCCCTTGCACCATGGTATGGGAACCATGAGCTGGTCTCGGTTTCTGATGCCGAACTTCCCCTTGCACCATGGTATGGGAACCATGAGATGGTCTCGGTTCCTAATGTCAAACTTCCCCTTGCTCCATGGTATGGGAACCATGAGCTGGTCTCGGTTTCTGATGCCGAACTTCCCCTTGCACCATGGTATGGGAACCATGAGCTGGTCTCGGTTCCTACCCAAAATGATGGAAACTCGTGAGAGCGTCTTCAAAGAGGGGTTGTAAATTTGTTGATTGTAGATTGTATGTTGTGGATTGTAGAACTGTAGAATTGTTGATGTAAATGTTGTAGATGTAATCTGTAATTGTAGAATTTTGTATATGTGATCTTGTACTTGTAATTGTAGATGCGATTTGTATTGTATTGGCAATTTGTAGAGCATGCACCGGGGATCTTCAAAAGAGTTGTAAACCGGTTGATACGTGGAGTGTCCTCTTGTGAGGAGATATGTCATTGATTGTACTCATAATGAACTCTCTGGGGAAGATCATTTTTGAGGAGTATATTTGTTGTAATTGTAAGATATGTAAGATTGTTGTAGCAGAAATCCTCAAGTGGGGAAGTATCTGTAATGTCCTCTGTTTTGACTTGATAATCTTGAAATAATCCGCTGGGGAAGGACAGATTGTCTTGATGAAATTGTTTGTTTGTCGTTTTGAGAATAGATCTGCCTAAAACGAGTTGCTCAAATAAAGAGATCTTCTGTCATTCAGCTGTAAGTTGTCGAGTGGATCTTGTAATGTTGTTGAAGAAACGGTGTGTCTTCAAATGGTGATCCTCATAATGTCAAAGCACAAAGTGAATGCACCTTTGACTTGTGTTTGAAGCTGGAGATGTTCATAGCGTGATTGCCAAAGACCGAAGTTCAATTCGGGAAATAACCGAAGAGAAACTGTCAAGCAAGACTCAACCATAGAGGCATAAACTCCAATGGGAATGTACTGAAACAACTGTCTTCCACGAGGATCGAACTTCGTGGGGAAATAGAAATATTGAGAGTTTTTTTGCTTAGGGCTGACAACTCTATTTGGAAGGAACAAGACACGCCCCAAATACCCAAGGGTAAACGCGATCGGAGAGATAGAGTAAAACAAACAAAGGATGCACAAAATGCAAATGTTATGCTATCTACTTATATGATATGAGTATGCTTATGCTGACAAGACAGATGGAAGCAACGACCGAATACGGGATAAATGTCTCGAAACAAACGTCCGACCAATCTTCAAAGATAGAAGTATCACTGAGGATAGATGGAGAACCAAATGTAGGGTCCCAATACTGCTTCAAAACTTCACAATTCTCTTGAGACAAAGTGATCAATCCAGTTGGGGATGTAACATCTTGATAAGTTTGAAATGTTGTATGAAATTGTAGGCGGAGGTACCCAAACCGAGGTTTCATAGGGGATAAATATCCTGGGTCTTCGTAGTTGTTGAACATGTTGGGGTTGAGCTTCCTGAGGATGGAATATACATCTTTTGCTTCAATCTTCAAATGCCCCAAGTCACATAGTTTAAGAGAAAAGTCTCGAGAGGATTTTATAGAAAATATGATGTCCAAATGCCCCACTGTTTTCAAACTCTCTAGAGATTCACCGAATCTCGACGTAACTGCCCCTGATTGGTGGTATAACTGAGTCTTCCAAATCGTGCTTTAGATGAAAGCTAAACTCGTACAGATCAAACTTCTTGAAGAGTAGATTGTTCCAGGTGGGCGAGGCCTTCGAGTCCATTGGAGTCCGTGTATTCTTTCTAAGATGTCAAACGTATCTTAACAAGTTAGAAATATCAATTCCGAAATGGTTAATGCGACACACGTTTGTCTTGAAGTTTTGAAAAAGGTTATCGCAATAACTTGTGATCGAAACCACTAGTTAGGATACAAATTGAATCGTTATTTATAAAGTCGATTTAAATTTGAGCGTAGCTCAAGGAGTCAGGAAACAATATCTCATCGAGTATGCTTTCGAATTAGACCTTACTTCAGTTAGGACTTTGAAGGTTGTATATGGGTTTAATTTATGATTTGTAGAATGGAGGAAGAAAAGGTTAGTATATTTGTGCCCAACCAATTTTTTGAAGATATTTATTATTTTTGATATCACCCTGCCCCAGGTTAAGAAAATGAGGTTGGAAAGGGTTTGGGAGAAAGAGAATGGATCCTCAATCAAGGTTTTAAAAGGAAAGGGCGGACTATTTTGGTGTTTAAGGGGTTTAAAATAATGCCTCACATCATCAGTAGGGTACTTATTCGAAGCATACAACAAGAGATCATATGTTTTACTTCATCATCCTCCTTCCAATTCTCTGTCAGAGCAAGAGATCGGGTAAAAGTCGGCATTATAAATAATTTTGAAAAAACTATTTGAGTGAAAACGAATGGATTTCTTCAAGACAAACAGTTATTGCATTACTTATTCAAAACAGAAAGTTCTTACATGCCAAATATGCTTTCAATCAAAGAAATAAACATGAACAAAAATGAAATAAACTTCTTCGGGGAGTCCTTTCCAGGATCTTTATTGTGCTCTCGTGTAGACGGGAAGGATATGTAGAAATGTCTGGTGCGCAACTTTCAGACACGGCGTTGACGATCTTGAATCATGCCTGGGGAGGATGAACCTTGTCGAGACATGGGGCTGTCTCGCACATAAGGGACGGAACCCTCGAAGAACAAGACTCCACTTTTGACCAAATTCTGAACGTCCGCCTTCATACCGTAACAACTCTCAATGTCGTACCCCGGAGCGCCTTGATGATACAGGCAAAATCTGTTGGCTTTGTACCAGTATGGGAACTTCTTAGGTACCTTGGGTGGGGCTTTAGTCTGGATATGCCCTCTGTGAATTAGAGCTGGAAACAAATCAGCGTACTTCACTGGGATGGGATCAAACTGGTGAATTGCTTCCCTTGGTGCATCTGGAGTCATCCTTTGATACCTTTTCCGAAATTGTCGGTGTTGTGGTTGATCTGGAGAGGCCAACCTCTGCCTAGGATGTGGTTGTTGTTCACGCTGAGTGGGCATCGCATATTGGTGCTGAGGATGGGGTACCGGAGCTATGAATTCTCTGGAAGGTCCACAGCCATCTTTATTGTTTGGGGCTATACCCAAGTTATGATGGTATTGCTTCACAAAAGCAAAAGTTAAGTCTTCCCAAGACTGAATGTGATTCACTTGTAGCTTCATATACCATGTTAACGGTGCTCTACCCAAACTTTCTTGGAAGCAGTGAATCAATAGTTGGTCGTTCCCGAGATAGTCGGTCATCTTCTGACAAAACATCATCAAGTGATACCTTGGACAAATTGTACCCTTGTACACTTCAAAGGCGGGCATCTGGAATCCTGGGGGGATAACTAAGTTTGGAACTAGGTGCGGGTTATGAGCATGGAAATCAGGCGCACGGTTCCTCTTCATCATTTTCCATCGTTCCTCGAAGTCACGAAATTCATTCTTGAATGCTGTAAGCTCTGGATCGTCCATTTCCTTTTCCTGCATAGGCTGAAGTTGCATAGGAACAAAGTTGTCGGAGGGACGGCGAAGTGTCGGATTAGACCTTACTCTGAAGCTAGTCATGCGATCCATGTCTTTGTTCTCCTCACTATCCTTTAATGATACTTCCGGCTTGGTCAGATGGTCGAGACGGCGACTGACAGCAAAAGATGGAAAACCGAAATGAGCCACAACAAAAGGAAGGACACATGCATAAATGTAAAATGCCATGCAGAATGTTAATGCATAATGCAGATGCAGGAGGAGACTTCAAGAAACTCAAAGTGTTTTTCAGTGTTATAATGTAGAATACTCGAAAAACTTTTTATTCTTGAGAAAAGCAAAGTACTCTTTTCAGAGTTTATTACAACGAAAGCAAAAGAAAACTTAGAACTCTACTCCACGGTCTTCTCCTTTGTACGGAGCTCCTCGGTCAACTGGTCAATACGATCCTGCAACGCCGCTTTCTCGATGATGAGTCGTTCCACGCACTCCTTCCAAGCCATAGTATCTGGGGAGAGATCATTTTTGGTGGCAGCACTTGAAGAGGCATGAGGAGAAAATAAATCTCCTTGTGCCTTCCTCTTTCTGGCAACTTCGATTTCTGGAGTCTTTTGAAGTCTTTCTTTTTCTACTTTGAGGGTGAGGAACTTATTCTTCCAGGCAGTCCTCAATTTCCGGGCCTCATCTAAAGCAATCCTTACTTGTTCTATTTCCTCTTCCTCGAACCAGTCGGGGTCATGAGGAGACAATACCATCGGTTCATGAAAAGGAAAGGGCATCTTGAGATCGAGAGCCCTTTCTCGCACCCAATGCAGATAATCTTCAGAAACAACACAGTTGGGGTATCCTGAAGCAGCTGTTCCTTCCCTATCAATGTATTTCCATGCATAAATGATGACAGTCTTTAGATCTAGATCCTCTTCTCCTTTGAAGTAGATCTCTTCCAACGAAACCAGGACAGGCACTTAGATCATAGGGTGTCCCAACTGTCTACGGGCCAAAGCGGGATTGTAACTTATGCATCCTTCTCTTCCAATAAGCGGTACGTTGGGGAATCCTCCGATGCTAGGAATCATAGGCACGCCTCCATAGGCGGGATCATACCAAACGATGTCCGAATGGGTGAGGGCCATGAGTATCTCGGACCATCGAGGTGTTGCTTCTTCATCCCAAAGGGACGAATACCAAGTCAAACGAGCGATGAACCATGAGTACAACAAGGCAGTACAACAAACGACATGTCCTCCTCCCTCGGCATTCCTCGAGTGGATTGAAAAGTATGTGTCTGCAAGCAAAGTAGGAACAGGATTCTTAAGTACGAACAATTTAATTGCGTTCATGTCAATAAACTCGTCGATCTTCGGGAACCAGAAAATTCCATAAACCAATAGAGCAAAGGTGGCTTCCATGATAATGACTTCTTTTCTTTCAGCATGATAATGAACTTTTTCAACCAAAAAATCAGCAGGGAATCCAAGGACCCCTTCCTTGGTGATCAGGTGTGTCTGGACGTCTTCAAGGCTGAGATGAGTGGCATTTGCAATTTCTTGGTGACTAGGCACGTCCTCCTGACCGGTGAATATGGGACGGGCTGTTACAGGCATCTTCAGGAAATCAGAATACTCCTCCAACGTTGGCATCAACTGGTAGTCTGGAAAAGTGAAACAGTGGTACAACGGGTCATAAAATTGAACCAATGTTTCCAATAATCCTTCTTTCATCTTTAGCTCGAGGAAACGAAAGACTCCTCCATATTCTGCTGTGAAGGCGAAGCGATCCTCGACGAGTTCGGCTAGTTCTCTCAAGCTTTCGACGTTGGGACTCTGAAAAGTGTACTTCAGGGTTTCTCTTATGAAATCCATGATTACAACACCTACAGAACGAATTTGAGTTTCTTGAAGTGAACAATGGAAAAAGAATGCAATGCAGGATGATTTAGGACTTCATGGGATTCCTTTATTTATAGGCATTGCGGTAAAAGAAAACGTTTTATTAAATTTGAAACGGACTACATAAATATTCTTTTAAAGAGTCCCAAATAAAAGCTAAATAAAAGCTAGTAAAGACACTAAAGAAGCTTTGAATGCTGCTGCTTGAGCTGCTCTTCTAGTTGCGCCTTCTCACGGATAAGGTTGTCCACAATTATTTTCCAGATAGTGCATTGTGGGTCGGAGAAAAATAAATCCTCCATGACTTTCCTCTTCTTGCAGGGGAGTAGCTCTTCATCCTTCAATTGTAGCTGTTTCTGAAGTTCATCTTTCTCCTTTTGAAGTTCAATCTTCTCCTTTTGAAGTTCAATCTTCTCCTTTTGAAATTCAATCTTCTGCCTCTGAAGTTCAGCATTCTGCTTTTGACACTCATCATTTTCTGCCACTGCTACATGGTACTTGTTCCTCCAAGATTCCAGCTCATGTTGAGACTTCCTTAAGGACACCTCTAACTCCTCGGCTTTAGACATAAAGACATAAGTGGGCTCTCTCTTTGGAGCTATGGGATCCTGACGGGAATAGGGCATCTTTAGATTGGTTGCCCTTTTTCTGACCCACTGGAGGTATGGTTCTAAAGACACACAGTTAGGCTTCCCTAGACTTCTCTTTCCTTTCTTGTGTACACTACGCCATGCATGTAGAATCCTTCCTCGTAGTTCCATATCTTCTTTGAAGAACATACCCTCTACTTGAACACTCTTGGGAGGTTCCTTCAACGGGTATCCCAACTGTCGACGAGCTAAGATAAGATTGTAGCTGATTCCTCCATCAAAGTTGAGCAATGGTACATTAGCAAAGTCACCGCAGCTATCAATGATTAATACTCCATCGTACACTCGGTTGTACCAATCAATGTCGGAATGGGTCAGAGCCATAACTCTTGGAGACCAATGCTCTTTGCCAATGTTTGTAAAAGAGCTAGACTTCGGCAAGTGCGAAATAAACCACTTGTAAAGTAGAGGTACACAACAAGTAATCATCCCTCCACCACGAAGGTTTCGGAGATGTATAGAGTGATATGCGTTTCCCAACAGAGTTGGCACTGGGTTGTTCTTCATAAAGATCTTGAATGCTTTGAGATCAATGAAACCTTCAAAACTTGGGAATAAAAACAGCCCATAAACAAGCAAATCAAAAATTGCCTCAAACGGAGCCTTATTAGAATAATCAGCATAGAATGAAGCCTTCTCGATTAGGAAACCTGTCTTTAAACCGAGAATTCCATCCTTAGTAACTAGGTTGGCCTTGACGTCAGATACCTTCAAACGGAGAGCTTTAGCAATATCTTTCTCATCAGGGTCCTTTTCCAAGAAGGGAAAAGGAGATTCCTCAAGGACAGGTAGACCAACCATAAAGGAATATTCTTCTAATGTAGGTAGTAACTGAAAATCTGGGAAGGTGAAGCAATGGTAGAGGGGATCATAGAACTGTAGCAAGGTGGCAAGAAGTCCTTCATTCACTGAGCAACCCAACAAAGATATCAGCTTCCCATACTTGTTCTTGAATCCTTCTTGATCTTCGATGAAACCCCACAACTTCTTTAGGTCATCCAATTTGGGACTCTTAAAAGTATATTTCACAGTATGTCTTTTATCTGAAGCCATAGTGACCTACAATGTTCATAAACGAAAGTAAATCCCATGAAGTCTAATGCAGAATGATGTTATGTGAATGCAGCAAACACAAGTATTCATATAAGGACATAAAGATAAACAAACAAAGGCCCTAGGTTTGCAACGAGCATGGAGCAAAGGTATACCCCTTCCCAAAGGTTGTGGACTAAAGATTGATTGGTACCTGCAGAACTGGGTTCTAAAAAGGGTCCCAAAGTCATTAGTCCATCTATTGGATATTATCAATCTCCCAACTAACTTGAGGATTAATAATATTCTCAAGAGAACTTCTTTTGAGTGTAGCATCGCATAGCACTATTTCGGGACTTACTCCCTCATAGCCTCGCACTACATCCTAATAAGGCCAAAGTTGGGTTAAGGTAACTACGGTCCTCAATATCATAGACTCTAAAGTCGAAAGTAGTGAGTGTCTTCACGATTAATCGTTCAACAGTACTATTTCGAAAGGGCCTCAACTGAGCGGGATTCTCGATTCAACTTAGTAGGGATTCCACTCCCAATAAGCCTCCTCGACTATATCCCATCCTATCTTAATTTCTCTCAAAGTTCGGGTGTAGAACTTTATCTCACCACTCAAGGACAACAAACCCAAAAGAAACATAAGAGAAAGCATGTAAACAATTAATCAAGTAGGCAGATATATAAAGCAATAAACAAAATAAAATAAGATAGGGAAACCCACTGAGGAGATTCCCCAGTGAAGTCGCCATTTCTGTCGCGGTGAAATTTGGATACCAAACTATTGATTAGTTTGAATCTTTAATTCATTTTTGCCACCGAACTTTGATTTGTCCAAAGGAAGGGATAAAGATCGAAATTCCCACAATGCAATGCAAATGCAAGCTTAGTTTGTTTTAGGTTCGGGGGTTGGTTAAACTTAGGGAAGGTACTAGCATCCTAAGTTTCTGTAGTACTCTACAGGAACCTCTTGTTTTATTATTGTTTATTGCTAAGTGTTTATCTGCTTAATGGTTGAAAGACCCTAGTGGTTTATATCTAAGTATACTCGATAAGATGTCGCATCTTATGCCTACATATCCTTACGGGAGTGGAATCAGAGTATGTTGTAGTTCACCTAAAGGGTTTGAGGAGTTCTTTGACTTTGTTCAAAGTTCCTACGGGTTTAGGGTAGTTGGTTGATTGGGTCCAGGAGAAGAGATGAGCCTTCATTTTAAGGGAGAGATAACCACCACAGATGTAAAGGGGGTTTGTAGGAAATGGTCTTTGCATCGTCTTAAGAAAAGGTCTTACATACTCGGATGGTCGCCAAGTATGCCTTTGTCGCTCTTAAGGCAAAGTCCCTACGTGTTTGATTGTATTGTTGTGGGGTGGAGATTATATCTCACTTAAGATGATTAACATCTATTCTCTAAATGTGTTTGTAAGAGTTTGTGTCGTATATTGTTTGTTTCTATGTTGTAAAGATAAAGACAAGGTCCTTTCTATAGGGTAGGTCCTAAACTTAACTGACCAACTTGAATGGAATCAAGGATCGAAGGGGAGTATGATGCATATGATGTGCAACTACACACAACGTTGAATTATGTGTAGGTTTTTCCTTTGGACGGATGCAATGCGATGAATATAAATATGTAAATGAATTGCGATAATGTAAATTGCAGAAATATAAACCATACACACGCATGAAAGCGTTGGGTGGGTGTGTGCATCGTGAATAAGATAAAGCAGATAAAGATAAATAGAAAATACGCATGAAAGCGCTAAGTGTAAGTGCAGGTGTCGTGAAGTGCTCGAGTTTTACTATATTGATTTATTTTAAGTTATTTGATTCGAGAAGAAATGGTCTAACATGAGTTTGATTATAAGGGGGTGGATTGATTTTAGTTGGATTACTTATGAGAAAATATTTCGGTGAGATTGATTTGAGAAAAGTTGTATTTGATTTTAGATGAGATGATTTTACGGGGGAAGTTAGATTAATTTTAAATCCTAAGGTTTGTTTTTATGTATCACAATGATTTACTTTATTATGAAAAAAAGTGATTATTTAGATTGAATTATATTAATTGTGAAAGGTTATTTTTATTAATTATTTATAAAAGGTCAATTAATCACTAAATAGATTTTATTATTAAAAGTGAATAAATATTATTTTATTAAAATGTTGTTAAAACAAAAGAGTTAATCAATTAATTATCAAGATATTTTAAGATGAAAAAAAAAGTTTTATTATTTTGTTATTAAGATAAAAGATTATAAATTATTAAATAGTATGAATTGTTTTTTTTCTTAAAAACATAATTAGCTACATGATTGAAAAAGCTGTTAATTATTATTTTTTGCATGAAATGGATATATGACCTCTTGTCAAAAAAGATTTACTAGATTATTTTAAATAAACAAAATAATGAGAAAAAAAACTAATTAGATAAAGATTGATTAACACAAGTTTAAAGAAATTTGGTGGGGGTTAATAATTTTAATTATAAATTATTTTAAAAGGTTGATTAGTTAATAAAAAAAAGACTACTTAGGGCTGTTAAGGGTGGTTAGCATGGTTAAGAGGTGATTAAGTGGTTAATGGGCTGATTAGTGCCTGTGATGTGTACGTGTGTGTGGTGTATTCAGCGGTAAACAAAATTAAAAAAACAACACAACACGAAACCCTAATTTCCCCAGCATTCCCAAATCGAGGAACCTCTCCTCGCCTCCGTCATCGCGCCTCTCCCTCTCTCACTCTGTTCATCTTCCTAATCGCGTCTGGTTCTCTCGTTCTTCACCTCCCAACCTGAAATCAAAACGATAACATCAACGAAACAAGAAAGTGGATAAAGATTAGAGTGTACCGAAGTTTGTGTGTAGTGCCGGCGGAATGAATTCGCGGGAGCCGGACTCGCGGCGGCCGAAATCAGCTTTGTCAACGGAAAAGATAAGTGCTTTCTCGAGCCTTTAGGGTTTCCGATCTTGTATGCTAGGTTTCGCCTCCTTTTCATTTGAATTCTTTCTCCTCAATTTATAGACCTTTTTGAGAACGAATTTGGAAATCTGATTTAAAACATTTTAGAACCCGATTGGACCTTCTGTTTTGGTGTGGATATATTTAGAAACTTTCCTTTCTCGTTTCGATGGACTCTCCTATTTGATTTGGGCGTATCTATTTTGTTAAATGCTCACATTTTTGGATTGGGATATTCTTCGAATCCTTTTGTGGAATATTCTCTAACGGTTCCCTTTTCGATTCTGTGATTGTAGAACAGCTGGCGGTAACCGAAGCAATCAGGTCATAACTTTGCACATCACGATTCTCATGGCATGATGACTATGGAGTCCTAAGCGGCATTTCTGTATTTGAGACACTCCTTGCAGTATCTGAATGGTCTTCAACATTTTCATATGAAAAAGAATCCCTTAGTATCTGGAACTGATGTCGTCAAATTATCAGGTTGAACACCAGTTGTGGCTTAGAAGCTCTGTGCTGCGAACAATAGGTCTTTTGTTGCTGCTGGGCCTCTTCAACAAAATTGGAATGCCAATGCCTTCCATGGAGTTTAAGTTTAGCACACAACAACAAAATGAACTAGTATCGGTTCCAGTAGGTTTTGCGTCTGAAACAGTTGTGAACAGGTAACCGCTGAACAGGTCCTCTGGCAGCAATAGCAACATCCTTGTCATAAATGAATTGGTTTGCGACATGTTTAACAGTACTAGCATCAACGTCGTCAATTCTGGCAAACAATTCAGCAAATGGGATTCTTCGACCATATGCGAGTAGCTGACGACCGATACCTTCAGCTATAGGGCTTGTTCCATCAATGTGAAGTGGAAGCGAAGAATACGAGCTCGTGTAACATCATCCTCTGAAACCTGATAAGCCAACTGAGATGCTGTGGTGGGATTTGTTGACCACTTAGTAAAACTCTTCATGTTTTACAGCTCCAGAGGAGCAGTGTAATATGTCTGAATGTTTTGATGGCTTGTGTTGGGGCATGAGTCGCATTATTAATCATCCAGGATAATGTGCTCACAGTACAAGTCTCTATGGCAGACCTCTTGCTCCATCTAGAGGATGTTCCAAATTATCAGTTTAATAAGGTACATATTCTTAAACTTAATTATTTTAGAAATCTCTGTATCTAATTTATTTATTTTTGCAAATATCATCAATTCTCACTGGTTGGCTGCACATTATTATGTATCCCCTGCAGGTGGTGGATCTCAATTTGCTTTTATGATGAAAGTGTAAAGTTGCAAAAATCCAAGATTGCGTGTCTTTTATAAGTTGACGGCTTGTTAAAGTAGCTGGTTCTGGTAAGTTTATGGTTTGCTCTAAGTTTCTCATCTGGTGTAGTGGGTAACTGCAGGTCAGAGCGGCGATAGGTCCAACTTGTTCTTCGGATTGTAACAATGCTGATTACGGTGGAAACAGAAGCTGTTGACAAGTGAGTGTGAGATGGTCTTGTAACTTCTGCGGAATTCTGTTACGAATCAGTTCTGAGGTTAATCTAAACAGGAAAATGTTGGGGATTGACCATTGAGTCAATGGTGTTTGCTGCTATTTGAGGGATAAAACTGTTTTTTTTGTTTGCCAGATGGTTGGGGAAAAGAAACGAGGCTTGGATTGTGGCATGATTCTTTTCATCTCTGAGTTCTTTGGAGTAGAAGGAATAAACTGTTTTTGTCTTACTGTGCCTGTTTGTTTATTTAAGGAAAGAACTCGGCTGCAAATTATTGATTACCGTCGGCGAACATCGATGAGAAATCCACTGCTTGATGAATGGTTTGGGAAGAATTCATGGCCGCCTGGATTCTCCTATTTTCGTGTGGTCCTGAACACACCTAACATTACAAAGTATGTCTGATTCTCTCGTTTGACATAGCACTGCAGTGGTTTTTGAAAGTGCTCAAAGATGATTGCTTGCTGTCAGCCATTTAAACTGTCATGAATACATGCTTACACTTGAGTTCCTCTGATTAATATCCTCTCCTGTTTTCTTTTGATGCTCGTTTCAATTATGTTAACACGGTGACACCGGTGGTTCTGCTTCTGGTAGAGAAACAAAATGTTGTTTTCCCATGACTTCTACTCAAATCTTTTTGTTGTCTCAGGTGTTGGCGTATTTGGCATCAGCAATTGGAGGAGTATGCATCCTTGGTGGTTGACGCAACGGTCGGTAATGGAACCATATTGCCTAGTTAAGTCTGAGACCACCGACCAAATTCTAACGGTATTGCCATTACGAAATGCTTCAATTACTCGTCAGGTCGAAACAACTCTATCGTAAGTTCTTTGAAGATAATCTATTTCTTTGGAACAGGTTTCTTGTGAGCATGGTTTCCGTCAACGTCGCAAGTGGTGCACACTAGAAGCATCCTTTAGACCAAATTGTCCTAATGGGGTCCAATGGGAGGGAGCATCTCCAGATAGTAACGAGCGATGGATCTACGACTCGCAATCTTGAGGAGCAACTTAACCGAAGCATATATGAAGGTTGTAGACACATTCATTGAATTCTCGCATCTAGTGCCAAATGTTTATACTACTTTGTGTAATAGTTATAAAACCAAACGAGACAGGATGTTGATGAAGTCACCATGGTCATGTGTGGGGTAGCTCGTGTCTTGAGCTTACTTTATCTTTCAAGTCATTTTGTACCTTATGTTTTCTTTGTAATCTTGGGGATTGGAATGTAATGTATAACACATGATATTCAAAAGAGATGTTAATTTTTGACCCTTGAAGTTACACATACCGTATGTAAATACTTTTATACGCCTCAATTGCCCTTCTCTTTAAAAGATACTTCACACGCTTTAATTTGTACCAAAGTGAAATGCTTGGAAACTTTTACGGTGTACAAGCGGTGTAAGTTAACATGCCATCGACATAGCCAAAGCACCACTCCATTAAAATGCTCGTTTTAAAACAGTGGTCAACACAAAAACCCGATCCATTGTTTCTCTTGTTCATCTTTCATGAGGCCACAACATGCTTAGTCATTATTATGTGTGCCGTATTAAATTACTAACGAAATTGCCCTTCTTCATTAATGACGACAAAATCAAAGGTGATAAGGTAACTTGGTGTACGAATTAAGCCTTAGAGAGACCTTGAAACTCTTGAGAAACCTTGAGGAGACGACCAGTAGACTAACTCCGGGACCTCCATGATCTAACAGTCACCTTAAAGTATTTGACTGTAAGGATCTACAATTGACGCTACCATGCCTGCGCAAATTGGTTAGTCACATAAATATTGAATAAAGTCAAATAACAATAGAAAAATGCGCAAAAAGAGGTGGCATCTTACGGTAAAAAATTAGGGTGCAACAGATGCCCCTATTTAAGTTACTCCTATTCGGAGATACGGAGACTGAAATCTCTGTCTCGACGAGATAGGAGGGACTTAAATACAAACATTGCACGAATTTTTGGCCATAAGAAGCCACCGAATGTAAATGATATGCAATGATATGAGAATGCAAGACAAATGATCCTGTGGAGAAAGGGCGCCACAGGGGAGGAACTAGATACGACATGTGGGAAGGACAAACTCAACAAAAGGAGACTCCACGAGGACGGGAAACAAACATCACTGGGGAATCCTCAGAAGTAAAATAGTATCTCATACACCAAGGACGTGGTGATGGGAAACAAACTTTTAGTCGAAGGATATGCTTATTATCATAATGTCGTGGTTGGTAATAATCCAGATGAATGGAGTTGATGGTTCATCCTTATTTTCCTTTTTTCTCTTTTTTTTTGTTTTTTTTTGTATACCTTTTCTTTTGGAACTCAACTTGAAATAGTAAAATGTATGACTTCCCCTTGCACCACGGTATGGGAACCATGAGCTGGTCTCGGTCTCTGATGTCATTGTAGTTGTAGATGTTGTTGTAGTGGTAGAGCTTCCCCGAACATCATGATATGGGAGTCATGCTCCGGTCTCGGTCTCTGATGTCGAACTTCCCCTTGCACCATGGTATGGGAACCATGAGCTGGTCTCGGTTTCTGATGCCGAACTTCCCCTTGCACCATGGTATGGGAACCATGAGATGGTCTCGGTTCCTAATGTCAAACTTCCCCTTGCTCCATGGTATGGGAACCATGAGCTGGTCTCGGTTTCTGATGCCGAACTTCCCCTTGCACCATGGTATGGGAACCATGAGCTGGTCTCGGTTCCTACCCAAAATGATGGAAACTCGTGAGAGCGTCTTCAAAGAGGGGTTGTAAATTTGTTGATTGTAGGTTGTATGTTGTGGATTGTAGAACTGTAGAATTGTTGATGTAAATGTTGTAGATGTAATCTGTAATTGTAGAATTTTGTATATGTGATCTTGTACTTGTAATTGTAGATGCGATTTGTATTGTATTGGCAATTTGTAGAGCATGCACCGGGGATCTTCAAAAGAGTTGTAAACCGGTTGATACGTGGAGTGTCCTCTTGTGAGGAGATATGTCATTGATTGTACTCATAATGAACTCTCTGGGGAAGATCATTTTTGAGGAGTATATTTGTTGTAATTGTAAGATATGTAAGATTGTTGTAGCAGAAATCCTCAAGTGGGGAAGTATCTGTAATGTCCTCTGTTTTGACTTGATAATCTTGAAATAATCCGCTGGGGAAGGACAGATTGTCTTGATGAAATTGTTTGTTTGTCGTTTTGAGAATAGATCTGCCTAAAACGAGTTGCTCAAATAAAGAGATCTTCTGTCATTCAGCTGTAAGTTGTCGAGTGGATCTTGTAATGTTGTTGAAGAAACGGTGTGTCTTCAAATGGTGATCCTCATAATGTCAAAGCACAAAGTGAATGCACCTTTGACTTGTGTTTGAAGCTGGAGATGTTCATAGCGTGATTGCCAAAGACCGAAGTTCAATTCGGGAAATAACCGAAGAGAAACTGTCAAGCAAGACTCAACCATAGAGGCATAAACTCCAATGGGAATGTACTGAAACAACTGTCTTCCACGAGGATCGAACTTCGTGGGGAAATAGAAATATTGAGAGTTTTTTTGCTTAGGGCTGACAACTCTATTTGGAAGGAACAAGACACGCCCCAAATACCCAAGGGTAAACGCGATCGGAGAGATAGAGTAAAACAAACAAAGGATGCACAAAATGCAAATGTTATGCTATCTACTTATATGATATGAGTATGCTTATGCTGACAAGACAGATGGAAGCAACGACCGAATACGGGATAAATGTCTCGAAACAAACGTCCGACCAATCTTCAAAGATAGAAGTATCACTGAGGATAGATGGAGAACCAAATGTAGGGTCCTAATACTGCTTCAAAACTTCACAATTCTCTTGAGACAAAGTGATCAATCCAGTTGGGGATGTAACATCTTGATAAGTTTGAAATGTTGTATGAAATTGTAGGCGGAGGTACCCAAACCGAGGTTTCATAGGGGATAAATATCCTGGGTCTTCGTAGTTGTTGAACATGTTGGGGTTGAGCTTCCTGAGGATGGAATATACATCTTTTGCTTCAATCTTCAAATGCCCCAAGTCACATAGTTTAAGAGAAAAGTCTCGAGAGGATTTTATAGAAAATATGATGTCCAAATGCCCCACTGTTTTCAAACTCTCTAGAGATTCACCGAATCTCGACGTAACTGCCCCTGATTGGCAGTATAACTGAGTCTTCCAAATCGTGCTTTAGATGAAAGCTAAACTCGTACAGATCAAACTTCTTGAAGAGTAGATTGTTCCAGGTGGGCGAGGCCTTCGAGTCCATTGGAGTCCGTGTATTCTTTCTAAGATGTCAAGCGTATCTTAACAAGTTAGAAATATCAATTCCGAAATGGTTAATGCGACACACGTTTGTCTTGAAGTTTTGAAAAAGGTTATCGCAATAACTTGTGATCGAAACCACTAGTTAGGATACAAATTGAATCGTTATTTATAAAGCCGATTTAAATTTGAGCGTAGCTCAAGGAGTCAGGAAACAATATCTCATCGAGTATGCTTTCGAATTAGACCTTACTTCAGTTAGGACTTTGAAGGTTGTATATGGGTTTAATTTATGATTTGTAGAATGGAGGAAGAAAAGGTTAGTATATTTGTGCCCACCCAATTTTTTGAAGATATTTATTATTTTTGATATCACCCTGCCCCAGGTTAAGAAAATGAGGTTGGAAAGGGTTTGGGAGAAAGAGAATGGATCCTCAATCAAGGTTTTAAAAGGAAAGGGCGGACTATTTTGGTGTTTAAGGGGTTTAAAATAATGCCTCACATCATCAGTAGGGTACTTATTCGAAGCATACAACAAGAGATCATATGTTTTACTTCATCATCCTCCTTCCAATTCTTTGTCAGAGCAAGAGATCGGGTAAAAGTCGGCATTATAAATAATTTTGAAAAAACTATTTGAGTGAAAACGAATGGATTTCTTCAAGACAAACAATTATTGCATTACTTATTCAAAACAGAAAGTTCTTACATGCCAAATATGCTTTCAATCAAAGAAATAAACATGAACAAAAATGAAATAAACTTCTTCGGGGAGTCCTTTCCAGGATCTTTATTGTGCTCTCGTGTAGACGAGAAGGATATGTAGAAATGTCTGGTGCGCAACTTTCAGACACGGCGTTGACGATCTTGAATCATGCCTGGGGAGGATGAACCTTGTCGAGACATGGGGCTGTCTCGCACATAAGGGACGGAACCCTCGAAGAACAAGACTCCACTTTTGACCAAATTCTGAACGTCCGCCTTCATACCGTAACAACTCTCAATGTCGTGCCCCGGAGCGCCTTGATGATACAGGAAAAATCTGTTGGCTTTGTACCAGTATGGGAACTTCTTAGGTACCTTGGGTGGGGCTTTAGTCTGGATATGCCCTCTGTGAATTAGAGCTGGAAACAAATCAGCGTACTTCACTGGGATGGGATCAAACTGGTGAATTGCTTCCCTTGGTGCATCTGGAGTCATCCTTTGATACCTTTTCCGAAATTGTCGGTGTTGTGGTTGATCTGGAGAGGCCAACCTCTGCCTAGGATGTGGTTGTTGTTCACGCTGAGTGGGCATCGCATATTGGTGCTGAGGATGGGGTACCGGAGCTATGAATTTTCTGGAAGGTCCACAGCCATCTTTATTGTTTGGGGCTATACCCAAGTTATGATGGTATTGCTTCACAAAAGCAAAAGTTAAGTCTTCCCAAGACTGAATGTGATTCACTTGTAGCTTCATATACCATGTTAACGGTGCTCTACCCAAACTTTCTTGGAAGCAGTGAATCAATAGTTGGTCGTTCCCGAGATAGTCGGTCATCTTCTGACAAAACATCATCAAGTGATACCTTGGACAAATTGTACCCTTGTACACTTCAAAGGCGGGCATCTGGAATCCTGGGGGGATAACTAAGTTTGGAACTAGGTGCGGGTCATGAGCATGGAAATCAGGCGCACGGTTCCTCTTCATCATTTTCCATCGTTCCTCGAAGTCACGAAATTCATTCTTGAATGCTGTAAGCTCTGGATCGTCCATTTCCTTTTCCTGCATAGGCTGAAGTTGCATAGGAACAAAGTTGTCGGAGGGACGGCGAAGTGTCGGATTAGACCTTACTCTGAAGCTAGTCATGCGATCCATGTCTTTGTTCTCCTCACTATCCTTTAATGATACTTCCGGCTTGGTCAGATGGTCGAGACGGCGACTGACAGCAAAAGATGGAAAACCGAAATGAGCCACAACAAAAGGAAGGACACATGCATAAATGTAAAATGCCATGCAGAATGTTAATGCATAATGCAGATGCAGGAGGAGACTTCAAGAAACTCAAAGTGTTTTTCAGTGTTATAATGTAGAATACTCGAAAAACTTTTTATTCTTGAGAAAAGCAAAGTACTCTTTTCAGAGTTTATTACAACGAAAGCAAAAGAAAACTTAGAACTCTACTCCACGGTCTTCTCCTTTGTACGGAGCTCCTCGGTCAACTGGTCAATACGATCCTGCAACGCCGCTTTCTCGATGATGAGTCGTTCCACGCACTCCTTCCAAGCCATAGTATCTGGGGAGAGATCATTTTTGGTGGCAGCACTTGAAGAGGCATGAGGAGAAAATAAATCTCCTTGTGCCTTCCTCTTTCTGGCAACTTCGATTTCTGGAGTCTTTTGAAGTCTTTCTTTTTCTACTTTGAGGGTGAGGAACTTATTCTTCCAGGCAGTCCTCAATTTCCGGGCCTCATCTAAAGCAATCCTTACTTGTTCTATTTCCTCTTCCTCGAACCAGTCGGGGTCATGAGGAGACAATACCATCGGTTCATGAAAAGGAAAGGGCATCTTGAGATCGAGAGCCCTTTCTCGCACCCAATGCAGATAATCTTCAGAAACAACACAGTTGGGGTATCCTGAAGCAGCTGTTCCTTCCCTATCAATGTATTTCCATGCATAAATGATGACAGTCTTTAGATCTAGATCCTCTTCTCCTTTGAAGTAGATCTCTTCCAACGAAATCAGGTCAGGCACTTAGATCATAGGGTGTCCCAACTGTCTACGGGCCAAAGCGGGATTGTAACTTATGCATCCTTCTCTTCCAATAAGCGGTACGTTGGGGAATCCTCCGATGCTAGGAATCATAGGCACGCCTCCATAGGCGGGATCATACCAAACGATGTCCGAATGGGTGAGGGCCATGAGTATCTCGGACCATCGAGGTGTTGCTTCTTCATCCCAAAGGGACGAATACCAAGTCAAACGAGCGATGAACCATGAGTACAACAAGGCAGTACAACAAACGACATGTCCTCCTCCCTCGGCATTCCTCGAGTGGATTGAAAAGTATGTGTCTGCAAGCAAAGTAGGAACAGGATTCTTAAGTACGAACAGTTTAATTGCGTTCATGTCAATAAACTCGTCGATCTTCGGGAACCAGAAAATTCCATAAACCAATAGAGCAAAGGTGGCTTCCATGATAATGACTTCTTTTCTTTCAGCATGATAATGAACTTTTTCAACCAAAAAATCAGCAGGGAATCCAAGGACCCCTTCCTTGGTGATCAGGTGTGTCTGGACGTCTTCAAGGCTGAGATGAGTGGCATTTGCAATTTCTTGGTGACTAGGCACGTCCTCCTGACCGGTGAATATGGGACGGGCCGTTACAGGCATCTTCAGGAAATCAGAATACTCCTCCAACGTTGGCATCAACTGGTAGTCTGGAAAAGTGAAACAGTGGTACAACGGGTCATAAAATTGAACCAATGTTTCCAATAATCCTTCTTTCATCTTTAGCTCGAGGAAACGAAAGACTCCTCCATATTCTGCTGCGAAGGCAAAGCGATCCTCGACGAGTTCGGCTAGTTCTCTCAAGCTTTCGACGTTGGGACTCTGAAAAGTGTACTTCAGGGTTTCTCTTATGAAATCCATGATTACAACACCTACAGAACGAATTTGAGTTTCTTGAAGTGAACAATGGAAAAAGAATGCAATGCAGGATGATTTAGGACTTCATGGGATTCCTTTATTTATAGGCATTGCGGTAAAAGAAAACGTTTTATTAAATTTGAAACGGACTACATAAATATTCTTTTAAAGAGTCCCAAATAAAAGCTAAATAAAAGCTAGTAAAGACACTAAAGAAGCTTTGAATGCTGCTGCTTGAGCTGCTCTTCTAGTTGCGCCTTCTCACGGATAAGGTTGTCCACAATTATTTTCCAGATAGTGCATTGTGGGTCGGAGAAAAATAAATCCTCCATGACTTTCCTCTTCTTGCAGGGGAGTAGCTCTTCATCCTTCAATTGTAGCTGTTTCTGAAGTTCATCTTTCTCCTTTTGAAGTTCAATCTTCTCCTTTTGAAGTTCAATCTTCTCCTTTTGAAATTCAATCTTCTGCCTCTGAAGTTCAGCATTCTGCTTTTGACACTCATCATTTTCTGCCACTGCTACATGGTACTTGTTCCTCCAAGATTCCAGCTCATGTTGAGACTTCCTTAAGGACACCTCTAACTCCTCGGCTTTAGACATAAAGACATAAGTGGGCTCTCTCTTTGGAGCTATGGGATCCTGACGGGAATAGGGCATCTTTAGATTGGTTGCCCTTTTTCTGACCCACTGGAGGTATGGTTCTAAAGACACACAGTTAGGCTTCCCTAGACTTCTCTTTCCTTTCTTGTGTACACTACTCCATGCATGTAGAATCCTTCCTCGTAGTTCCATATCTTCTTTGAAGAACATACCCTCTACTTGAACACTCTTGGGAGGTTCCTTCAACGGGTATCCCAACTGTCGACGAGCTAAGATAAGATTGTAGTTGATTCCTCCATCAAAGTTGAGCAATGGTACATTAGCAAAGTCACCGCAGCTATCAATGATTAATACTCCATCGTACACTCGGTTGTACCAATCAATGTCGGAATGGGTCAGAGCCATAACTCTTGGAGACCAATGCTCTTTGCCAATGTTTGTAAAAGAGCTAGACTTCGGCAAGTGCGAAATAAACCACTTGTAAAGTAGAGGTACACAACAAGTAATCATCCCTCCACCACGAAGGTTTCGGAGATGTATAGAGTGATATGCGTTTCCCAACAGAGTTGGCACTGGGTTGTTCTTCATAAAGATCTTGAATGCTTTGAGATCAATGAAACCTTCAAAACTTGGGAATAAAAACAGCCCATAAACAAGCAAAGCAAAAATTGCCTCAAACGGAGCCTTATTAGAATAATCAGCATAGAATGAAGCCTTCTCGATTAGGAAACCTGTCTTTAAACCGAGAATTCCATCCTTAGTAACTAGGTTGGCCTTGACGTCAGATACCTTCAAACGGAGAGCTTTAGCAATATCTTTCTCATCAGGGTCCTTTTCCAAGAAGGGAAAAGGAGATTCCTCAAGGACAGGTAGACCAACCAAAAAGGAATATTCTTCTAATGTAGGTAGTAACTGAAAATCTGGGAAGGTGAAGCAATGGTAGAGGGGATCATAGAACTGTAGCAAGGTGGCAAGAAGTCCTTCATTCACTGAGCAACCCAACAAAGATATCAGCTTCCCATACTTGTTCTTGAATCCTTCTTGATCTTCGATGAAACCCCACAACTTCTTTAGGTCATCCAATTTGGGACTCTTAAAAGTATATTTCACAGTATGTCTTTTATCTGAAGCCATAGTGACCTACAATGTTCATAAACGAAAGTAAATCCCATGAAGTCTAATGCAGAATGATGTTATGTGAATGCAGCAAACACAAGTATTCATATAAGGACATAAAGATAAACAAACAAAGGCCCTAGGTTTGCAACGAGCATGGAGCAAAGGTATACCCCTTCCCAAAGGTTGTGGACTAAAGATTGATTGGTACCTGCAGAACTGGGTTCTAAAAAGGGTCCCAAAGTCATTAGTCCATCTATTGGATATTATCAATCTCCCAACTAACTTGAGGATTAATAATATTCTCAAGAGAACTTCTTTTGAGTGTAGCATCGCATAGCACTATTTCGGGACTTACTCCCTCATAGCCTCGCACTACATCCTAATAAGGCCAAAGTTGGGTTAAGGTAACTACGGTCCTCAATATCATAGACTCCAAAGTCGAAAGTAGTGAGTGTCTTCACGATTAATCGTTCAACAGTACTATTTCGAAAGGGCCTCAACTGAGCGGGATTCTCGATTCAACTTAGTAGGGATTCCACTCCCAATAAGCCTCCTCGACTATATCCCATCCTATCTTAATTTCTCTCAAAGTTCGGGTGTAGAACTTTATCTCACCACTCAAGGACAACAAACCCAAAAGAAACATAAGAGAAAGCATGTAAACAATTAATCAAGTAGGCAGATATATAAAGCAATAAACAAAATAAAATAAGATAGGGAAACCCACTGAGGAGATTCCCCAGTGAAGTCGCCATTTCTGTCGCGGTGAAATTTGGATACCAAACTATTGATTAGTTTGAATCTTTAATTCATTTTTGCCACCGAACTTTGATTTGTCCAAAGGAAGGGATAAAGATGAAATTCCCACAATGCAATGCAAATGCAAGCTTAGTTTGTTTTAGGTTCGGGGGTTGGTTAAACTTAGGGAAGGTACTAGCATCCTAAGTTTCTGTAGTACTCTACAGGAACCTCTTGTTTTATTATTGTTTATTGCTAAGTGTTTATCTGCTTAATGGTTGAAAGACCCTAGTGGTTTATATCTAAGTATACTCGATAAGATGTCGCATCTTATGCCTACATATCCTTACGGGAGTGGAATCAGAGTATGTTGTAGTTCACCTAAAGGGTTTGAGGAGTTCTTTGACTTTGTTCAAAGTTCCTACGGGTTTAGGGTAGTTGGTTGATTGGGTCCAGGAGAAGAGATGAGCCTTCATTTTAAGGGAGAGATAACCACCACAGATGTAAAGGGGGTTTGTAGGAAATGGTCTTTGCATCGTCTTAAGAAAAGGTCTTACATACTCGGATGGTCGCCAAGTATGCCTTTGTCGCTCTTAAGGCAAAGTCCCTACGTGTTTGATTGTATTGTTGTGGGGTGGAGATTATATCTCACTTAAGATGATTAACATCTATTCTCTAAATGTGTTTGTAAGAGTTTGTGTCGTATATTGTTTGTTTCTATGTTGTAAAGATAAAGACAAGGTCCTTTCTATAGGGTAGGTCCTAAACTTAACTGACCAACTTGAATGGAATCAAGGATCGAAGGGGAGTATGATGCATATGATGTGCAACTACACACAACGTTGAATTATGTGTAGGTTTTTCCTTTGGACGGATACAATGCGATGAATATAAATATGTAAATGAATTGCGATAATGTAAATTGCAGAAATATAAACCATACACACGCATGAAAGCGCTGGGTGGGTGTGTGCATCGTGAATAAGATAAAGCAGATAAAGATAAATAGAAAATACGCATGAAAGCGCTAAGTGTAAGTGCAGGTGTCGTGAAGTGCTCGAGTTTTACGATATTGATTTATTTTAAGTTATTTGATTCGAGAAGAAATGGTCTAACATGAGTTTGATTATAAGGGGGTGGATTGATTTTAGTTGGATTACTTATGAGAAAATATTTCGGTGAGATTGATTTGAGAAAAGTTGTATTTGATTTTAGATGAGATGATTTTACGGGGGAAGTTAGATTAATTTTAAATCCTAAGGTTTGTTTTTATGTATCACAATGATTTACTTTATTATGAAAAAAAGTGATTATTTAGATTGAATTATATTAATTGTGAAAGGTTATTTTTATTAATTATTTATAAAAGGTCAATTAATCACTAAATAGATTTTATTATTAAAAGTGAATAAATATTATTTTATTAAAATATTGTTAAAACAAAAGAGTTAATCAATTAATTATCAAGATATTTTAAGATGAAAAAAAAAGTTTTATTATTTTGTTATTAAGATAAAAGATTATAAATTATTAAATAGTATGAATTGTTTTTTTTCTTAAAAACATAATTAGCTACATGATTGAAAAAGCTGTTAATTATTATTTTTTGCATGAAATGGATATATGACCTCTTGTCAAAAAAGATTTACTAGATTATTTTAAATAAACAAAATAATGAGAAAAAAAACTAATTAGATAAAGATTGATTAACACAAGTTTAAAGAAAGTTGGTGGGGGTTAATAATTTTAATTATAAATTATTTTAAAAGGTTGATTAGTTAATAAAAAAAAGACTACTTAGGGCTGTTAAGGGTGGTTAGCATGGTTAAGAGGTGATTAAGTGGTTAATGGGCTGATTAGTGCGTGTGATGTGTACGTGTGTGTGGTGTATTCAGCGGTAAACAAAATTAAAAAAACAACACAACACGAAACCCTAATTTCCCCAGCATTCCCAAATCGAGGAACCTCTCCTCGCCTCCGTCATCGCGCCTCTCCCTCTCTCACTCTGTTCATCTTCCTAATCGCGTCTGGTTCTCTCGTTCTTCACCTCCCAACCTGAAATCAAAACGAAAACATCAACGAAACAAGAAAGTGGATAAAGATTAGAGTGTACCGAAGTTTGTGTGTAGCGCCGGCGGAATGAATTCGCGGGAGCCGGACTCGCGGCGGCCGAAATCAGCTTTGTCAACGGAAAAGATAAGTGCTTTCTCGAGCCTTTAGGGTTTCCGATCTTGTATGCTAGGTTTCGCCTCCTTTTCATTTGAATTCTTTCTCCTCAATTTATAGACCTTTTTGAGAACGAATTTGGAAATCTGATTTAAAACATTTTAGAACCCGATTGGACCTTCTGTTTTGGTGTGGATATATTTAGAAACTTTCCTTTCTCGTTTCGATGGACTCTCCTATTTGATTTGGGCGTATCTATTTTGTTAAATGCTCACATTTTTGGATTGGGATATTCTTCGAATCCTTTTGTGGAATATTCTCTAACGGTTCCCTTTTCGATTCTGTGATTGTAGAACAGCTGGCGGTAACCGAAGCAATCAGGTCATAACTTTGCACATCACGATTCTCATGGCATGATGACTATGGAGTCCTAAGCGGCGTTTCTGTATTTGAGACACTCCTTGCAGTATCTGAACGGTCTTCAACATTTTCATATGAAAAAGAATCCCTTAGTATCTGGAACTGATGTCGTCAAATTATCAGGTTGAACACCAGTTGTGGCTTAGAAGCTCTGTGCTGCGAACAATAGGTCTTTTGTTGCTGCTGGGCCTCTTCAACAAAATTGGAATGCCAATGCCTTCCATGGAGTTTAAGTTTAGCACACAACAACAAAATGAACTAGTATCGGTTCCAGTAGGTTTTGCGTCTGAAACAGTTGTGAACAGGTAACCGCTGAACAGGTCCTCTGGCAGCAATAGCAACATCCTTGTCATAAATGAATTGGTTTGCGACATGTTTAACAGTACTGGCATCAACGTCGTCAATTCTGGCAAACAATTCAGCAAATGGGATTCTTCGACCATATGCGAGTAGCTGACGACCGATACCTTCAGCTATAGGGCTTGTTCCATCAATGTGAAGTGGAAGCGAAGAATACGAGCTCGTGTAACATCATCCTCTGAAACCTGATAAGCCAACTGAGATGCTGTGGTGGGATTTGTTGACCACTTAGTAAAACTCTTCATGTTTTACAGCTCCAGAGGAGCAGTGTAATATGTCTGAATGTTTTGATGGCTTGTGTTGGGGCATGAGTCGCATTATTAATCATCCAGGATAATGTGCTCACAGTACAAGTCTCTATGGCAGACCTCTTGCTCCATCTAGAGGATGTTCCAAATTATCAGTTTAATAAGGTACATATTCTTAAACTTAATTATTTTAGAAATCTCTGTATCTAATTTTTTTTTGTTGCAAATATCATCAATTCTCACTGGTTGGCTGCATATTATTATGTATCCCCTGCAGGTGGTGGATCTCAATTTGCTTTTATGATGAAAGTGTAAAGTTGCAAAAATCCAAGATTGCGTGTCTTTTATAAGTTGACGGCTTGTTAAAGTAGCTGGTTCTGGTAAGTTTATGGTTTGCTCTAAGTTTCTCATCTGGTGTAGTGGATAACTGCAGGTCAGAGCGACGATAGGTCCAACTTGTTCTTCGAATTGTAACAATGCTGATTACGGTGGAAACAGAAGCTGTTGACAAGTGAGTGTGAGATGGTCTTGTAACTTCTGCGGAATTCTGTTACGAATCAGTTCTGAGGTTAATCTAAACAGGAAAATGTTGGGGATTGACCATTGAGTCAATGGTGTTTGCTGCTATTTGAGGGATAAAACTGTTTTTTTGTTTGCCAGATGGTTGGGGAAAAGAAACGAGGCTTGGATTGTGGCATGATTCTTTTCATCTCTGAGTTCTTTGGAGTAGAAGGAATAAACTGTTTTTGTCTTACTGTGCCTGTTTGTTTATTTAAGGAAAGAACTCGGCTGCAAATTATTGATTACCGTCGGCGAACATCGATGAGAAATCCACTGCTTGATGAATGGTTTGGGAAGAATTCATGGCCGCCTGGATTCTCCTATTTTCGTGTGGTCCTGAACACACCTAACATTATAAAGTATGTCTGATTCTCTCGTTTGACATAGCACTGCAGTGGTTTTTGAAAGTGCTCAAAGATGATTGCTTGCTGTCAGCCATTTAAACTGTCATGAATACATGCTTACACTTGAGTTCCTCTGATTAATATCCTCTCCTGTTTTCTTTTGATGCTCGTTTCAATTATGTTAACACGGTGACACCGGTGGTTCTGCTTCTGGTAGAGAAACAAAATGTTGTTTTCCCATGACTTCTACTCAAATCTTTTTGTTGTCTCAGGTGTTGGCATATTTGGCATCAGCAATTGGAGGAGTATGCATCCTTGGTGGTTGACGCAACGGTCGGTAATGGAACCATATTGCCTAGTTAAGTCTGAGACCACCGACCAAATTCTAACGGTATTGCCATTACGAAATGCTTCAATTACTCGTCAGGTCGAAACAACTCTATCGTAAGTTCTTTGAAGATAATCTATTTCTTTGGAACAGGTTTCTTGTGAGCATGGTTTCCGTCAACGTCGCAAGTGGTGCACACTAGAAGCATCCTTTAGACCAAATTGTCCTAATGGGGTCCAATGGGAGGGAGCATCTCCAGATAGTAACGAGCGATGGATCTACGACTCGCAATCTTGAGGAGCAACTTAACCGAAGCATATATGAAGGCTGTAGACACATTCATTGAATTCTCGCATCTAGTGCCAAATGTTTATACTACTTTGTGTAATAGTTATAAAACCAAACGAGACAGGATGTTGATGAAGTCACCATGGTCATGTGTGGGGTAGCTCGTGTCTTGAGCTTACTTTATCTTTCAAGTCATTTTGTACCTTATGTTTTCTTTGTAATCTTGGGGATTGGAATGTAATGTATAACACATGATATTCAAAAGAGATGTTAATTTTTGACCCTTGAAGTTACACATACCGTATGTAAATACTTTTATACGCCTCAATTGCCCTTCTCTTTAAAAGATACTTCACACGCTTTAATTTGTACCAAAGTGAAATGCTTGGAAACTTTTACGGTGTACAAGCGGTGTAAGTTAACATGCCATCGACATAGCCAAAGCACCACTCCATTAAAATGCTCGTTTTAAAACAGTGGTCAACACAAAAACCCGATCCATTGTTTCTCTTGTTCATCTTTCATGAGGCCACAACATGCTTAGTCATTATTATGTGTGCCGTATTAAATTACTAACGAAATTGCCCTTCTTCATTAATGACGACAAAATCAAAGGTGATAAGGTAACTTGGTGTACGAATTAAGCCTTAGAGAGACCTTGAAACTCTTGAGAAACCTTGAGGAGACGACCAGTAGACTAACTCCGGGACCTCCATGATCTAACAGTCACCTTAAAGTATTTGACTGTAAGGATCTACAATTGACGCTACCGTGCCTGCGCAAATTGGTTAGTCACATAAATATTGAATAAAGTCAAATAACAATAGAAAAATGCGCAAAAAGAGGTGGCATCTTACGGTCAAAAATTAGGGTGCAACACTATCCAGTCATTAGAAGATCTGTTGAGGGCTTGTGTTCTAGAACAAGGAGGTGTTTGGGATAGTCACTTGCTGTTGATTTAATTCACTTATAACAACAATTTTCATTCTAGTATTGGGATGCCACCTTTTGAAGCGTTATATGGTCGGAGACGCAGGATGCCTTTGTGTTGGCATGAATCTAGTGAGAGTGTGGTGCTTGGACCTGAATTAGTCCAACAGACTGCGGAGAAAGTGAAACTAATTCGGAAACAAATGAAAGCTTATGAAAGTAGACAGAAAAGCTATCATGGCAAGAGGAGAAGGGTAAAGTCTTATGGATGCAATGTTGTTCTATGTTATGATTATTATGGATACTTTATCAATAATGAAATTGTTAGTTGACTGTGTGCTAAACAATGTTTTTCTAACTGATACCTGATGGGTTCTATACATATATGTGTGTAGTAATTCTGTTTTGGAAATTGTTGAAAGTGCCTCCATTGTTGATTTTTGGAGCTTCGATTCGGAAGTATGAAATTGATGATAATTTGTTGTTAATTCATGAGTAAAACATAGCCTAATTGAGTTCTAGGATGTCATTTTAATACAAATTAGTGTGCGAATATTTGCATATTGGGGCCACTCTTCCGCTTTTCTTCACCATCTTCCATCTCCAGTTACAGGTGTTAGGAGGAAATTTGGTTGGGTTTCTCTGAAACAGAGGAGGAAACTATTCAAACGCTTCTTTGAGTCTATTCGGACCTTCAAGGAAAGGTTCTATATGATCGAGTCCGTGTCGGAAACAACTACTGACCCGACCTTCATCTGGGAGGTCTCTACGGATGAGAACAAGGAGGATTTAATAGATGAGGACAACAAGATAGTTGCCCGAAGACTGTTCCTTTTTCCCTTCTGTTGGAGTGAGGCCCATTTATCGGCTCAACTGATGAGCATATAGTTACTCCTCATCAACTAGAGGACGATGATCAGGCCAGCTATGCCAAGCTAGTGGCCTTCGTGGATGGCTTTCTCCCTGCCTAGTGTAGGACTCATGCTTGGAAGATACACTATGAAGAAGATGAGGGCCACAGGTGGAGGCCCGATATATCAACACAAAAGAGCTCCTCGAGTGTAGCACTTGTGAGGAGGCTCTTAAGTTCTCAGGTAGCTTCCTACTTCTTCTTATTTTATTCAAAATGCTCATTCTTTCATGTGTTGATGTGCTCGTTGTTTTTGTAGGTAATATGTCTTCTACGCATGAGCGAATGGTGAAGAATGTCCATGGAAAGATGAAGGGTGGCGTGGCCATAGGAAAAAGTCGTCTCAATCAGCGAGTGGCTCCTCCTCAGACAGGGTTGGGGACTTCCTCTTCCACCCCTCCAGCCACTCAAACGTCTCCCTTGCCCGTGAGTTCAAGGCTCAAGCATTCACGCCCAAATGACATCGTGGATCTCAGCAGGGAGACGGAATAAAGCATGTTTGAGCTGTCTCTTTACCTGCACAAAAAGAAGTTCTTCGAGGGGTCCTTTCTGTCTATTCCTCGGGCAGAGTCTCTTAAGCTCGAGGAACTGGACCATCTCAGCAAGCGGGTCATGCTCACGCAGGATGCCTCCGCCTTGATGAGGATCCTGGAGGTGGCAGTGGTGTACACTGAGGATAGTTCTAGGCACGAGTCTAAGTTGAAGAAATCGCGGGCTGCAGTAGGGGCCTTAGAGGAGAAGGTCAAGAAACTCCAAAAAAAGCAGGAGATGGAGCTTGAGGAGGCTACGTGAAAGGGACGCGCGGAGATGTCGGCGGAGAGGGACGCCATAGCCGTCCAGAAGAAGGCTGTTGAGGACTTGGTAGAGAAGCTAAAAGTCGTTGTTGCCTCTGTCGTATGAGATAATTTAGTAATTGATTGTTATGTTTCGGGTATGCTCGACAAACTATGTTTGACAGTGCGAGGAATTGTTCGAAAGGCCTGGATTGTTTTCGAGCAGAGGAGCGGAGCTCAGGTTACGTTTGTGGCCTAAGTTTGCGGCGTGAACTTCTCATCGCGAGTTGGGGGTTATGTTGTTCATAGTACTTGGCGACAGCGGGCTCGGTCGAGGAACCACTGTTGTGCACTGGTTAAGTTTCTATTTGATTAAACCCTACTTAGATCTGTGTTGGTGGTAAATCACTTGTACCTGGGTGTGCGCCTATGGTCGGTACTTATACTCATCGCGTGGGTGAAACACGCCGATAGTAAGGGCCTTAGCTGTAATATTTTTTTAGCTTTTCAGCATTCCATGGTCGAGATAATTCTTCCTCGGTGAGGTATTCTAGGTAGTTGGTCTTGTTGCACCCTAATTTTTTACCATAAGATCTCACCTCTTTTTGCGCATTTTCTATTGTTATTTGACTTTATTTTAATATGTATGTTTTTCTTCACGACTAACGAGTGTGTGAAAAATCATTTTGTTTCTTTTTCACAAATTCAAGGAGTTCTTTTCTATCAAGGAAGGACAAGTTCCATCAAGTTTTAAGTTTAAGAAGTGATTCAAATCTCACCATGAAATTAATTCAAACGTTTCATTGCAAGCATACAAAGCCCAGTTCTTGTTCCTAAGCCCACGATACGGAGCGCGAAGGGTGGCGAATTCACAAGCCTTGAACTAAAAGCCCACCAACTTTATGCTACATGACTAAAAGCAACTTATGATATATAACTCATGCTAAGTACACATGAAGCCACGACAATTTGTTTTGCGTTGCGACAGGCCATAATCAATTTTGCTACAATTTCTCAAATAAGAAACTACCTGCTCATGAAAATATTATAACATCATATACTTGCTTAAGCCATACATTTTCCTTAACCATCACAAAGTCAAATAAACCCAGAACAATGTTATCAACCTTATTTCAAAGACATTACAAAAAAGGAAGCCATTTATATTAATACAAGAGCAGGTACAAGTCGTAAGTTACAAGAGCCACATCATTACATCAGAATAAAGTAGTATGTAACCCTTGGAATTGCTCTTGATTGTACTATGCACACTTCTGTCAGTAAGCGTGGCTTTTCTCTATGTACGCACTACGCTTGCCACGACAACTGGATGTGGAGGTTTTGGTTGTTAACCAGTTGAAGTAGAGAGGTTGAGATTACGAACGGGACGATAGAGAATTGATTGACGAGGAACATATTCAAGAATCCGGTAAGCAACAAAGACTGGTGTATGACTAAACTGATAGTTGCCCCTGTAAACGCAAGCAGTATGCGAATCTTCAATTGGTACTGAAGAAACTCGATGTGAAAGCCATAACGATTGCCTGTTTATGACACAGCATTAAAACTGAAGCAAATCTCAAGCTCCACATAAGATAAAGAAAGTATTCACGGCAATTGAAAGTGCTGAGCATAATCATAATATTTACCAGCTTGGAACTTGCATCTCTGTTTTTACGACGGCACCAGACCCCGACATATTTTCCCCGCTAGAGTTCTCGAGCCTGCAATACATAAGAAGTTGTTTAGAAGTTATGTGAGAGCATAATTATTGGTCTTAAATACATTTCAAGTTTGACAATCAGTATACCTTGCCACTTTTGTCTGAGAAGGTGTAGATGGGGATCTCAGATTAATCTACCATCTGTCGGCTTCAACTTTTCTTAATTTCGCCAGTACTGAGGGTGTGGTCGAGTACCACGCAACACCAAGGGAAACTACTGTGCCGCGACCGTTGTCACCAGCTAGAACCGGTCTTTGTGATGACATATTGCCTACAACATGAACTAAAAACACAAATGAAATATCGTGAGGATAAAATTGACAACAACAAATAATGTGGGAAGGAATTGCTTCAGAATCCATCAAATGTATTAAGGCATTTTCAGAAGCTTATATTGTTTTTTTGAAAATGAACTTACGCTCCTAATTGGTGATGGCGAGTCTCGCTCTAAGCCATCTTACAAATTGCTTCCAAATCATCCCAAGTCTTAGTTTCTTGTTACATAAAGACCGAAGGAATAGTTTTGTCTGAAAGGTCCTTGGGTTTGTGCAAAGGTATTGAGCTGTTACTCTAGTGATACAGAGTATACATGGAAGGATGGAAACCAAACACTCGTTTACAAAGCCCTCGAAGAAGAACGATGCCGCCCTGTTCTGTTGAAACCTCTATGTGGTGGACGGTAGAGGTTGGATATCCAATTTCTATTTTGAGTTGTGAGGAACTTCGAACCCGCTGCAACACTTGAGGAACTAAGTTTGGGTCTTGTAACTACCAGCATGCTACAAAGTTTAGAATACTACGACACCCCTTTCAACATTTCGGTACCTGCAAGCCAAACCACAAACAGGAACATACATGTATATCATTAATTTGATTTCAACATTAGAATAAATTGACTGAAATAAGGCACATTTTAAGTTGATAATGCAGCGCAAGTTACCTATGCAATTGAAGCTGCTCCCCTTCGACGATCTGCAACAAAACCAGAAGAAATCTTTGAACAACTATACGATTACAAATTTAAGAGCAGTTTAACATTTTGAGACAGGATTACCCCAGAAATGTTGTTGTATTGGAGTTATACGATTCCTTAGGCATGGTTAACAGCTGCAGCAATTTGTAGAGGTTGAATTGATCCATCAATGTACATGAGACAAGAATCGAATCACCGTTACCGCATGATGCAACCCAACATAAATAACGAGGCAACAATTAGAAAAAGAGCGTGCGAAGTTCAGCAGCAACATTGAAGAACTCCAGTCGTCATTTACCTCCTTACTTGAGAAGAATTAGTCCAAGTATTTACCGCCAATCTTGTTTCCTAAGCAAAAGAGTGTCTTGACGACACTAGCCCTCACGCACCAGGTAGCTGCAAACCAACATGCAACAAAGCTCTTACCAGCAACAGCAGTACAACAAATACACCGGTAACACAGCAGCAACCTACACCAGATGATTTGGAACATAAGTATCCACTGTCAAAGAATCATTGAATCAATACTCTGAAGGAGAGGCTGCTATCAAAACTAAGCTGAACAACCAAAGCCGCTGGCAGGAGTTTGAGATCATTGAGCATTCAAGTACCTTCAATACCATCAAACGAAGACCTGCAAAACATCGCAAGTAGGATTAACTGGAGAATTACGACTTTGTTCATAATGAAAGAAAAGGCCAATCACAACTTCAAAGTCCAACTCCGAATGCCATCATGTTTGTCAAGAACCAGTAGCAACGATACTTGGTTGCTTCTGTATCCTACACCTGGTCTCTCAAAGTTCAAACTTTATTTTAAGTTTGTCGTATTCAAATTGCTCTAGTACGTACCTGAAAGGAAGTGAGAACGAGTTAAAGGAGGGATTGAAGAATCACAATCATATTCAAAGTGAAATTAAAGCTGGACAGCAAGCTGTTCCAATGTGTTGTAACAAAAAAGGAAAGAATGCCATTCAGAGTTCACAACCAGCTAATATACTCCGAAGCTATTCAAGAAACAATATTACATGGCAAAACGCATTTAACGGATTCACAATCTTTCAAGTCCAAATCCTAAATCTTTGCTAAACAATCTTGACACGATCAGACTAAGAAGGAAAAAGTTTTATTTTATCAAGACAAAAGCAGAAAGTATTCAACTTGTTCCAAAACCGTTTTTGACATGTTAATACGAGGATGGAAATAATTCAACACCTGAGCATCAACGGCTATTGAGATTTCCGCAGCAGACAAGATCAGACATTCATCAACAACCTTGTCTCTCTCCAAAACAGGATTCGACAACTTAACTCTGGGCATTCATGTTCAAAAATCTGGATTCAATACACTCCACCTATAAAACAAGGGGGACACTTCAGAACACAGAGGACACATACCTACGAAAGGAGACAATATACAACCATCCATAACACGGTCACAGAAAAATCCCAAATCTTAAAAAACCCCAAATAAGTTTATGACGAGGAGACTTATCTGAAAAAACCAGGAACATTGCTACTCTGGAGATCCTCAAAGTTCCTCTGCGGACTCGAACCACTCTCAAATCCTCCGTCAACGCCGATACCCACAGGAGAATCAATCAGACGCAACCACCTCCGGCCACCGCGAAATATCACCGGCGCCGCAGATTTGACGGATATAATCACCATTTTGCCACACGAGTCATCACCAGCCATCGCTCCCGATTCTCGGTAAAAAAACCTCATTCGCGTTAAAATTTCTTGTGCCATTGATGCTTTGATGTGTTGTTGCAGGTTTAAAACGAAAACGAAAACGGAAAAGAAGAAGGAGAAGCGAACATATGTTTGAATCGAAGATGAACGAAGACGACGGAAGAGGAGGGGCGGAAACGAGAGATCGAAAGGGAATTTGGGATTCGTTCAGGGAATTAGGGTTCCTCGTTTATTTTCTTCTGTTTCATTAATTCTTGTTTATGTTGTAATCACTTACACCACACACACACACCTGCCACACTAACCGCGTTTAATCACTCTAGTTAATTTAATCTTTATTAATTAACTAATTAACTAACCTTTTAAAATAAATTCGTAACTCTCTTTAATTAATCAAATTAGTTTTTTCTTTTAACTATTTATTTAATCAGTCTAAATAATTCATCCAATTTATCTACTTATTTAATCCCAATTTAAACAAATCTCATGATCTCTTTAAATAACTAAAAACAACTTTTTAAAGAAAAATCTTATCAATTCATTATTAAGTATTTTGCTAATTAATTAATTTAACCTTTTTCATGTTAATAAAATTTTAATCAAATAAGTATTTATTCACTAAAAAACCTTTTTATAAATAAACCACACATATTTGTCAATTTATTTATTTGAATAAATTCTGAGTATTTGATTAACTTTTAAAAATAAAAACTATTTTTACTCTATAATCAACATATTATAATAATAACCATAATTTTTATTAAAATAAATTACTTCATATTTAAGCTTTTTTTAGATAAGACAATAAAAATCATTTATTTAAACCTCTTATTTAAAACTAGTATAACTAAATCAACTTGTACTAAAATCAATTCAATTAATCAACATTTTCTTATACTTCAAACCAAAATCAACCAACATCTCAAAATTCCACCTAATCGTGCCCACTCACTTCACGACACTTTCACTTACACCTTAGCGCTTTCATGCGTGTGTATGGTTTACATTCCCGCAATTTATTTACCGCAATTTACATTATCATATCTATATAATTGCGTTGCATTCCGTCCAAAGGAAAAACCTACACATGATTCAACGTTGTGTGTAGTGCATATCATTTGCATCATATTTCCCTCGATCCTTGATCCCATTCAAGTTGATCACTTAAGATAGAACCTACCCCATAGGAAGGACCTTTGTCTTTATCTTTTACAACATAGGAAAACAAAACAATCAACCTAAAAATAACATTCAAACACAATAGAGAATAGATGTTAATCATATTAAGTGAGATATAATCTCCACCCCCACAATAATACAATCAAACATGTAGGAACTTTGCCTTAAGAGTGATAAAGGCATACTCGTCAAACAATCCGAGTACTTAAGCCCTTTTCTTAAGACGATGCAAAGACTATTTTCCTACAACCCCCTTTACACTTGTGGTGGTTACATCTCCCTTAACATGAAGACTCATCTCTTCTCCTAAACCCAATCAAAACAACTACCCTAAACCCGTAGGAACTTTGACCACAGTCAAAGAGCTCCTCTAACCCTTTAGGGGAACTACAAGTACTCTAATTCCACTCCCGTAAGGATATGTAGGCATAAGATGCGAAATCTTATCGAGTATACTTAGAAATAAACCCCTAGGTCTTTTTAACCTTTAAGCAGATAAACACTTAGCAATAAACAAACATAAAACAAGAGGTTCCTGTAGAGTACTACAGAAACTTAGGATGCTAGTACCTTCCCTAAGTTTAACCAACCCCCGAACCTATAACTCTCTAAACCTTGCATTTGCATTGCATTGTGGGAATTTTGATCTTTATCCCTTCCTTTGGACAAATCAAAGTTCGGTTGCAAAATGAATTAAAGATTCAAACTAATCAATAGTTTGGTATCCGATTTTCACCGCGACAGAAATGGCAACTTCACTGGGGATCTTCTAGTGGGTTTCCCTATCTTATTTTATTTGTTTACTGCTTTATATGTCTGCCTACTTGATTAATTGTTTACATGCTTTCTCTTGTATTTCCGTTGGGATTATTGTTCTTGAGTGGTGAGATAAAGTTCTACACCCGAACTTGAGAGAAATTAAGATAGGATGGTGATATAGTCGAAGAGGCTTATAGGGAGTTGAATCCCTACTAAGTTGAATCGAGAATCCCGCTCAGTTGAGGCCCTTTCGAAATAGTACTGTTGAACGAGTAATCGTGAAGACACTCACTATTTTCGACTTTGGAGCCTATGATATTGAGGACCGTAGTTACCTTAAACCCAACTTTGGCCTTTATTATGACGTAGTGCGGGACTATGAGGGATTACTTCTGAAATAGTGCTACGCGAAGCTACACTCAAAAGAAGTTCTCTTGAGAATATTATTAATCCTCGAGTAATTGGGAAATTGATAATATCCGATAGATGGGCTGATGATTCTGAGTCCCTTTAGAACCTTGTTCTGCAGGTACAAACAACCTTTAGTCCTTAAACCTTTGGGAAGGGTACACCTTTACTCCATGCTCGTTGCAAACCTAGGGCGCCCCTTTGTTTGTTTATCTTTATGTCCTTATGTGCTTACTTGTGTTTGCTGCATACATATGGCATCATACTACCTTAGGTTTCATGGAATCCCTAGTTTATTTATAAACATTATAGAAACCAATATGGATTACAAAAAAAAATATTTTGAAATATTCTCTTAAGAGTCCTAACTTGGGTGGCCTAAGGAAGTAGGAGTTCAAATTGAAGAAAACTCAAAAGGCAAATACAAGAGGCTCCCTTTTCATGGAGGATCATTAGAAGTTCAAAAGACTCTCATTGTCATTGAAGGTCCAAGTGAACAAGGGACTCATTTCTTACTTCCAACAAGAACGAAAGAAGAGATGGAGGATTTATTTTCCTCTATCAAACTACTCTTTAGACGTTGATCATGGACAAGCTTACCTTCAAGGAGATCCAAGTGGAGGAACAAATCAACAAGTGTGATGAAGGACTTCCTTAGGGCTTTACTTAGCTTTTATTTAGCTATTATGTTGGGACTCTTATAAGAATATCCACTTTTGATCCAATATCAAAAAAATAATAAATAATTTTACTTGGTATTCTGTAACATTCATAAATACTTGAGTTCCATGAAACCTTTCATTTTGCATCTTGCATTTGCATTTCTCATTTTTTGCATTAGCATGGCATCCTTCGCATCTCGGTGGGGTCTCACTCTTGCTACATCTTCAGAGAACAAGCTGAATCACCGATATAACACTCGAGCCAGTCAACGCCAAAAAATGGATCAGTTAGAGCAAGAGAACAAGGTGCTCCGTGACGAAGTCGCAGCTTTGAAGGAAAGTTTGGAAAGATTGAATGGGATAGTCGAAGCTTTGTCCAACCAATCTGCACTCAACAATCAAGATGTTCAAAGGACCGTTATTTCCGAAGTGGTATCAGCACCGATCCCAGTGGTATCTACTGTTGCTGAAGTGACCTACAGCATGCCTCCAGGTTTCCCGTGGGGGATGCCTCCTCATTTCACTCCGACCGGCTATCGTCCACCCGTAACCACTATTCAAGCCATTCCTGCAACTACTGTTGTAATGACCATTGCACCTCCACATGTGAATGTAACTCCATATATGTTGAACGAACCAATTTTACAGGGGTCGCCAACCGAAACCGTGGGTTTAAAAGAGAAGATGGATGGATTCCAAGACCAGTTTTCTGAAATACAAAAGGAATTGAGAGCCCTTCGTGGAAAAGATTTGTTTGGAAAGAGTGCTTCTGACTTATGTTTGGTTCCGAATGTCAAAGTCCCACCGAAGTTTAAGGTCCCTGATTTTCAGAAGTACAAAGGAAACACTTGTCCTCAGAGTCATCTTATCATGTATGCTAGAAAGATGTCCGCCCAAACCGACAATGATCAATTGCTCATCCACTATTTCCAAGATAGTCTGACAGGCGCTGCGCTCAGGTGGTACATGGGGTTAGATAGTGCGGAAATTCGAACCTTCAACGATCTAGGTGGAGCCTTCATCAAGCAATACAAGTATAATGTGGACATGGCTCCTGACCGTGATCAATTAAGGGCCATGGCTCAGAAAGGCGAAGAGAATTTCAAGGAATATGCTCAGCGTTGGCGCGAGTTAGCCGCCCAAGTCGTACCACCATTAGAAGAAAAGGAGATGACAAAGATTTTTCTGAAGACTCTAGGTCCGTTCTTTTATGAGAAAATGGTAGGAAGTA
Organism: Lathyrus sativus; assembly: GCA_963859935.3. Lineage (NCBI taxonomy): Eukaryota > Viridiplantae > Streptophyta > Magnoliopsida > Fabales > Fabaceae > Lathyrus > Lathyrus sativus. Next base: position 664,954,811 of record OZ012735.1, read on the forward strand.
CACCCAGTGACTTTACTGAAATGGTGAATATGGGAATGCGTTTGGAAGAAGGAGTTTGTGAGGGAAGACTGGCTAAAGAAGATAATGCCCCTAACAATGCCAAAAAGTATGGGAGTAATTTTGTAAAGAAGAGAGAACACGAGATAAGTGTTGTGCAGCAAGGACGATCCAAGAGAGGGTATCCGCCATCACATCAGGTTGTTGCAGTATCGCCAGCGTTCAGCACTCCGGCTTATCAGCCACAACATCAACAAAATCAACATAATCGAGCATTCAACGATCAAAGTCGTACAAACGGAAAACCGAACTTTGATCCCATCCCGATGACATATGCTGACTTGTTCCTAACTTTGATGGAAAAAGGTCACATCCAGACGAGAGCTCCGCCTAAGGTACCCAAGAAATTTCCGTACTGGTACAAAGCTGATAAATTTTGCCTATACCATCAAGGTGCTCCAGGCCACGATATCGAGAGATGTTACGGTATGAAAGCAGACGTTCAAAGGTTGGTTGAGTGCGGAATCTTAGCCTTTGAGGGTCCCAATCCTATCATACAGGATAATACTTTACCTCAGCATGGTTTGTCCTCCGTGAGTATGATCCAAGGTCATCCATATCAACGCAATATATGAAGATGAATCCAAAGGCTACATATCAGACGATTCTGCAAGCCTCTCCATTTCAAGGCGTAATAAAAGGGCTTGTCTGGCTTTTCATTTATCCGTGCTTTTGTGTTTTTGTTTCTTTGATTAAAAGTATTTTTGGCATGTAAGAACTTTCTATTTTGAATAAGTAACGCAATACATGTTTATCCTGAAGAAATCCATTCGTTTTCACTCAAATTGTTTTTTCAAAATTATTTATAATGCCGACTTTTACCCGATCTCTTGCTCTGACAGAGAATTGGAAGGAGGAGGATGAAGTAAAATGCAGGATCTCTTGTTGTATGCTTCGAATAAAAACCCTACTGATGATGTAAGGCATCATTTAAACCTCCTAAACACCAAAAGAGTCAACCCTTTCTTTTAAGCCTTGAGAAAAGACCTGTTTTGTTCTCCCAAACCGAAACCTCATTTTCTTAACCTGGGGCAGGGTGATATCAAGAATGATGAACATCTTTCAAAAATTAGGTGGGCACAAATATACTAACCCTTTCTTCCTCCATTCTACAAGTCATAAATTAAACCCATATACGACCCTCAAAGTCCAAATTGAAGTAAGGTTTAATTCGAAAGCATACTCGATGAGATATTGTCTCCTGACTCCTTGAGCTATGCTCAAATTAAATCGGCTTTATAAATAATGTGATACCCCTTTTCAAAACTTCAAGACAAACTTGTGTTGCATTACCCGTTTCGAAATTAACATTTCTGACTTGCTAAATGCACTTGACATCTTAGAAAGATTGCATATGGAAGTTGATGGATTTGAAGACTTTGCCGACCTGGGGCAAGTTATTTTCCAAGAGGTTTTGATCCGTGCCAGTCTTGGTTTCAGCTAAAGCACAAATTGGAAGGCTCAGTTATACCGTCAATCAGGGGCAGTTACGTCGAGCTTCTGCGAATCTCTCTGAGAGTTTGAAAGCAGTGGGGCATTTGAACATCAAGTTTTCTGTAAAACCCTCTCGATGTTTTTCTCTTAAGCCATGTGACTTGGGGCATTTGAAATTGGAAACGAAGCAGATGTTTATTTCATCCTCAGTAAGCTCAACTCCGACATGTTCAACAACCATGATGACCCAGGATATTTATTTCAGTTTGGGTACCTCCGTCTACAACTTCATACAACCTTTCATACTTATCAAGATGTTACATACCAAATGGATTGATCTCTACTCCCCCAGTTGAAGTTCTTGAAGCTTTGAAGCAGGATTGAGATCCTATATCTAGTTCTCCGCATATCCTCAGTGATACTTCTATCTTTGAAGATTGGTCGGATGTTTGTTTCGAGATGTTTAGCCCATCTTCGGTCGTTGCTTTCGTCTGTTTTGTCAGCACTAGCATATGCATATCATATAAGTAGATAACATAACATTCACATTTGTGCATTTTTGTGTGTGTTTGCTCTTCTGTCAATTTGGTCGTGTCTGTCCCCAAGTGGTTGGATGTGTCTCCTCCTTCCAAATATAGTCGTCAGCCCTAGGCAAAAAAAGCGCAATATTTCTATTTTCCCCACGAAGATCGATCCTCGTGGAAGACGATTTCTTTAGTACATTCTCATTCGAGTTCACACCTCGGTGGTCGAGTCTTGCTTGACAGTTTCTTTTCAGTTACTTCCTGAATTGAATTCCGGTCCTTCGCAATCACATTGTGGACATCTCCAAACTGCTCAATATGGATGGAATGTGCATTTATTTTGCACTCTGCTCCCCAGGAAAGGTCTTCATGAAGATAATTATTGAAGACGGATATTTCTCCAACAATACTACAAGATTTTCTCAACATGTTTTCTAGACGGCAAGCAACCTCTTTATTTGAGCAACTCGTTTTGGGTTAAGATTTGTACTCAAAACGACAAACAACAGTTTCCTCAAAGACAATTGGGATTATTTCAAGATTATCAAGTCAAAAGAAAAGACGTTACATATACTTCTCATTATTCGAGAGTTTCCGCTACAAGGGTTTCACGACTACAACAAGATACTCTTCAGGAATTTATTCCCCAGTGAGTTCATCACACAGGTCTACTTCCGTCAAGTGACATCTCCCCGAAGAAGTCGAAGAAGTTTATCACAATAGTCTCTCTTTATTTGAGAAGACGTACATTATAATTCAACCGGCCCACATCTCTTCCGAAGATCCCCGGTGAAGCTTTACGACGACATTATGGCTTACAGCCGAAGATTCACAAACTACAAATTACATCTACAAAGTTCCACATCTACAATCTACATCAACAGTCTACAATGACATCAACGACTACAATTACAACTACAACGACATCTACATTCTACAATCTACATTACAATCTATAATCTACAACATCTACAACCCTTTTGTGAAGACGCTCTCGCGAGTTTTTGTCATTCTGGGCAGGGACTTAGACCGGCTCATGGCACCCATACCATGACGCGCGGGGAGGTTTATTTATTCTTTCGGTTATTATCTTTACTTTCATACATTTGATAGTAAGTAATATACCTTTCTTTTGGTCAGACACCTCTTATCAGACTGCCACATGGTGGTAGGTGATCTTTCTTTCTTTCGGTTATTATCTTTACTTTCATACATTTGATAGTAAGTAATATACCTTTCTTTTGGTCAGACACCTCTTATCAGACCGCCACATGGTGGTAGGTGATCTTTCCTTTTTTCGGTTATTATCTTTACTTTCATACATTTGATAGTAAGTAATATACCTTTCTTTTGGCCAGACACCTCTTATCAGACCGCCACATGGTGGTAGGTGATCTTTCCTTTTTTCGGTTATTATCTTTACTTTCATACATTTGATAGTAAGTAATATACCTTTCTTTTGGTCAGACACCTCTTATCAGACCGCCACATGGTGGTAGGTGATCTTTCCTTTTTTTTCGGTTATTATCTTTACTTTCATACATTTGATAGTAAGTAATATACCTTTCTTTTGGTCAGACACCTCTTATCAAGCTGCCATATGGTGGTAGGTGATCTTTCCTTCTTTCGGTTATTATCTTTACTTTCATACATTTGATAGTAAGTAATATACCTTTCTTTTGGTCAGACACCTCTTATCAAGCTGCCATATGGTGGTAGGTGATCTTTCCTTCATCTTGCCTTTTCTATCATATGTTTGATAGTAGTTAACATGGGTTTCTTTACTTCAACCGGACATCTCTGATTAGGCTATCACGCGTTGGTGGGCTACCCGTCAAGCTCGAGATCTCGTTTCACTATTCAAGCTACTGAACTCCTGGTGGTATCATTATATCTCATCTTTATTTTTGAGAATCCACAATGCTGATTGTTGTATCTTCTCGTGACGCCTCGCGTCGTTGAGTCTGTTCTTTGGGTGTCGTGTCCAGTTTTTTCCCCCTGTGCCATCATATCCCTCACATGAGCTCGGTCTTGCATATTCATATCATTGCATATCATTTGCACTCGGTGGCATCTTAGGGCCAAAAATTCGTGCAATGTTTATATTTAAGTCCCTCCTATCTCGTCCAGATGGAAATTTCGATCTCCATATCTCGCAATAGGAGTAACTTAAATAGGGGCATCTGTTGCACCCTAATTTTTGACCATAAGATCTCACCTCTTTTTGCGCATTTTCTATTGTTATTTGACTTTATTTTAATATGTATGTTTTTCTTCACGACTAATGAGTGTGTGCAAAATCATTTTGTTTCTTTTTCACAAATTCAAGGAGTTATTTTCTATCAAGGAAAGACAAGTTCCATCAAGTTTTAAGTTCAAGAAGTGATTCAAATCTCACCATGAAATTAATTCAAACGTTTCATTGCAAGCATACAAAGCCCAGTTCTTGTTCCTAAGCCCACGATACGGAGCGCGAAGGGTGGCGAATTCACAAGCCTTGAACTAAAAGCCCACCAACTTTATGCTACATGACTAAAAGCAACTTATGATATATAACTCATGCTAAGTACACATGAAGCCACAACAATTTGTTTTGCGCTGCGACAGGCCATAATCAATTTTGCTACAATTTCTCAAATAAGAAACTACCTGCTCATGAAAATATTATAACATCATATACTTGCTTAAGCCATACATTTTCCTTAACCATCACAAAGTCAAATAAACCCAGAACAATGTTATCAACCTTATTTTAAAGACATTACAAAAAAGGAAGCCATTTATATTAATACAAGAGCAGGTACAAGTCGTAAGTTACAAGAGCCACATCATTACATCAGAATAAAGTAGTACGTAACCCTTGGAATTGCTCTTGATTGTACTATGCACACTTCTGTCAGTAAGCGTGGCTTTTCTCTATGTACGCACTACGCTTGCCACGACGACTGGATGTGGAGGTGTTGGTTGTTAACCAGTTGAAGTAGAGAGGTTGAGATTACAAACGGGACGATAGAGAATTGATTGACGAGGAACATATTCAAGAATCCGGTAAGCAACAAAGACTGGTGTATGACTAAACTGATAGTTGCCCCTGTAAACGCAAGCAGTATGCGAATCTTCAATTGGTACTGAAGAAACTCGATGTGAAAGCCATAACGATTGCCTGTTTATGACACAGCATTAAAACTGAAGCAAATCTCAAAGTTCACATAAGATAAAGAAAGTATTCACGGCAATTGAAAGTGCTGAGCATAATCATAATATTTACTAGCTTGGAACTTGCATCTCTGTTTTTACGACGGCACCAGACCCCGACATATTTTCCCCGCTAGAGTTCTCGAGCCTGCAATACATAAGAAGTTGTTTAGAAGTTATGCGAGAGCATAATAATTGGTCTTAAATACATTTCAAGTTTGACAATCAGTATACCTTGCCACTTTTGTCTGAGAAGGTGTAGATGGGGATCTCAGATTAATCTACCATCCGCCGGCTTCAACCTTTCTTAATTTCGCCAGTACTGAGGGTGTGGTCGAGTACCATGCAACACCAAGGGAAACTACTGTGCCGCGACCGTTGTCACCAGCTAGAACCGGTCTTTGTGATGACATATTGCCTACAACATGAACTAAAAACACAAATGAAATATCGTGAGGATAAAATTGACAACAACAAATAATGTAGGAAGGAATTGTTTCATAATCCATCAAATGTATTAAGGCATTTTCAGAAGCTTATATTGTTTTTTTGAAAATGAACTTACGCTCCTAATTGGTGATGGCGAGTCTCGCTCTAAGCCATCTTACAAATTGCTTCCAAATCATCCCAAGTCTTAGTTTCTTGTTACATAAAGACCGAAGGAATAGTTTTGTCTGAAAGGTCCTTGGGTTTGTGCAAAGGTATTGAGTTGTTACTCTAGTGATACAGAGTATACATGGAAGGATGGAAACCAAACACTCGTTTACAAAGCCCTCGAAGAAGAACGATGCCGCCCTGTTCTGTTGAAACCTCTATGTGGTGGACGGTAGAGGTTGGATATCCAATTTCTATTTTGAGTTGTGAGGAACTTCGAACCCGCTGCAACACTAGAGGAACTAAGTTTGGGTCTTGTAACTACCAGCATGCTACAAAGTTTAGAATACTACGACACCCCTTTCAACATTTCGGTACCTGCAAGCCAAACCACAAACAGGAACATACATGTATATCATTAATTTGATTTCAACATTAGAATAAATTGACTGAAATAAGGTATATTTTAAGTTGATAATGCAACGCAAGTTACCTATGCAATTGAAGCTGCTCCTCTTCGACGATCTGCAACAAAACCAGAAGAAATCTTTGAACAATTATACGATTACAAATTTAAGAGCAGTTTAACATTTTGAGACAGGATTACCCCAGAAATGTTGTTGTATTGGAGTTATACGATTCCTTAGGCATGGTTAACAACTGCAACGATTTGTAGAGGTTGAATTGATCCATCAATGTACATGAGACAAGAATCGAATCACCGTTACCGCATGATGCAACCCAACATAAATAACGAGGCAGCAATTAGAAAAAGAGCGTGCGAAGTTCAGCAGCAACATTGAAGAACTCCAGTCGTTATTTACCTCCTTACTTGAGAAGAATTAGTCCAAGTATTTACCGCCAATCCTGTTTCCTAAGCAAAAGAGTGTCTTGACGACACTAGCCCTCACGCACCAGGTAGCTGCAAACCAACACGCAACAAAGCTCTTACCAGCAACATCAGTACAACAAATACACCGATAACACACCAACAACCTACACCAGAGGATTTGGAACATAAGTATCCACAGTCAACGAATCATTGAATCAATACTCTGAAGGAGAGGCTGCTATCAAAACTAAGCTGAACAACCAAAGCCGCTGGCAGGAGTTTGAGATCATTGAGCATTCAAGTACCTTCAATACCATCAAACGAAGACCTGCAAAACATCGCAAGTAGGATTAACTAGAGAATTACGACTTTGTTCATAATGAAAGAAAAGGCCAATCACAACTTCAAAGTCCAACTCAGAATGCCATCATGTTTGTCAAGAACCAGTAGCAACGATACTTGGTTGCTTCTGTATCCTACACCTGGTCTCTCAAAGTTCAAACTTTATTTTAAGTTTGTCGTATTCAAATTGCTCCAGTACGTACCTGAAAGGAAGTGAGAACGAGTTAAAGGAGGGATTGAAGAATCACAATCATATTCAAAGTGAAATTAAAGCTGGACAACAAGCTGTTCCAATGTGTTGTAACAAAAAAGGAAAGAATGCCATTCAGAGTTCACAACCAGCTAATATACTCCGAAGCTATTCAAGAAACAATATTACATGGCAAAACGCATTTAACGGATTCACAATCTTTCAAGTCCAAATCCTAAATCTTTGCTAAACAATCTTGACACGATCAGACTAAGAAGGAAAAAGTTTTATTTTATCAAGACAAAAGCAGAAAGTATTCAACTTGTTCCAAAACCGTTTTTGACATGTTAATACGAGGATGGAAAGAATTCAATACCTGAGCATCAACGGCTATTGAGATTTCCGCAGCAGACAAGATCAGACATTCATCAACAACCTTGTCTCTCTCCAAAACAGGATTCGACAACTTAACTCTGGGCATTCATGTTCAAAAATCTGGATTCAATACACTCCACCTATAAAACAAGGGGGACACTTCAGAACATAGAGGACACATACCTACGAAAGGAGACAATATACAACCATCCATATCACGGTCACAGAAAAATCCCAAATCTTAAAAAACCCCAAATAAGTTTATGACGAGGAGACTTATCTGAAAAAACCACGAACATTGCTACTCTGGAGATCCTCAAAGTTCCGTCGCGGACTCGAATCACTCTCAAATCCTCCGTCAACGCCGATACCCACAGGAGAATCAATCAGATGCAACCACCTCCGGCCACCGCGAAATATCACCGACGCCGCAGATTTGACGGACATAATCACCATTTTGCCACACGAGTCATCACCAGCCATCACTCCCGATTCTCGATAAAAAAACCTCATTCGCGTTAAAATTTCTTGTGCCATTGATGCTTTGATGTGTTGTTGCAGGTTTAAAACGAAAACAAAAACGGAAAAGAAGAAGGAGAAGCGAACATATGTTTGAATCGAAGATGAACGGAGACGACGAAAGAGGAGGGGCGGAAACGAGAGATCGAAAGGGAATTTGGGATTCGTTCAGGGAATTAGGGTTCCTCGTTTATTTTCTTCTGTTTCATTAATTCTTGTTTATGTTGTAATCACTTACACCACACACACACACCTGCCACACTAACCGCGTTTAATCACTCTAGTTAATTTAATCTTTATTAATTAACTAATTAACTAACCTTTTAAAATAAATCCGTAACTCTCTTTAATTAATCAAATTAGTTTTTTCTTTTAACTATTTATTTAATCAGTCTAAATAATTCATCCAATTTATCTACTTATTTAATCCCAATTTAAACAAATCTCATGATCTCTTTAAATAACTAAAAACAACTTTTTAAAGAAAAATCTTATCAATTCATTATTAAGTATTTTGCTAATTAATTAATTTAACCTTTTTCATGTTAATAAAATTTTAATCAAATAAGTATTTATTCACTAAAAAACCTTTTTATAAATAAACCACACATATTTGTCAATTTATTTATTTGAATAAATTCTGAGTATTTGATTAACTTTTAAAAACAAAAACTATTTTTACTCTATAATCAACATATTATAATAATAACCATAATTTTTATTAAAATAAATCACTTCATATTTAAGCTTTTTTTAGATAAGACAATAAAAATCATTTATTTAAACCTCTTATTTAAAACTAGTATAACTAAATCAACTTGTACTAAAATCAATTCAATTAATTAACATTTTCTTATACTTCAAACCAAAATCAACCAACATCTCAAAATGCCACCTAATCGTGCCCACTCACTTCACGACACTTTCACTTACACCTTAGCACTTTCATGCGTGTGTATGGTTTACATTCCCGCAATTTATTTACCGCAATTTACATTATCATATCTATATTATTGCGTTGCATTCCGTCCAAAGGAAAAACCTACACATGATTCAACGTTGTGTGTAGTGCATATCATTTGCATCATATTCCCCTCGATCCTTGATCCCATTCAAGTTGATCACTTAAGATAGAACCTACCCCATAGGAAGGACCTTTGTCTTTATCTTTTACAACATAGGAAAACAAAACAATCAACCTAAAAATAACATTCAAACACAATAGAGAATAGATGTTAATCATCTTAAGTGAGATATAATCTCCACCCCCACAATAATACAATCAAACATGTAGGAACTTTGCCTTAAGAGTGATAAAGGCATACTCGTCAAACAATCCGAGTACTTCAGCCCTTTTTTTAAGACGATGCAAAGACTATTTTCCTACAACCCCCTTTACACTTGTGGTGGTTACATCTCCCTTAACATGAAGACTCATCTCTTCTCCTAAACCCAATCAAAACAACTACCCTAAACCCGTAGGAACTTTGACCACAGTCAAAGAGCTCCTCTAACCCTTTAGGGGAACTACAAGTACTCTGATTCCACTCCCGTAAGGATATGCAGGCATAAGATGCGAAATCTTATCGAGTATACTTAGAAATAAACCCCTAGGTCTTTTTAACCTTTAAGCAGATAAACACTTAGCAATAAACAAACATAAAACAAGAGGTTCCTGTAGAGTACTACAGAAACTTAGGATGCTAGTACCTTCCCTAAGTTTAACCAACCCCCGAACCTATAACTCTCTAAACCTTGCATTTGCATTGCATTATGGGAATTTCGATCTTTATCCCTTCCTTTGGACAAATCAAAGTTCGGTTGCAAAATGAATTAAAGATTCAAACTAATGAATAGTTTGGTATCCGATTTTCACCGCGACAGGTCTCATTCTCTATTTTTTCTCTAACACAGTATGATCCTTCCCAGTTTGCAGCGAGCTTGCCTTCGTGGAAATCTTTGTGATTCCTCCTTAAGAAGAGGATGCCTATTTGGAACTCTCATCGTATAACCTTGGCGTTGTGCCTGATTGTGATTTTTTGTTTAAGTGAGGCCTCACAGAGGGCTACTCCTGATTGGACCTTATCGACGAGATCGAGCTCCTCTCTCAGGGCCTCGTTGTTCCTTTCTTCATTCATGGGTGCTTCAGTCCGCCTGGAGGGAACGTGAGCCTCGATGGGGATTACTGCCTTTGTCCCGTATGCCAGGCGAAAATGAGTTTTCCCGGTTGAAGAATGGGGCATAGTGCGGTAAGCCCAGAGCATACTGTGCAGCTCCTCGATCCATTGCCTCTTTGTTTTGTCCAACCTTCGCTTGAGGCCCCCTAGGATTACTCTGTTTGCTGCCTCGGCTTTCCCATTAGTCTGAGGATGCTCGACGGATGCAAAGTGTTATTTATTACCTAGTTGGGCGACGAACTCCTAGAACGTTTTGTCCATGAACTGTGTCCCATTATCTGTGACGATTGCTTGAGGAATGTCAAAGCGAGTAAGGATGTTCCTTTTATAGAAGCGAAGTATATTGTGGGTCGTTATTTTGGCCAAATCCTTAGCTTCTACCCACTTGCTGAAGTAGTCTACGCCTACTTTCAAGTACTTATTCTGGTTTGACCCTATGAAAAATGATCCTAGGATGTCTAGGCCCCACCTGCCAAATGGCCACAAGGAAGACATCACCTTTAGTTCGTTGGGCAGTGCCAAGTCCATGTCCCCGTGCGATTGACATTTGTCGCATTTATTCACATGTTCCCTTGCGTTGTTTTGCATGGTCGGCCAGTAGTAACCTGCTCAAAGAGCTTTCCTCGCGAGAGATCTTCCCTGAGGTGCAGGGCGTTGATTCCTTTGTGGATCTCACGCAAGACAAGGGCGACCAATTCTTCCTCGATGCATTTGAGGAGAAGGATGGAGAATCTCCGCATGTACAACTTTTTTTTGACCTGAACGTAAGAGCAGGCTCTACACCTTACTACGCTGGCCTCCTTGGGGTCAGATGGTAGTTTGTCCTTTGTGAGGTAATCATACACTAGGGTTATCCAACAATGGTTGTCTCCAGCGACGTACACGTTGAGGGTCGTCGACGCTCTCTAAATGCTAGGTTGTGGGAGTATTTCCTGGATGACAGATTTGTTCTTCCCTTTCTTCTTCGTACTTGCTAGTTTTGATAAGATGTCTGCCCGGATGTTGTGTTCGTGGGGAACGTGTTTTACTTCTACGGTGAACTTCGTCATCTCTTCCTTAACTAGGGTCAAGTATTTATACAAGTTGTCGTTTTGACCTGGTATTCGCCCTGGACTTGGAGGGCCACTGGCTGAGAATTAGTGTAGATGACGACTTCTTCCGCTCCCAGCTCTTTGGCGAGGCGCATGCCATCGAGGAAGGTTTCGTATTCGGCCTGGTTGTTAGATTTAGGGAAGGACAATATGAGTGAAACTTCGATGAGGATTCCCTTCTCGTTTTCCAGGATGACACCTGCCTCGCTCCCTACCGAGCTGAATGCTCCGTCGACAAATATGATCCACTTGCGAGCGCCCCCGTTAGGGTGGTCGAGAAAGGTCATTTCTGCCATGAAATCATCTAGTGTTTCCGCCTTGAGGTCCTTTCTGATTTCATACTGGATGTCAAATTTGGATAGCTCCAACGACCATTTGAGCATCCTGCCGACCATATCCAGACGACCTAATAGCTGCTTTACGGGCTGGCCCGTACCTACCACTATTCTGTGGACCAGAAAATAGTGCCTCAGCCTTTTCTCAGAATTGATAAGGGCGAGGGCCACATTTTCTATCTGTTGGTACCTTAGCTCTACCCCTTACAATGCCTTACTCGTGAAGTAGATGGGTTTATGCTCGTCAGGAGTTTCACGAATGAGGGCGGCGCTCTCAGCCTCGGTTGTGACAGCGAGGTAGAGATAAAGGGTTTCCTCGTTTTCTGGTCGGAAGAGGACAAATGGTTTTGATAAAGCTTGCTTCAAGTGGATGATAGCTTTGTCGCATTCCTCTATCCATTCTAACACGTCTTCCTTGCGGAGGAGTTTGAAAAGGGGCAGGGCGTGTTGAACATACTTGGCCACAAAGCGAGAAAGCGATGCGAGCATCCCGTTGAGGGATTGAATGAACTTTTTTGAGTTCGGAGTGGGGAACTCGAAGAAGGCTCTGCACTTGTCGGGTTTAGCTTCAATCCCTCGTTCGGTTAGATAGAAACCAAGGAACTTTCCCGCTCGTACCCTGAACGTGCACTTCTCCGGATTAAAGCGCATTTTGTACTTCCTGGCCTGTTTGAAGACCTTCTTCAAGTGGGTCGTGTGATCGAATTCCTCCCAAGAATTTACGATCATGTCGTCCATAGAGACTTTGAGCATGTTCCTGATTTCTCCTCAGAAGACTTTGTTCATCATCCTTTGGTAGGTAGCGCCAACATTCTTTAAGCGGAAGGGCATTATGTTGTAGTAATAGTTGCCCGATTTGGTTATGAAGGTCGTGTACCTTTTGTCACTTTTTTTCATGGGTATTTGGTTATAGCCTGAATACGCGTCCATGAAATATAACAATTTAAAACCAGCAAAATTATCAACTAGTTTATCTATGTTGGGAAGGGGATATGCGTATTTAAAGCAGACCCTATTAAGATCGATATATTTAATGCACATTCACCATTTTCCATTATTCTTTTTAACGAGTACAACATTGGACAACCAAGTGGTGTACTTGGCTTCCGAGATAAAGTTCGCCTCTAGGGGGTCTTTTACAGCCTGTTCGGCGGCCTACGTCTTCTTCAGAGACTGTCGTCGTCTATGTTGAGCTACTACTGCCCTAACGACGGGGTCGATAGTGAGGTGGTGACAGGCCACATCAGGGTCTAGTTCGGGCATCTTCGCGTCACTCCATGCAAACAGGTCTGCATTCTCCCAGAGGCAGGCTCTTAGTTATTTTCTCGCAAGCTCGGGGAGACTGATCCCCATCATCACTCTCTGTTTTGGGTCGTCGCCGAGTAATACAAGTTCGAACTCTCCATACGGAATTAGGCGCATCTGATGGATAGTTTTGCCGCTACCAGAGGGGTTGCTCGAGGATGAGTGAATCTCTTTCCCCTTTTCCTTCTGAATCTTCTGGTCGTCTTCGTAGAAGCAACTATCAAGGTCGATGGAGTCGACGCGGGGCAACAACTTCATCTCTTCGGCGCTGTTGGGCAGAGGAGTCTGGCTGGGAGTCTTCAACTTGGCGGCGATGGTATTCAGCCTCTTGGAGGCCGCTTTAAAACACCTCATCACAGCTTTAATGTCTTCATGTAGAGTCGTCACGAGACGCTTCGAAGTATAATATTTCATCCTCAAGTGCACTGTTAAGGGCACAACCACCAATTCGGCCAGAGTTGGTCGGCCGAAGATGGACTAGTATAACGATGGGAAATCGATGACCAGGAATTGAACCTTGATTGACCTGGCCGTTTTAGCAGACTCAAAATTTGCGATCAACTCCACGTAACCCCAAGGCTTTGTCACCGACTCACAAGTAAAGGGATGTTGGTGTTAGGGACTCCACCGAGGAGCTCCTCAGCATAGAAGTAGATGGGGACAGACTCTCCCTATATCCTAGCGAGAGTGGAATTTTGATTTGAGTTGTTGCTGATAAGGTGCTCAAATTTTCTTTTAACGGACCCTACCTTGAATTTGTTGAAGCCCCCACCGAAGATGACCAAGGCGGAGGGGAAAGTCTCTCACGGGTTGTGCAGGGTGAAGTATGGAAGGGAGCTGAGCCTCTTGGGATGTAAAAATCTTCAAGCCGTAAGATGCTCATAGCGACCTGAAGGTTGGCTTCCTCGGAGAAAGGTACCTCTTCCTCAACCTTCTGGGATTCCTGGGCGTCTGGCCGAGGAGCGTCTTTTCGTTTGGCGAACTGCTTCAGATGCCCGTCCGTGATGAGTATCTCTATGGCATCCTTAGTGGATGCAGTCGTCGGTCATATGGTCGTGACTCTTGTGGAACCGACAATATTTCGACTTATAAACGTTGAGTTTGGACGATATTTTCTTTGGGAACCGAACTCATGCTTGCCGGAATTCTGAGTTGGCGTATTCAGAAAGAATCTTCTCCCTTGAAATTGTCAGGGGAGTGTATCCGTGGAACCGATCGGAGGACCCTTTGTTGTCCCGGGGCTCTCGGGGATGGTCTTCTCATCTTTTATCTCCCTGACGGGATGTCGAGGGCTCGTCGGACCTGGAGTTTCGGGCATTCTCCATGTGCCTAGATTTACGGAGAGAGCTATCAGCCTCCTTCTCTTCGTACTAAATGTAAGCTTGTACTTTGAGGAAGAAAACGTCTAGCTTTGTTAGGGGTCGGATGCCCACGACTTTAGCAAATTTGATGCAGAGACGGAGCCGTGCTCGAGCAACTTTTTCATGTCATCGGTTGTAGAAACCTGAATGACCTCCTTATTGAACCTTTCGATGTAGGCTCGCAGGAGTTCATCTCTCTCTTGAATCATGGCCTCAATGGAGACTTCAGTCTTCAGATGGTGGTAAGAGGTTGTGAAGTGTCTAGAGAACAGTCTCTCTAGTTATCTCCATGAGGTGATGAAATCGTCAGGGAGTCCTTTGAACCAGGTCATCGCCTCTTTCTTGAGTGTGGTCGGGAATAACCTGTATTTGATAGTGCCCCGGATGTCGCGTCAATCGAGCAACACATCAATATTTTCAATGTGCTTGTCGGGATCTGTCGTACCTTCGTATGTCCCTAGGGGGGAGGTTCTCCAGTCCCTTCGGCAAGCGCACGACCATAATCTCTTGGGACAACGTGCCGCGAGACTCGTCGTCACTACTACTGCTGATCCAAGACGAGGAGCGGGCATTCCATTTGTACGTAGGATGAAGATCTTGTCGAGGAAACGAGGTTCGTGCTTGGCCCTTGGATCTGGGCGGAGGAGAACGTTAGGATTTTGTGTGGTGGCCTCTTCTGGTCCTCTTGGATTATGGGGAATGCTGGTTCCGAGGAGAGATGTGATCGCACTAGCAAATGGTCAGGATATCTGGTGGTTTCTCTCGCGCCAGGGAGGGGGACTTTGTGATCTCTAACGCTCCTTCCTCGTCGGCAGGGATCTTGGACGACTGGACTCTTCTAATGCTTCAATCCTCGCGTTCTGGTTGAGGATTAAAAGGTTGGTCTTATTGAGAATCTCGAGGAGGGTAGTCATGGTTGGGTCGGTGCTGAGCGGAACTGGGACTGGCAGGTGCTGCGGAACAAGCGGGACTTCGTGTGATCTGCGCGAACATGGGATGGAGAAGCTGTGGCTCCGTCCCTTTGTCAGAGGACATCGCCGCCACGAGAGGTGGTAGCTCCATCAACGTCAGTCTGGCTGACAGGGAGGAAAGCAGAGTTATGAGTATAAAGAATGTTGTCACGGTTGTCCATGATCGGGATTTTGAAGAATTGATTTGGTCTCGTGTCTACCAAAAGGAAAAAGACAGGGATAACAAGATTCCAACAGACGACGCCACTGATCTTACTGGTTGATCAGAACCTGAGGTGGGTCAAAGACAATCGTCTGTGATGCTGGGTGTGAGAGAGGAGGACGGGGTGTACCTGCAAGGCACTATGATGCTAAAGTAAGAAGCAGGAAATAGAGAGAGCAAGTACATAATATGAGTATATCAGGGTGAATATTGGAAACTTGATCCTCATGAATGAGAGGGTTTTTATAGTGTCCCCAACGCTTGCCCATTGGTCTCTATTTTCAGGGCGAGATAATCGTTTTCTGAAGAATAGGCAACTGCCATAACTAGCCGTTAGAAGAGACAAACGTGCCTATAACTAGCTGTTGCTACGAGCAGTGGCGTAATTACTGACACAAGCGTCTTAACTATTTTCTGGATGGTGAAACCGTGCGTGACGGGCAGAGACTGATGAGGAAAAGTGTTGTGACCAAGGGTAAATTGGCCAGCTTCCCCTATTAGAGAGGCAGAAAGGTAAATTCTCCCCCAAAGTGGTTGGACTTAGGTTATTTAGTCTTTTTGAAAGTAGAAGTGGATTGGGCCATGTCTAGCCATTGGATCAGTCTGGAACAAACTTCATCCACACTCTTCTCCCAAACCTTCTGAAAAGACAAACCCTAACAAATGATTCATTCTTCCCCAAATGCTTTAAGTAATTGAAAATGAATACCACAATAAACAATACTTTAAATCTACTATATTTCGTACTTAGAATAGCGTTATGAACATTCTCTTGAACAGTCACTAATTTATTAAATAAAACACACCTGAGTCATTTATTTTAAAAATAGATCTCACATAAAATAATAGAACTCACATGTGTTTTATGCAATAAAAAAGTGAGTATCAAAAGAGAGTCTAAAAAAGAATAGCATTTCTCGGGATTGACAAATTTGAACTACCTAATTGAAACTGACCGATCTGTTGTCTTTTTTATGCAAATGAATCTGATCGGGTTGGATGTCGGGTTGATTTGGTTGCTTAATTTGAATAGTATAAATTTATTTCGGTCAAACTCATATATTTATTTTGAGCCCGTCAAAAATACAACTAATCGAACTTAATTAATATATATTTTATTTCTATGACTTATAAATATGATTTAAAATATGATAATAGTCAAATTAATATTATATTTGAAAATGTTATAATATAATAATAATTTTTTTAATAATAAAAAATTAATTATAGAGTTACTCTAATGAATATTTATTGAGAATAAGATACAAATCAATTAGTATTAATTTGTATTAAATTAGTCATAAGTGTAATTTATGTTATTATTTATTGGATATATTTATTTTGCATATAAATATATAACATATATGATTATATTTGATACACAAAAATACAATCACAACATGTACAAGATGAGGATTGTCGCTAATTTATAAATACAATACATGTCATATCTCTAACCAATTCACCTTTTCAAAGTTAACACGGTGAAGGTGTTAGGGGCTACACTGGGCTGCAATTAGACAAGACAAAGTGTCACAATTGAGACGACTAAGAGCGGACCGCAATTAAGACAGAAAGTCTAACACACACCCTTACGTTTAGGCCTCAATGAGCTTATAGTGTGGACGATGCGGGAAGCCCAAGATAGACTCGGATACCATATGTACTAATCTTCTCATAGAATCATCACCCAGACAAAACGGAAGCAACTTCCTTTTCTTCTTAGAAACCATTAAACTACTAGCCCTCTTTCTTTTCTTCTTTGAATCTTGATTCGGAATTTGAGATGCTTCAGATGACCGTTGGATTTTGAAGAAATCAATATTCTTCGTCTGTATAAGAAGAAAATATTTAGGGTTGTTGGTGGTGGAGTGGGAGCAAGAGGAGTAGAACCAAGAGGAATTGGGGACTTTTGCGAGGATAGGTGAGAGGCAGAAGATGCGATAGCCTTTGTCACAGAGGAGCAACTTGGTTGGAGATTTGTCGGAGCTGCATTTCTGGCAAACGACGTCGTCGAGGACGGAGAGCTCCATCGGAGCTTGTGTTCTTCTCCGACTCAATTATCTTACCGTCACCAGACCGGATATTACTTTTGCAATGAACATTGTGAGTCAATTTCTGAATGCTCTTTCTGAAATTCATTGGAATGCAGTTATTCAGATTCTCAGACATATAAAGAATGAACAAGGAAGAGGCTTATTATATGAAGATAAGGGTGATGATAAATCACGTGTTATTCAGATGCAAATTGGGCAGGATCACGGTCGGATAGAAAATCCACTTCCGGACATTGTGTTCTTATCGGAGGAAATATGATCTCATTGAGGAGCAAGAAACAAAACACAGTTGTACTATTTAGTGCTGAAGCTGAATTTCGTGTTATGGCAGCAGCATCAACATCAAAGGAATTTGCGTGGCTTAAGAATTTACTCTCAGAATTTAGGTTGGGAGACCTTCAGAACACAAGACTCATATGCGACAATCAATCGGCACTTCACATTGCACCCAATCTGGTATTCCATGAACGGACCAAGCACATAGAAATAGATTGTCACTATGTAAGAGAAAAAGTAGTGTCAGGAGAAATAACCACAAAGTTCGTTAAATCTGAAGATCAGTTGGCTGATATGTTCACCGTGTCTCTTAAGAGTTATCGAGTGAATTATATCCGTAACAAGCTTGGATCATACTACAATATATACGATCCGGTTTGGGGGGAGTGTTGAGAATCAGTTACAAATCAATTAGTACTGGTTTGCATTCAACTAGTCATAAGTGTAAACTACCTATTGTGTATATCTATTATGTATATAAATTTACAGCATGTGTGATCATATTCGACACACAAAAATACAATCACGATAATATTAAACCGATTAAATCGATCTGATTTATCCGTCAAACCGAATCTTACGAAAATCGAAATTTTATGGGTCGAAATTGAATCTTAAAAATGAACTCGTGATTTGCGTCGAATTTAAGTTTTAAGGCTGAAACCGACGGATTGTCCAGCCCAACCTCTTGTTACTTATTTCTCTCTTCTAATACTCTCTTTTCACTTACACTCTACAACCACTTTTTTCTGACATGCAGTATTCAAATTATTTGGAGGTATGGCTGTTATTAACTAATTACTCCGAGCAACATGACACACTCTTCTAATACTCTCTTTTCACTTACACTCTACAACCACTTTCTCTGACATGCAGTATTCAAATTATTTGGAGGTATGGCTGTTATTAACTAATTACTCCGAGCAACATGACACATTGAGACATAGCAGCAAGTGGCAGAAGCTAATAAAGGTGTTTGTTGAGTTGTTAATTTCTAGTATTATTACCAATAGTCTACTCTAGAGTAGAAAAGAGAAAAGAAAAAAAGATCATGTGGAAGTTGAAGATAGCAGAAGGAGGGCAAAAGTTGGTTTCAGTGAATAACTTCATTGGACGTCAACACTGGGAATTTGACCCAACTGCAGGAACACCGCAAGAGCACCATGAGATTGAGAAACTACGCAATCAGTTCACAAAAAATCGATTTTCCATCAAACAAAGTGCTGATCTCCTCATGAGAATGCAGGTAACTCATTCATTATTACTATGACATTGATTTTATTTATTCATATTGGTCAAGAATACTACTACTTATACTTACAAAATTGAATTAATCTAAACCAAAACATGGATGAATAAGCTTTGCTATAATTATGTAAAAAAAACAAAAGTTTGCTGCAGTTTGTAAGAAAGGCGCATAGATTTGTAAAAATGGTAGTTGAATATTGAGTAACAATATAAATGCAGCTAAGACAAGAGAATGAATGTGGTCCGATTCCAGCAGGAGTTAGAGTGAGTGAGGAAGATAAGATAACAGAGTTTGCATTGGTTACTACTATTAGAAGGGCTATCAGTTACTATTCTTCAATTCAGGCCCATGATGGCCACTGGCCTGCTGAATCTGCTGGACCTTTGTTTTTCCTTCAACCATTGGTCAGTCACCCTACTCATACTCTTATTGCTAATGCTATGCTCATATTCATATTCATATTTCTAACTAACTAACAACTATTACTATGCATGCAGGTAATGGCCCTCTATATTACAGGATCCCTTCATCAGGTTTTAGGACCTCATCATAAAAAGGAAATTATTCGCTACTTATATAATCATCAGGTGTACTATACATTTACTTCTATTCTAAATAATTCCATCTACTGGATTCCCACATATTTATTCACTTTATCTCCTCATCTATCTATTGACCATTTGATTATCCAGTAATAACTTATATGTGAATTGTATGGTTGGCGATATATGTGATGGGTTGACAGAACGAAGATGGTGGATGGGGATTCCATATAGAGGGACATAGCACAATGTTTGGATCTGCATTGAGCTATATTACGTTGAGGTTACTTGGAGAAGGACCTGAAGATGGCGAAGATAGGGCAATGGACAGATGCAGAAAATGGATCCTCGACCATGGTGGTTTAGTGGCTATTCCATCATGGGGAAAGTTTTGGGTCACGGTAAGCTTAGCATAATTATAGTAGTGCATCCTATTCTAGACAAGTTTGCATAAAAATAAGCAATTAAATCATACTATATATAGGTCCTTGGAGTTTATGAGTGGCAAGGCTGCAATCCGCTTCCACCAGAGTTCTGGTTTCTACCAAAATTCACCCCTATTCATCCAGGTGCGTGTCTGGGTTGGTTAATCCTTATTTCTTTAAGCAATCATTATCTTGTCTAATTCCTTGGTCAATATAAATATGCATGCAGGGAAAATGATGTGTCTCTGTCGGTTAGTTTACATGCCCATGTCATATTTATATGGAAAGAAGTTTGTGGGCCCTACCACTGACCTAATAAGATCACTAAGAGAAGAGATGTACAACCAGCCTTATCATCAAATTAACTGGAACAAAGCCCGGAACACTATTGCTAAGGTTTGTACGCGTGTGGAATCAATCTATACATAGTATTTGATTTGATACATACGTGCATGCATATATAAATATGAAACTGACAATAGCATGCAATTCCAGGAGGATCTGTATTACCCACATCCTATGATTCAAGATATATTATGGGGATTTCTTTATCACGTGGGAGAGCCTATTCTGAACTGCTGGCCATTTTCTAAGCTTAGACAGAAGGCATTAGAAATCGCAATTAATCATGTGCGTTACGAGGATGAGAACAGTAGATACCTTTGCATTGGAAGTGTAGAGAAAGTATTATGTTTGATAGCACGTTGGGTTGAAGACCCGAACTCAGAGGCATACAAACTTCATTTAGCCCGAATCCCGGACTACTTCTGGCTTGCAGAAGATGGCCTGAAAATCCAGGTTAGTATTGTATTTAATTTATTACTTAACCAACTAAGGCATGCAACACTTCATTTAATAGTATGTAGTTGAGCCAGCACTTTAACAGTTGTTAAATAAATGTATAAATAATAATGGATGTAGAGTTGTGGAAGTCAAACGTGGGATGCAGCATTTGCCATACAAGCAATACCTGCTTGTAACGTGAGTGAAGAGTACGGTCCTACACTTCGAAAAGCACATGACTTCCTGAAGGCCTCGCAGGTAGTTGAAAATCCATCTGGGGAGTTCAAAGAAATGTACAGACACATATGCAAAGGATCGTGGGCATTCTCAATGCATGACCAAGGCTGGCAGGTCTCAGACTGCACAGCAGAAGGACTCAAGGTTCTATTTTTTATTATTTTATTGGTTTTTCAAAATATGCATGCATGCCTAAGTGATAATCATGACTACATACATACACACAACACATGCAGGCCGCATTGTTACTGTCAAAAATGCCAAGTGATCTCGTTGGAGAAAAATTGGAAACAGAGCGATTCAATGATGCTGTTAATGTCATCCTCTCTCTACAGAGCAGCAACGGCGGGTTCCCTGCTTGGGAGCCTCAAAATGCTTACAGTTGGCTAGAGGTATGTTATGAAGTTATTCTTCACTGTCAAGAAAAATTTATAAGAATGACTAACAAGTAATATATGCACGTCTGCTGCAGAAATTCAATCCAACTGAATTTTTTGAAGACACACTGATTGAGAGGGAGTAAGATATATAGCAAGATCGATCATAAACAAACATTGTTGACGCGTATATAAATTTCTCACTTACTGCATGTCTGTGTTCCTTGTTGTGAAATTAATAGGTATGTTGAGTGTACTGGTTCTGCAATGCAAGCCCTGGCTCTCTTCACAAAGCTACACCCGAATCATAGAACAAAGGAAATACAACATTGCCTTGCCAAAGCAATTCATTACATTGAAAACACACAAAATCCTGATGGCTCCTGGTATTCTATCTTCTATTCTCACTGATAAAAATATAAACCGCCTAATCATCTATTATGTGTTAAACATGAGAGGCTTTCTTTAAATTTAAGTAGCATGCCGCAGCTATGTATGGTTCCTAATTTAGTACTTTCAATGAAACACAGGTACGGGTGTTGGGGAATTTGCTATACATATGGTACGTGGTTTGCTGTAGAAGGGCTAACAGCTTGTGGAAAGAATTACGGTAATAGTCCCTCCTTGCAAAAAGCTTGTCAATTTTTGTTGTCCAAGCAGCTTCCTAATGGGGGATGGGGAGAAAGTTACCTGTCAAGCCAAAACAAGGTATATGCAAATATAGAAGACAAGCGTGCAAATTTAGTTCAAACCTCGTGGGCTTTGTTGTCCCTTATTGGTGCAGGGCAGGTTAGTATAGTAATTCCTGCCTCCTAGTAATAAGGAATTAATGTCCTTTTCTAATTATGGATGACGAATGTTTTTGTTACAAAATAGGCTGAAATAGATCCTACACCCATACACCATGGAATGAAGCTAATAATCAATTCACAAATGGAAGATGGAGACTTCCCACAGCAGGTAATTTGCATATCATTTTCACGTCTTGTCAATTCGTGTTTTATTAGTTAATGACAAAAAATTAAAACATGCAACTATACAGGAGCTAACGGGAGTGTTTATGAGGAATTGTACCCTAAACTACTCATCGTATCGAAACATCTTTCCAATATGGGCTTTTGGAGAGTATCGTCGCCAAGTCTTGTCTGCACAAACTCCAAATGCTGCAGCTTGACTTGTAACTTGTAACTTCTCATTACCCAAGTGCTAATTGTTTGTCCGCATCAAGTTGTGAAACTACAATTTGATTATTATTTTTTCTGATTTTATATTTTCCTGCAATTTGTAAAATCTGTCAATGTTTCTTTTTACAATAAGCCTTTCTTCAACAATCTCATTTGAGAATTAATTAATTATTTAGTTAAGTTTGTTATGCTTAACTTTTATTAGCTATAAAAAAAGTTCTATTGTTCACTTCCATTTCTTTATGAGAATATACATGTTACAATTGAAATGTGGGAATAGGTTAAGCCGTCCAACTCGGACCTAAAAGCTGGCCTATTTATAACTTGGCTCGGCCTGACTCTTTCAATAAAAAAATCACGCTCTGCAACTCTTAAAAATGCAATGCACAAAATGGTAATATTTCTGATGAGCACCCTTACAAAGCCGTCAGAATAATTCGGTTATCATTTTGTACCAAAATTAGTAGTAATTCTTGTAAAAGATTACCATTAAAAAAAATCACCTAACACAACGTTCACTTACTCACAAAATGCATACAACTAAAACTAGCTTCTAGAGTTCAACCAGGAACGAGATGTGTCCCAACAGAAAATGGATACATGGTTTTTATCTGAAATAACACAAATGTTATTAACTTTCAGTAACCGTACTCCACATATGATCTAGTTTTATTGCTAATTCAGCAGCACGTCTCCTTTCTGCATGGCTGATAATATTCAAGTTCACAACCTCTTCAATTGCATATAAAAGCTGCTCCTTAACTTCAATAGAAAGAGAAATGTAATTTGGTCCATGGACAGTGCTCATTTCAACAACCTAAAACAAGAAAGACTAACATAAATGAACAGATGTACTTCCCCAGGTTATTTAATCAAAGTGGCTAACAAAATGATATCCTATATTGAACTATCAATGATCATTAAACAAATTTTAGCCCAAGCTTCTGCACACTGTATTTTTCACATGGCAAGGAAGAAAAATTAACAATCAGAAGACCATTGAAACCTGTAGTAAAACTATTTATACTATAGCAGTTCTACCATTTCAAAAAGAAATTGCATTCCATACTATTACTTTAACAACTACTCGATGTATTTGGTCCATGGACTAAATACATTTTGACTTCACTTATATTTAAAACCAGAGGGATTACCACTCAAGAATGAGAGAAAACCTCAGCATCTTCATTTAATGATTCTGCATTTGTAGTTTAAATGAATTCCATTTAATATATGCCACAAAGACACAACGTTTTGTGTTTTACTATTTCTTTAACCATTTCTCAATTCTTATACATATTATATCCTACATTGCACTTTTAGTTTAAGGTAAGCCTCCCTAAATTTCAAAATTATAATAAAAAATTGGTAAGAGTAAGTAAACTTGCCTGCTGCAGCCACGGGATTATGGTATTAAAAAACTTTCCTTGCAGAAGATATGGTGCTAAAGTACTAAGAAGAACATTGACAGTTTTCACTGACAAACTTTCTATAACTGGACCAGTTTTATTCAGAAGCTCAACGAGAATAAGTTTATCACCGGAACACAACGCTTCCATATATGCAGAGTTTAGATCCCCTTCACATACAAGACGATTCATACGTTTCCAGTAGTTTGTGTTACTCTCAGGACAACTATTTCTAGAATTGGTTCGGGCTGCAGAGGAAACGATACTGCCATTCTTACTCACTTGGGCAGAACTCATGCTCTGTCTATCCTCCACGAAGCTGTTTATAATATCCTCTGTAAATTTTTGGGCACTCCGAACTTTGTAACTTTTCCATTTATCCACATTATCTTCGGCATGAATCCTCAGTTGGCTCTTTGAAAATGATTTTTTTTCCAAACTTTCAGCACTCGTCGAAAACAAGCCTGATTGTTTAGTACTAGTTTCTGAAGATGGCTTTGGAGTGCATACAGAGATCCTAGGAGAAACCATATTTTGGCCCTGCCTCGCAAATTTGGAGTTTTCTGAAAAAGAATGTCTTCCTCCTTTTAAAGATTCTTGAGATAATCTATCAATTACATTCTCCAAGCCTACCATTCTTGATTGGATTGTAGAAAGAGCATCCATTATGCCAGTTGTAAAAATCTGAAAAAAGAGTTGAAGAGTAAAACATATATACCACATACCATGTGACACATAACAAGAACCTCTTCAGAAAGCACTACAAATATGTGTGAGCACTGAGTACACGCGTGTGACAAAAGTTACAGTATTTAAATTTTTATTGTGATAAATCAGATAAATGTTGAATACACTTTAGTGATTTTGTTATTAGTTGGTGTTTGAGAAAATCATACAAAACTTACCCTTCTTAGTGAAAACACTTCAAGTGTTATCATGTTGTGAAAAGTAAACAAGGAAGCTAATGTTTATAAAACTACTGCTTTTAGGAAAATGTCTAGCCGCTTTAGAACTCATAAATTTGGAAATAGAGGGGTACGTGTATATATATATATATATATATATATATATATATATATATATATATATATATATATATATATATATATATATATATATATATATATATATATATATATATATATATATATATATATATATATATATATATATATATATATATATATATATATATATATATATACAATGCATAATATTAATACCTGTAATTGATGCATCATGTTTGCTTGTTTGATTTCAATATCTGAAAGCTGATTCCGAATACATGTCATTTCATTTGCCCTTTGTGCACAACATTCATGTGTAATTTGGGGACTTGGTTCAGTGACTGTAGAATCAGAACTTTTAGGATTCTCCATCTTAAGGGAGTACATTTGTTCATTACAACTTACTTCTTCACCGAACCGTTGGCTTCTCGTAATTGGCTTTTGTAGTACATTGTTTACAAAGCAATCATGGGAAGTTAAAAACTTGGTGTCATAGTTAGAAACAGAAGAGCACTCCTGCTTATCATCCATAGGCACGTATTCATAACCCACATCCTGCATGCTTGAAACATCAGCACTCACTGCTTCTAGTTGCTTGGTGACAGAACTGGTCTCAAATTCTTCATTAGGGAATTCCACTATAGAATGTGTTCTGGGGACTGCAACTTCAACGTGCCAATCATCTGATTTAGGATGCTGAAGTTGTCCATCATTTTGACACGCTTTTCTTACAGATAAAGGAATTCTTCCTGTAATTGATTTCATATTACCTTTTTGGAGTCTGGCATCCCTGTGTCTGGATTCAGTAGTAGTACTGCTACTGAGATCGACGGAGTCACCTCCGCAGATATTTTCTGCAGGAAGCACAATAACAACTTAAGAGCATCTCAATGAATAAATGAATAGCAACCTAAACGGTCCTCACAGATTCACAATAAAAGATGATGATATTATCATATTACTATTTTATTCTTGTGCTCAAGGTTAATAAAGATGAATATAAACAAGATTAGTATCTGATTCGGACATAAAGTACTACCAAATCTATGTATCCTTCTTCCAACCAATAGTAATTTTGATATCAAAATTCAAAAAGAATGAGCAAAGGTAAACCTTTTAAGGAGGATCCAGTTTCAGAAGGCTCCGTAGTAGAATGACAAGGAAGTATTTTCCAATATTTAAGAGCTTGCAAAACAGCATCCCTAACCGGTTTGACCTATAACCAATTATTAGTATATAAGTTGACAAGGAAACATGGAAATTGAGAAACATATAAGTACAAAAATTGAGTCAGAAATCACCTTGTCAAACCTTGAGGAGTCAAGAGAATGAATACAAGAAGGCCTTAAAGACGACAAGAAAGACGCACGACTCAAAGCAATTTGTCCCAATGCTACAGAAGCCGCTTTTCGGGTTTTCCAGTCAGTATCTTTTAAGGCCTCCCTAATACC
Organism: Lathyrus sativus; assembly: GCA_963859935.3. NCBI lineage: Eukaryota > Viridiplantae > Streptophyta > Magnoliopsida > Fabales > Fabaceae > Lathyrus > Lathyrus sativus. The sequence continues at coordinate 664,981,312 of OZ012735.1, forward strand.
AGCAACAGCAGTAGTCAAAACACTTTGTGTAGAAGCTCCCCCAGCCTGAATGATACTCCTATTCAACTCAATGAGTGCAGGTTTAGCCATAAAATGTGGATTTTTAAGCAACTTAAGAATCCTAACCAACATGTTATGCAAAATCGAAATAGGAGGACTATGCGTGTTGTGAATAACAGTAGCAAGACAAAAAGCAGAAGCAGACTGAACATGCTTATTCTGTTCACCAACCAGGGCTTCGAAAATTGGACTAGCCAATAACACAAACACCTTATCTTCATTATTTTGATTACCCAATTTAGAAGCTACTACCGCAACCATTTCAACACAGGCTTCTCTGACCGAAGAATCCGAATCCCTAAAGCATTTAACAACTGTGGCAACCATTTTGGGAAGATGTGGAAGGACTAGAGCTTCGTAAACTTCTGCCATTGTTCCCATGAGTTTGATACATTGTTTTCGGATAGATGTTTTCTGTTCGGAGTGAATGTCGAGTATGCACGAGAGGAATGGAGATATAGATTGAGGAGTTAAAGAGTTGAGGATCGCGTGAAGCTGATTGGTTCCGATTTGATGCGTATCGCGGTCGCCGACTTTGTTTAATGCGGTGAGTACTCTTTGTTTCATGTCAAAATTACTCATTCCTTGTTGCTGTGAATGTGATTGTTGTGACTTCAACTTGTTCTTCATTTTCTTGATTAGTAAAATTGAATTTGTGTATTATATCATCTTTGTGATTCAAATGGATTTGATTTGAAAAATGAAGTAATTGAAATTTGAAAATGGAAAGAGAGAGAATCTGAAAATTGACATCGGTTTCAGTAAATTACTAATCATGATATCATTTATGAATTCAAATTTTGCGCGCCCACCATGTCAATTCAAATTTTGCCTATTGTGGGCCCTTATACTCTTTTTTGGTGTAACATCCTTTATATTTTCTATCTATCGATAAATTTGATCCGACCGATTTGTTGTCATTTTTTTAAAATGGATTGGGTTGAATCGGATATTGAGTTAATTCAGTTACTTAATTCGGATAGAATAAAGTTGTTTCGGTCGGACTCAAATGCTTATTTTAGATCCGACAAAAATCAAAATCGGCCAAATTTAATTAATATATATTTTATTTATTTTTATTATTATATAATTAACTTACTATAAAATTGATATTCATAATGTTGCAGAATATTATCATTTTTATAATTTAATGATCGTATTGTGTACCCTCAAAAATATAAAACATCTAAAACTATAAAACAGTATTATTTACTATATGTTTTAAAGAATGATCAAAATTAATGTCAAATAATATTAAAAATATTATTTCATAATAATAATTTTTTTTAATGATAAAAAAATAGTTCTATTTTAAACTTTTGATATTTTTTTAATAAAAAGTTAAAGAAAATATTTTTATAAATTTTTTCTAATAAATATTAAACCGACTAAATTGATCCAACTTAATAGCTAAACTGACTTATCTGAATCTGACGAAAATCAGTCGAAATTGGACCATAAAAATGGAACCAACTGGTTGTTTAACCCTAATATTTTCGATTTAACTCATTTCTCCTCTCAAATTGTTTCATTTTTTAAGAAATATATGCATATAGTAGTAATTTTTCCAAAATAAAAACTTTTTGATTAATAGAATAAAGTTTGTATGATGAGGAAGGTTGACTCAGTTGGCAAGGGGCTGACTCATACCGAAAAGTTATGGATTCAATTTTCGTTGTTGATGTGATGATATCCTTGATAGATGATAGGTAAATATCTCTATAGAGACGTTCTTTGAATCTTAAAGTTTCCCTAATTTCGGTGAATTTTTGAAACCTAACTCACCTAAATTTTATTAAAATAAAAAAAAAATTGTTCAAAAGTAGAAATAATAGACAAGCAAAAGTTAGTTTTTTTTTTAATAACAAAATCAACCTTTTTAAAAAGTAAATACATTTAATATGTTATGTTATGAGAGATAGAGTGCCTTTGTTTAATAAGTTATAAAATTATTTCTTGAAATTATATTCTTTGATTATTATTACTAGGAATAATATTCTCATGTGCTTGGACAAAAATATATTTTTTTAATGTTTATAAAATTATTTAATTTAAAAATTATAAAAAATAAAAATAATAATCTTAATATCTTTATAAATGTTCTTTGAATCTTAAGGTATTTTTTAACTCTAATGAATCTCTAGAACTTAATTCACCTAAACTTTATTATAATAAAAAAATAAAGATGGTACAAAAATAGAAATAATTGACAAACAAACAAGTTCGTTATTTTTTTAATAACAAAATCAATCATTATAAAAAATTTATATATTCATTATGGTATGAGACATAGAGTGCCTTTGTTTTAAGTTATGAAATTATTTCTTATAATTATATTCTTTATGAAATAATATTTTCATTTATGTGTTTGTACAAAAAAATTTTTTTGAAAATGTTTACAAAATTAATTAATTTAAAAATTATAAAAAATAAAAATATCTTTATAAGTGTTCTTTGAGTAAACTTTTTTTATAACAAAAAGTAAATAAAGATGGTACAAAAATATAAATAAAAGACAAACAAACAAGTTTGTTATTTTTTAAATAACAAAATCAATCCTTTTAAAAAGTTAATATATTTATTATGTTACGAGAGTGACTTTGTTTTAAGTTATGAAATTATTTTTTGGAATTATATTTTTTAATTCTTATTATTATTAGAAATAATATTCTCATGTATTTGGACAAAAATTAATTTTTTTAAAAATTATAAAAAAAAAATTAAAAAAATAACATAAATATCTTTATAAGTGCTCTTTGAATCTCAAGACCTTCCTTAATTTTAGTGAACCCAGAATCCAATTCAACTAAACTTTATTATTAATAAAAAATAAATAAAAATTGTACAAAAATAAAAATAATAGACAAACAAACAAGTTCCTTATTCTTTTAATAACAAAATCAATCCTTTTAAAAAAAGTTAGTATATTCATTATTTTAGGAGACATAGAGTGCTTTTATTTGGAAAAAAATCAAAAAAAATTGAAAATATTTACAAAATTATTTAATTTAAAAATTATAAAAGATAAAAATAATAATTTAGGATTAGTAGCAAAAAGTTATAACTAGTTGAATTTATCCTACGAGAATGTTGAGTTTTCATTCTTTAATCAATGGAATAAACTAGACGTACGGATTTGGATCCTCTCCTTTTTTATATATCATGTCATTTCTCATATTTCTAATCTAACGGTTCAGAATTTATAATGAATAATTAAATAAAAAAATTTATTTAAACAAAGACAAATTACTTATTCATTTATCTCTTCTATTAAATGATTTTTTTATTTAATTATTTATTATAAATTCTGAACCGTTAGATTAGAACATGAGAGATGACATCATATATAAAAAAGGGAAGGATCCAAATCCGACGTTCGGATTTGGATCCTCTCCTTTTTTTATATATCATGTCATCTCTTATGTTTCTAATCTAACGGCTCAGAATTTATAATGAATAATTAAATAAAAAAAATCATTTAAACAAAGACAAATTACTTATTCATTTCTCCCTCCTATTAAATGACTTTTTTATTTAATTATTCATTATAAATTCTGAACTGTTAGATTAGAACATGAGAGATGACATGATATATAAAAAAAAGGAGGATCCAAATCCGACGTACGGACTTGGATCCTCTCCTTTTTTATATATCATGTCATCTCTCATATTTTTAATCTAACGGTTCAGAATTTATAATGAATAATTAAATAAAAAATATCATTTAAACAAAGACAAATTATTTATCCATTTCTCTCTCCTATTAAATAACTTTTTTTATTTAATTATTCATTATAAATTCTGAACCGTTAGATTAGAACGTGAGAGATGACATGATATATAAAAAAAAAAAGGATCTAAATTCCTAGACGTACATTTTTATGTTTTATTTAAATATTAATAATGAATATTATAATTTAAAAGATATTAATATGAATAATGTTTATATTGGTCGCATCTCTCATTTATAATTTATAAGTTAGTTGTGTTTGATGTTTTATAGTATTGTTTAATTACTTTAAATAATTTTTTATATAAAATGAATAACTAAAAGAAGATATTAGCACATCAAATTAATAACTTGAATAAAAAATAAATAGAGTTCTGAAATTAAAATAGAAAACACAAATTTTATATATGCTGAAAGATATAAAAAAAAATATTGTGTAGAGCTCAATGACTTAAATTACAAAATCACAATAAAAAAAAATTAAGAGTATCTTTAGTGCATGTTTTGTAGTAGTAAATTTTTTAATTGTAACAATAGTTATAAACAATTTGTATTGGGATAAGAATGATATGACACGAAGTGAGCTAACAATTAGTTTTCGGCAAATATATAATCAATGCACACTATCAAATTTCAATGACTCTAATTATTATTTTGTATTATTAAAATATCAATAAAGCTCCAAAAACATTATTAAGTTTTGGTTTTTTATGAGCAACATCATTAAAATAAAAACAACTCAAATCAACTATAAATATTTTAAATTTTACAAATCACTTTGGACCCACAAAAAATATTTTAGTTTAACCATTTAGTTTATTCTCACTAAAGATGCTCTAAGATCATATATTTCGCCGATTTTTTTAATTAGACATATTAGACAAATTATGAAGGAAAGTTTAATGAACAATTGTGATTTGAGGTAGTTAACTAGTTATACAAAGAGGACTAAGCAGCAATAAGAAGAAACCTAGCTGTCTTGTTTTTTTAGTCCTTTTTATTTAATTAATTAATAATAATAATAATAATAATAATAATAATAATAATAATAATAATAATAATAATGAGTGAATTAATAGAAAAAAAAGTTATGGTAGGTAGTTAGCATTAGGATGACAATTTACTCCATCTCTAGTGGGTATTTACAAAATTATCTATAATAGATAGGATAAAAATTCGCAAAATTGGATAAGAGCACGGGTTCGAGTAATTACCCACTTAAATAAACGGGGATTGGTGCGGGTATGGGCACCTTAGTACCCACCCTGCCACATACCAGCACAATATATATATATATATATATATATATATATATATATATATATATATATATATATATATATATATATATATATATATATATATATATATATATATATATATATATTTATATATTCTAATTTTTATTATTATATAAAAAAATATTTATAAAATAAGAGTTTCTTAATTCATCTCTTGATACTCTTAGGCACCTCGCGAGATTCCTTTTATGCCCCATGCTTCCAGAGATACACATCCGGACGCACTATTTTTTTCTGTACACTAGATGTTTTCGGAGACACATCTACGAAAAAAATTTCGTAGATGCATCTCCGAAATCTTATCAGAACAGATTTAAAAAAAAAAATAAAGTTTCGTTGGTCGCAGATTAATATAAATAGCATACATCCGTAAATATATATATATATATATATATATATATATATATATATATATATATATATATATATATATATATATATATATATATATATATATATATATATATATATATATATATATATATATATATATATATATATATATATATATATATATATATATATATATGAGAAGTAATGTGTCATAATCATAAAAAAACAGTACATAAATGTCATCAAAATATATACATCAAAAAACACATCACAATCACTACTGTGTGTGCTTGCCAACATCTGCATCCCCTTCTTTGCCGCCTCGCCTGTCTCTGTCGCCTCCTCGACCGTCTGGTCTGCATCCTCGACCATCTATCTCACTCGTCCTGGTGCGATGTCTGCGATACATAAGTGTCCCCCGTGTCACCTCAATGATCTCATCCAATACACGTCTGTGGTCAGACCCCTCAGGAAAGAAACCGGCGATAATGTTTGTCCATCGCATCTCCGCTATCTAACGACAGCAAGGCAGGACATCCTGAGTGTGGTCCAACTGAGAATGTTGTTCCTCTAAGATCTCCTAATGAGCTGGTATGGACGGTGATCATTTTGTAGTGGGCACCATGTATGGGTGTGAGTCAGTGAAGAACCAAATGATGTAGCCATCGACGCAGTTCCAGTCTCTCATCCCTCTGGTCGCCCAAGCCTCTCCGGTACCATGTGTGTCTGGTAGTCAGCAAAGAAATCGTCTAGTTGCCTACGAGTCAAGTAGAGAGGAGCGGAGACAACTGGGTATCTGGGTATCGTATGTGTGTATCCAAACTGTCGCATGACGCGCTCTGGAAAATATGAAACAATGATAGTAGAACTGCATGCCAACTATCTTGAGAATAGTGATATGTCGTCAAACAGGTGCGTCCCACGGTGATCGGCATAGACGTCATAGTAGATGTCCTCAGCAATCAGGCGATTAAGATAGACTCTGTAAGGATCGATGTAACACCATTCTAAACCCCATTGAATATATATAAATAATCAGAGTAAATTGTTAGGCATCTCAAAGAAAGGTGTCACATATAATTCAAAACATCACACATATACTTGTCATGCTCAATAACACTTAAAATAAATTCATGCTTTTCATATACTTTCACATAGCAGGTAACAACATAATTAATTCAATCATACATTAACATAATGAAACACTACTAAAAATAAGACATTTGGTTAAATGATTTTACATCAGATTTTTAGATATATGATGTGAAAAATATTTGTTAAAGGATTTTACATCAGATTTATTAACAATATGATGTGAGAAATATTTGATTTAAAGATTTTACATCAGACATATATTTCCACTGATGTAAAAAATAACGCGGTGGCATTGTCGTAAATAATAAGAAATTTTGTTATAAAGGATTTTACATCGGGCCATTTATCCCAACCGATGTAAAAAGTTCTCAATAAAAAATAAATAAAATGGGAGAAACATTTTACATCGGGCCATGTACCCCATCTGATGTAAAAAATAATGCGGTGGCAGTGTCGTAAATAATAACAAATTTTGTTATAAAGGATTTTACATCGGGTTGTTTATCCCAACCGATGTAAAAGTCCTCAATAAATAAATAAATAAAATAGATTAAGATTTTATATCAGGCCAATTTGCCCAACTGATGTAATAAGATTCTAAATAAAAATTTAAATAAAATTGATTAAAAATTTTACATCAGGCCTATTTGCCCATCCGATGTAAAATGTTTCTTAAAATCCCAAAACCCTATCTGAAAACTTAAGATTCTCCAACTCCCAAAAATCTCTTATCATTCTTCTTCTTCGCTTCCACCGTCTTCGTCTCCATTTTTCTTCTTCGCTTCCACCATCATTGTTATTCTTCTTCCTCCGCCGCCACCGTCTACCATTCTTCTTCCTCCGCCGCCACCATCCGTCATTCTTCTTTTTTTTTTCGCCGCCACCCATCCCTTCGCCGAAGATGAGGTGAATCTCTTTTCCGTAAGTTTCTCATCGTATTTTCTCTAATTAATTATTTTCTCTATAGTTTCTCTATATTTATTCAAAATAGGATTGATACTCGTACATGTATATCATAGGACGTTCTTAATTAAAATAATAAATAAAAAATAAAAGATACTGGTGATGCTACTCATAATAAAAAATTTTATTATAAAAGATTTTACATCAGGCCGTTTACCCCAATCGATGTAAAAGTCCTCAATAAATAAATAAATAAAATAGATTAAGTCATTTTAATTAAAAAAATTTTAAGTGATTTATATTTAACTGATAATAATTGCATGATATTTTTATTTTGTAATATAAAAGGATTAAAACAAAAATTTCAATTCTTTAGTATATATCATCTAGATTATATTTTTTTTTAAATTCATATAAAATGTGATCACATGCATTAACTATGAAATTGTATAAAAAATACAGATATTATGAGATGCTTCTTCATATTAATAAAAAATATAGATTAAGTCATTTTACATCGGGTTGTTTATCCCAACCGATGTAAAAAGTTTTTCAATAAAAAAATAAATGGATTAAACGTTTTACATCGGGTCATTTTGCCCAACGGATGTAAAAAGTTTTTCAATAAAAAAATAAATGGATTAAACGTTTTATATCGGGTCATTTTGCCCAACTGATGTAATAAGTTTCTCAATAAAAAATTAAATAAGATTTATTAAACCTTTTACATCAGGCCAATTAGCCCAACTGATGTAATAAGATTCTAAATAAAAATTTAAATAAAATTGATTAAACCTTTTACATCAGGCCTATTTGCCAACCGATAAAAAATGTTTCTTAAAATCCCAAAACCCTATCTGAAAACTTAAGATTCTCCAACTCTCAAAAATCTCTTATCGTTCTTCTTTTTCGCTTCCCCGTCTCTGTCTCCATTTTTCTTCTTTTACGCTTCCACCATCATTGTTTTTCTTCTTCCTCTGCCGCCACCGTCTACCATTCTTCTTCCTCCGCCGCCACCGTCCGTCATTCTTCTTCTTTTTTTCCCGCCGCCACCAATCCTTTTGCGGAAGATGAGGTAAATCCCTTTTACGTAAGTTTCTCATCATATTTTCTCTAATTAATTATTTTCTCTCATCATATTTACATAATGTTGATGAATTAGTTAGCCATATACTGACACAAGAATACAAAAACCAAATATGTTCATCGTGAATACAAAAACCAAATATGTTTATCATGTACTGCTACTTATTTTTAATCCCCAATTTATAAAATACAAAAAATAAATATGTTTATTCAAAATAGGATTGATACTCGTACTCGTACATGTATATCATAGGTTTGATACTGAGACTCACATAAAGACAAACCTATAATATACATACAAACTAGGATTGACACTGGGACTCACATAGAGACAAACGAACATTTCAACTAGATCTGGGAGGAATAACATTTCATGCAGTAAAATTATTTTGGATCTTTCACATGTACATTAGTTATGTATATACATACAACTAGATTGACAATTTGTATTCTCTATTTTATTTCTCAATTATCAGGCCCCAATTGGAGCTCTGATACCAATTTGTTAGAACAGAACTGTAACAATTAATTTGGAATGAAAACTTAAATAGCCTAAGTACAACTGAAAAAATCTTAACATTTAGGAATCCACTACTACTCAGTTCTCCTACAATATAGACCTGACTTATTCAACTAAAGACTTGGTAAACTAAATTATTCAACTACAGACCTTAAAAAAATGAAAAGTTTATAGTCTTCTATTTTATAGACTCAGACTTACCTGTATGTTATTTTTTCACAATTATTAGAACTTCACTTTATTATTTTGATAGTGAAATTCAGACTTGTAATGAAATATTTATTATTAGAACTTCACTTTATTATTTTGGTAATGAAATTCAGACTATTTATCAAAATAGGTTCAGACTTCACTTTATTATTTTGTCATTTCTTCACAATTACTAAAAGTCTTTATAACTTCATTATAACTTCACTCTTATTTTGTCTTTAACTAGTGTTATATAATTGGAGTAATATTATGTAATTTTCCATCCTATACTAACAAATTTTAATTTTTAGATATATTTAAGAATTTACGAATTTAATTTATACATAGACTAGATACATCAACTTAAAATGATTTGTTTCCAATGCAGAATTTATAATATATATGAAATTCTTTAATTTATTTTCTTTTATATATATATATATATATATATATATATATATATATATATATATATATATATATATATATATATATATATATATATATATATATATAAGACTATAAACTTCCAATAATAAATGAATATGATGCATGTTTATTTATTTAATTGAAGAAAAGTTGTTTGATGTAACAGGGTAGTAATAATAAAATGGAATTCTGGAATCTTTTTGTTGTTGCATTAATGCCTATTTTTAAGGTTCTGTTGATTACTGTTCTTGGTATTTTCCTTGCACTTGATCGTTTTCATATACTCAGTAACGAAACTTCAAGAAAAAACTTGAATACTGTAAGTTCATTGTTTTTTTATTTATAAAATATTTTATATTTCAAAAGCTCTATTAATATATGAAAAAAATTTCTTATATATATATATATATATATATATATATATATATATATATATATATATATATATATATATATATATATATATATATATATATATATATATATATATATATATATATATATATATATATAACACTTGGTAAAGTCAGATTGATTTGAAATAATTTTTTTAAATCATAAATAGTAGAAGAAGCAATTGAAAAAATTTCTTATATATATATATATATATATATATATATATATATATATATATATATATATATATATATATATATATATATATATATATATATATATATATATATATATATATATAACACTTGGTAAAGTCAGATTGATTTGAAAATAATTTTTTTAAATCATAAATAATTTTTCTAAAAGGGTATACAAAAAACCCACACCGTCCAGAAGCATCGATTATTGAGAGGTACATTGCAGAAGAAGCAATTGAGTTTTGTTCAAACTATTTGTCAGAAGTGGATGCTGTAGGGGTTCCCAAGTCTCGTCATGATGGAAGATGTGACGGTGTAGGTACACAAGGTTTAAAGGTAAAGAGCTTAAGTATTGAGGTGGTTGTACAAGCACATTTGTACATATTGAATAACACTGATGAAGTTCAACCTTACTTATCTGCTCATAAAAGCATCATAAAGAAAAAGTACCCCAAGATGAATGAAAGAGGATTGTTAAAAGAGCATAATAAGAGTTTCTCTGAGTGGTTTAAAGAAAAAATTGCTAATGATGATACTGCTTCTAATACAATTAAGTGGTTGTCCTACGAGCCTAAATGTAACATAATAACTTGGAGTGGATATGATATTAATAAAACTTCATTTTATACAAAGTCAAAGGATGACCGTAGTACCACGCAAAATAGTGGGGTTATGATTGTGGCAGAGTCCATGCACTTCTCTAGTTCTAAAGATAAAAACCCGGTTATGGCATCTGTACCCTACTTTGGGGTGATTGAAGAGATTTGGGAAGTTGATTATGTTGTTTTTAAAGTTCCTGTATTTAAATGCAAATGGATTGATATTAACAGTGGTGTAAGAATCGATGAATTTGGGTTTACACTGGTTGATCTTAGCAAGTTAGCTTATGCGAACGAACCTTTCATCATGGCATCTCAAGCAAAACAAGTGTTTTATGTCACAGATCCTTGTAATAAAAGATGGTCAGTGGTTATACAAGGAAAGGTGCATGGTAGTGATGAAAATCAAGATGCGAATCTTGATATTTCCGAAACTCCTCCTTTCTCAACAAATGTGCCTAGCTTCATTGAAGATAATGAAGAGGATGATGTGCATGCTATTCGCATAGATCATGAAGAAGGGATATGGGAGAACTAGTAAGGTTTTTTTATAAGTTAATTCGACATTACTTTGATTTCTAGTTGTTTTTATTTTGTGCTTGATTTGATTTCTAATCATCTTTATTTTGTGTAAACAGGTACATGGCTGATTCAACCGAAAACCCTTCTTCATCTAGTAATCCTAGTAAAAGAAGAGTTAGAGGTCCCACTATGATGGCACAAATTGACAAAGTTCATCAAACGGGTGAAAGGATAAAGGTTGAGTTTGATCCAAGAACTTATGAATGTATCGGTGTTGGTAAAAATGCTTCTACTTTTAAGAGTTATGTAGCATCTCTTGCTCGTAAGAGATGTAGTATTTTAATAGATGAGTGGAAAGACATAAGTAAAGATATAAAAGATGCTATTTGGGTTGATGTTCAGGTATTTTAAATTCAAAACTTTATTATATTTTATAATCACATACTAACAACATATGCCATATACTAACAACAAATTCTTTATGTATATGTGTAGGCTCATTTCACTATTCTAGAATGTGATGATCCAAAGAAGGATCCGTTGAAGGATGAATGGATTAAATATGCGGGAGAGCGATGGAGAGGTTTTAAGACACAACTCACAAAAGAATATATTAGAAATCCCAAAGAAGGTTGCACTCCTGCATATGTCAAGTATAATTATATTAAAGAAGAAACATGGAAGGAGTTTCTGAAGTCTCGAGATACCCCTGAATTTAAGGTTAATAAGCATTATATTAATTTTTTCATGCATAAATTTTTTTACATATTGTAGGTATTTGATGATCCAACAGAATTAACACAAGATGATTTGTATGATTTGCGACTCCGTTGGGCAAAATGTTTCTTTGAGTTATATAAAAATTAAACTTTATATGGTGAGTTATATAGAATTTTCTATGTATACCTAATTTGAGTTTCTTGACTTTGGTATTGTCTGCTGATGTTTATTGTTATTATTATTTATTGTCAGCAAATGTGATTTTGGTGTTCTCTACCGAAGCTAGCTACAACGGATTTCTTGTGGATTGCATGTTGGTATTCAAGTGTGGTAAAGGACTTATAAATGGTTGAATATTGAAGAAAGAATATGTGTACTAGATTAGTACTTTTGTTCCTCAATTAGTACTTTTGTAAATCAATTTCTTGTGGATTGAACAGTTGTATGTATACTAGATTAGTACTTTTGTAAATCAATTTGTTCATGTTGAAGAATATGTGTATCCTAGCTATTTGGTGCAATGAAACTAAAAGGTTAGTTGAAAAAATATAAAAAATTGCATACCAAATAGGGACTAAAATTTGGTATGTGTGATGTTGGAAAAATATGAAAAATTAAGTACCAAAAAAATTACAGGGATTCCATATCGATTCGGATAAAAATTAGTCTAAATATTTAAGAAAAACAACCTACATTTAACATCGGGTGGGTGTGCTTAAAAACCGATGTAAAAACATAAATTTTGAAGACACGTAGCACACCTTTTACATCGGGTCAAAAAGGAAACCGATGTAAAAAAACATACCTATGACACCTTTTACATCGGGTCAAGAAGGCAACCGATGTAAAAAAACACACCTATGACACCTTTTACATCAGTTCTACTGACCAACCGATGTAAAAAATCACCTATGACACATTTTACATCGGTTCCGAATAACAACCGATGTAAAAAGTGCTTTTTTTTATAAAAAAAAATTAATAATAATATATTTCACATCAGTCTTAACTGTCAACTGATGTAGTAGATGTATTTTTTACATCGGTCTATGACCCGATGTAAAATGTCTTTGATTTACTACATCGCTTGGCTTTACATCGCACCCAGACCCGATGTAAAATGTGTTTTTGGCCCGATGTAAAAAGTCATTTCTGCACTAGTGAAAGTATCATACTCATCTCATTCATAACCAATACTTAGGCATAAAGCCTATGTTCCATATAATTTAAATAAACATAAAAACATAAAGTAGAGTACATAATGTATCTCTCAAACATAAACCGAAATATCCCAGTGTTACATGATCAGGGCACGACTCAACCCAAAATAAATAAAGAACTAAACAAGCTAGTCCAACGACTATCTCACGCTATAAGCAACTCTACTCCTCGATACCTGAGCGATGTCGTATAAAACATCATTCCAACAGAAGGGTGAGAATTCACATAACTATTGAAATTATAAGATAATATATAATTTAAGGCATACAAGCATAATCACAATCATTCTCACACTTCAAAGTTTCATCAACAAGGTATCACTCAAGTAACCATATCATTTCCAAGTATATACACACAATCCACAATTTCACCAATTCAACCATTCACATAAATGCACATAACCTCGTATAACAAATATATACACAATGAGAAGCAATGCAAGATCCAATGCAACTCATGTCATGTGGTAGCAACACTTGTTATTATTTTTCAATTTTTACATTTAAACCGGGTTCGTTCCCTAGACCAATAACATATAAAAGCCCATTCTCTGAGCTTTCAAATCCCGCTCTAGGTTTGGGACAAGTCATTAGCTCCCACCGAACTAACAAGCATTGTCTCTTGACACAAATGATGCATGTGTAAGTTCAACAATCATATGAAATTAAGATCATTCCCTAATCTTAACATTCATGCATATCTTCCATAATTCATCACACTTGAATTACCACACAATTACACATACTTGCACATTTTTATGAATTATCCACACACAATTCACTTTCAAATGATATTCAACACATTTTACAATACAATCACAATTGTATTATCATTACAACAAGCAATAAATATCATGCATTTCATGTTTGCACATCCAAAGTATACTTACATAAGCACACATACAAGTATTCGATAAATTATCCACAATAATTTCACAACCGACAACAAACAGTGCAACAATTCATTAGTAGAACATATACACAATTGACTTCCCAAAAATGTTACATATAAAAATAATGGGCTACAAATTATATTATCTATACCATGTTATAGATCTACTCATTAGCTTTCCAAAGCTTCAAACGAGGACCAAAACGGACTTACATATCAAAAGTTACGTCCATTCTGCCATCACTCGCTACAGGTTCGCTACTGCTCGCGTCGCGACTTTCGCTATGCGAAATACAGCTCATATCGCGACGTTTGCTATGCGAAATACAGCTCGCATCGCGACGTCCTCTATGTGAAATACAGATCGCATCGCGACTCATTACAGAGTGTAAACCATGGACTTTCGCTACTGGTTCGCTATGCGAACTCTCCCATACAACAAACCAGAAAAGTGCGATTTTTGCAGTTTGAAGGCCTTCCGGACCTCCGAATTCGATTTCGTAAGAAGTTCCATTTCCAGAATTTGAAATACTACCATTATATGATAATTATAACAGCCTACAATACATATTTAATGATCCTACCATTATACATCATGTAATCATCAATTTCAAAATCATAGAAATTAGGAATTTTTATCCTAAATGTGATACTACCCATCATACACTATCATACAATCCTATAACCATGTAAAGACCCATTCTTACCTTGACTTTTGATGATTCTTGAGCTCTCTCTCTCTTGGTTCTTCTCTTCTTTTCTTCTTTATCTCTAACCTCCTTTACCAACTTTCTATAAATCTAATAAATCACTTAATTCATATAAATCAAATATTTCATATAAATTCAATAAATCAACTAATTCAAATATATTAAGTAAATCAATTAATTCAAATAAATCACATAAATTAGTTAATTCAATTAAGCATAAAATCACACAATTAATCAATTAATTTAATTAAATAAATAATTAATAAAATTAGGGTGTTACAGTCGACCACCTGCTTCCCCCTGAGTGGGATAAATGCACGGGCACGCAGCGTCTTCTATGTGTAGTCAAGCACACTCCCCCATCGGATAATCATGGGAAAATGGTGGAATATTCAAGCCTGAAATGAAAATAAAAAACATCAGGATCAAACATTATCACAAATATAGAATGAAAAGAAATAAAAAAAAAAGTTACCACAAGTAGTGACACGCTGCTTGCCACAGTCCTGGTCTTCCACATGCATCCCTTTCCTAGTCTCTAGTACGTGTAAGTTAGGGTAGCTTCCCCCCAGTTGTACTCAAGGATCTGTGTGGAATCCAAAAAGTACCTCAGGTAAGCGACATCGGTATATGTGGAGGAAGTGTCCAC
Source organism: Lathyrus sativus (assembly GCA_963859935.3). Classification (NCBI taxonomy): domain Eukaryota; kingdom Viridiplantae; phylum Streptophyta; class Magnoliopsida; order Fabales; family Fabaceae; genus Lathyrus; species Lathyrus sativus. Next base: position 664,996,863 of record OZ012735.1, read on the forward strand.
AAACAGCTGTGTGCCGACTAAAAATAGAAAATAACACCTTAGTGAAGGTGAGATAATACTTAGAAGGGGGGGGGGGGGGGGTTGAATAAGTATGAAAGATTAAGACTTGAAAGATAATCACACAATTATTTTTATCCTGGTTCGTTTAAACAACTACTCCAGTCCACCCTTCCTAAAGTGATTTGCCTTTCTCAACAAGGACTTAATCCACTATTAAATCAAACTGATTACAATAGTAACACCTAAGAACAACAGTTCTTAGTCTTCTCAAGAGCTACTGATTCCAACTGAATCCTCTTAAGGAAAAACCTTTACAATCAAAGTAAATTAAATACAAGAGTATTAATGCTTCTATAAAGCTTTTATCACAACAGTGATTTTTCTCTTAAGTTTAAGTACAATAAATTCTAAGAAGAATGGAAAGAATGAGAGCTTAGAATAATATGATTTCTTTTAAACAAATTGTGTAACTGAAGAATGTGGTGAAGTTCTCCTTTTATAGGCAGCTGATCCAAGGAAGCTGAGCGTTGAAAGGAGAGTCCCAAAAAGGTCTGAGCCTTTTTGTCTTCACATCAAGTGACCTTTCCTAGAAGTAGGTGGCACAGAAAAATCTTTTTTGTCTGTGTAAGTGTGTCTAGCACAAATGAGGAAAGAGACGTTGAATAACTCCAACGGATATATTCTTGAATATTTCTTCTTCAGTTTTCAGCAAGTTCTTCAGAGTCTGAATGGATCAGAGTCTTCTAATGAAATTCAGAACTTTGCTATATCAGAGTCTTCTGCAGCAGGTGTGCTTTCAGCGTGTTGATCATCAGAGCATATTTGACACAAAACTTCTGTACTTGGCAGCGTTGGTACTTTCAGAAACTTCTGTAGAATTATGCTTTGAGAAACTCTTCAATCAATATTCTTCTATGCTTCAGATGCTTCTGATTATCTTCAGATGCTTCTGTCTCAGAATGTTTTGGAGCTTCTTGCTTCAGATCCTTCTGGAGACTACGCTCAGGATCTTCTGTAAGGAGCAATCAAATTCTTCTGTAAGATGCATCTGGCGCTTCAGAGTCAGGATAACTTCTTGTATCCAAAACAGATTTGCTTCTAGAGAGTTAATTTCGTTTCAATCTGCAGTAAAACTCTCAAACAAATTTTAGAGTATATAATTCTTAAATATAAATTTCCTAACAGTTATCATCAAAACAAAGAGTTATTATTAAGAACCAATTTGTGTTCTAACAATCTCCCCCTTTTTGATGATGACAAAAAATATCAGAAATTTTATTTAACTGAACATAAAGAATTATAACTCCCCCTGAGATGATGAATCTCCCCCTGAGTTAAATATGAAAAAGGAATAGAAACTTCCCTTTTGTCTTGAGTAATCTTCAGAGTTAGATCTTGTTTGTTCTTATAACAATTTAGGGTCAGAATATCTTGCAGATATAAGATTCAGAGTTTGATAAATGATCTGAGAGACTCAGAGATTCTTTTATAGAGTGTTCTTATCAAATATTCTGAAATAGTCAATTTAAATATTAGATAAAATAGATATGTCTGAAGATTCATTCTAGTGAAGTTATATTAAACAGTTCAGATCTTTATTTTCTCCCCCTTTTTTGTCATAAGCAAAAAGTAAAAACTTTTAAAAAGACAAATAAAAGGAACAATAAATAAGATAATTCAATGGAGAAAAACTGATTCATTCAAAATAACAGAGCAAGAGTACATAGGTAAACATCAGAAGATATAACAATAAAATTCAGATGCAAACAACAGATGCACAAACATTAGAAAAAAATCTAAGAGTGTTTTGACAAAAGCATCTTCAATAGATCTGTAATCTCAGATGATGATTGCTCTTGCTTTGACATCCACTTAGTCATGGTCTCATTCTTCTCATCTTGTTTTGACATCCACTCTGTCATATCCTCAGATTTCTTATCTTGCTTTGCCATCTAATATTTTATTTCAGACTAACCAGCCTCCAGAGCAGCAATCTTGTCTTCAAAGTTTGGATGTTCTGTCTTTATCTCAGATGAAGAAGGTGGAGGTTCTGCAGCCTGAACAGAGTCAATTGCCATAGGTTCTGTAGATCCTGAAGAAGGTTCTACCAGAGTCATAGTCAATGCATTGGCAATATGTTCTGTTGGAGGTGGAGGAGCATCTAAACGAAGCAGAGGTTCAGTTTTGTTGACAGTCCAGAATAAAGTCCTTTCAGCTCTGAGCTTTGCATCATCAGAACAGACGTTCTTCAGATTGGAAGCTACAGTGTTGAATCTATTGATGAATCCTTTCCAGACGATGTCAGATTCATTTGCATCCATAGTTTCAGAGCATCTCTTCTGAACAGTACCTAAAGACATCTGTATTTCTTGCAAAAATGTTTGAAATAAATGATCAATATTAAGTCTGGGCTGTGGTTTAAGCAAGGTTTCCAGAGTCATATGTTTAGGTTTGGGAGTTGGTGGTAACATTGATTTTTGGATGGAAATCAGAGGAGGGGGATAATATGGAATGAAAGGAATTTCTGGTTTTTGAGGTAAGGATCTGTTTAAAGCATTAAGCAGATGAGGTTTTGGTCTTGTGCATGGGCAAACATCATCAAAGGGTTCATTAGAATATGGTATGAAGGCAGAGGTTGATGGTTGAACAGATGCAACTGTGTTATCAGATGCAGGTTGCAGAGCTGAAACAACAGCTTTACCAGATGTAGCCGATATTGTTGCTAAGGATCCTACATTGTTCATTGATTGAATATAGGAAAGGATTACAGATGGAAGAGCCTGTCTGAGTTTTGGTTTCAGAGGGTTCAGGGGTTCAGAAGGTTCAACTCTATCATAAAAATCTTTCAGTTTGAAACCATAAGATAGATTATGATAAAGAGAAGAAACTTGGGCACAAGATATACCAGATGATGATGGATTGGAATTGGGAACGATCATCTCAGATGATGGTGCAGGTGGAGGCATAGGATCTGGAATGGGAGTTTTAGAAGGTATGGTTGATTCAGGTTCAGGTTCAGGTTGGTTCATCTCAGAGTATTTGGATGGAGAGACAAGAAAATCTGGGTGGATTTCTGATTCTGATGAGTTGGAGGATGTTGTAGGTGTACAAGAGGTAGAAGATACTTGAAACACTGTTTTTAATGGAGTGATATCAAGAACTTCTGTCTCAGGGATATGAGTAAGTTCTGAAGGAATATCAGATTGATGGGATGGTGGTTCTGATGAAACAGGAGCAGAAGTTACTTTTGTGGGTTCAGAAGTAACAGGTGCAACAGGTTCAAAAGGTGGAATATTTGATGGTGGATTGTCAGGGGCTTTTTCTGGTTGAACTTCTTTGGGTTGGTTTTCTGGATGTTCAGAGTTTTGTGGTTGATCAGATTGTTGTTGTTGTTTTGATGGCTGTGGTTCTGTTGGTTGTGGTTCTGTTGGTTGTGATTCTGATGGTGATGGACGTGGAACAAAGTGTTTGATGTGTATTTTGGGTTGAGATGATTTTGATACAGAAGCAGTGTGTTGTTTTTGAGGTGAGACAGAACTAGGGGCAGTAACAGAAGTTGTTTGAGTAACAGGTGGTTTTGGAACAGACTTAATAGTTGAATCATTAATAACAATATTTGCAGAAGGGACAGATGACTTAATACCTTTTACATTAATCCTCTTGGCAGGTACAGAGGCAGCTTCTCCAGAATCTTTTCTCTTCAAGAGCTTCTTGGGCTTCTCAGCAGTCTTGACCTTCTTCTGGACAGGTTCAGATTCTTCTGCAGGTTGAGTCCTTTTCCTCTGAAGTGGTACTTCTTCTTCTTCTTCTGCATCTGGTAGTGGTTGTTTGACAAGCTGAAACACATTAGCTGGAACAGGTATTCCTTCCCTCTTGCATTCCTCTATATACATCAGCACTATATGTCTGGGTTCTTCAGCAAAGAATAGAGGAAAGTCAGCTACAGGAACCCTCTTATTCAAATCAGACATATTCAACCTCTTTGGAGCAGTAGTGAGTTCATCTACAATTTTGAGTCTCAGAAGACTTTTAGCGTTCAGAGGTTTTCCCATAATAAACTCTAATTCCTCTGTAACCCCAACAGCGTACAGAGCAGTCACTAACCATTTTCAGTGAGAAGATCTGAGATCAACCTTCCAAATGGGATCCAAGTCCTGATCTTCTGGCCTTTCTCTTTTACAGATTCTCTAGATACATTGATATGATTCCACAGATGCATGAACAGAATGTATGGAAGATCTACCTTGTTGCTTTGACTAAGGCAGTAAATAAAATAGATTTGTTCATTGTTGACATAATCTGGGGAATTGGTTGACTTCCTGTGATGGATACATCCCATGAAGATCTTGGCCCAGATCTTGTAATCAGGCTTCAGATCTTTGAATCTGTTAGAAGCTTGACCAGCAGTCATAACTTCCTCATAAATCTCTTCCATGTCCACACGCCCAGCTGGCAAGTGGGAAACACCATCTGTTTCTTCATAACCTATCAATCTTCTTATCAGATCCTCTGTGATGATAATCTCTTTTCCCAGCACAGATGATAAAATGAACTTGGGATAAACAGATGCATGAATCCAGAATTCTTTCACAAGGAGAGGGTAAACTGGTCCAAACAACCTATCAAAGTACTTAACCCATCCTTGAGCTCTAACAATGGAACGAAAATCAAACCCATTATCAGCCAGAGAATCAAACTCAACCATAGATTCACACAGAACTTCTAGTTTATCAACAGGTGTTAGAAGTGTTCTCTTGGGAGGAGAATATGGAGCAGCACCTAAGTTATCTGAAGTCACAGCAGCCATAATAGATTGGAACTGAGCAGTTGTTGATGAAGAAGACGCCATTGAAGAATGCTTTTTCAAACACTTAGGTTTTGGGTTTTTATGCAGAGAAAATAGGAGATGAAAACGCATGTAAATTCTGAGAGTGAAAAGTGTGAAAGTGAATACAAGACAAGTATTTATACTAAATACTTAGGCACATCAAAAGTCAGAAAAATGCACGTTTGAGCAAGCATTAAATGAAGAGAATAAAATCATTTCAAAACATTAAATGCTTCTGACAATATGGGGGGGGGGGGGGGGGGGGAAACCAAGATTCTTACTATTCAAATTTCACCTCAAACGTCTCTTCAGTTATGTACACGCCACCTCTTCAGATTTTGTGTGACACGTGTTTACTTGCATGTTGTTCTGAATTCTCTCAAGAAATGAAACGTTAGCCAATGTTCAGATCTTCTAAAGATGGTTAGTTCAGAGTTTTACATCAGAAAAATTAATCAGAATAGAATAAATAAACAGAAGAAATACTTCAGAGTATTTAAGCATTTTTACATCTGCAACAATTTGCTTCTGATAAATATTATTCTGGACAAAAATCCATACCAATATTTTTCAGAATAAAATTGAATCTATCTTCAACAAGGGGTTTTGTAAAAATATCTGCCCATTGATGATCTGTATCAACAAAGGCTAAATTTATGATTCCCTTCTGAACATAGTCTCTGATGAAATGATGCTTAATTTCTATATGTTTTGCCTTAGAATATAAAATGGTATTCTTGGACAAACATATAGCAGAAGTATTATCACAAAAGATAGAAATGTTACTCTCAAAAATTTAATAATCTTCTAGTTGACTTTTCATCCAGAGCATCTGCGTGCTACATCCAGCAGCAGCAATGTATTCAGCCTCTATGGTTGAAAGTGCAATTGTGGGTTGCTTCTTGTTGTACCAGGAGATTAGATTTCTTCCTAGAAATTGACAACTTCCAGAAGTACTTTTTCTTTCCACTCTGTCTCCAGCGTAGTCAGCATCACAGAATCCAACTAATTTGAAATCATCAGATTTTCTGTAACACAAACCCACATTAGAAGTACCTTTCAGATACCTTAGAATCCTCTTGACAGCTGTCAAGTGTGATTCTCTAGGATCTGATTGGAATCTAGCACACAGACAAACACTGAACAATATGTCAGGTCTAGAAGCAGTAAGATAAAGAAGAGAGCCAATCATACCTATGTAGAGCTTCTGGTCTACTTTCTTACTTACCTCTTCTTTGCCAAGTGAGCTAGTAGGATGCATTGGAGTCTTTGCCAGCTTGCTGTCAGACATGTTGAATTTCTTCAGAAGTTCTTTAACATACTTTGTCTGATGTATGTAGGTGCACTCTGGAGTTTGATTAACTTGGATTCCTAAAAAGAATCTAAGTTCTCCCATCATGCTCATTTCAAATTCTGCCTGCATACATGTAGCAAACTCCTTTCCAAGCATAATATTTGTTGATCCAAAAATAATATCATCTACATAAATTTGGCAAATTAGAAGATCTTTCTTTATTGTTTTACAGAATAGAGTTGTATCCACTTTGCCTCTGATGAAATTCTTCTCCAGAAGAAAATTACTCAATCTCTCATACCAAGCTCTGGGAGCTTGTTTTAATCCATATAGAGATTTCTTTAATTTAAAAACATGATCTGGAAATTTTTCATTTTCAAAACCAGGAGGTTGGTGGACATAAACTTCTTCTTCTATAATACCATTAAGAAAGGCACTTTTAACATCCATCTGATATAGAGTGATGTTATTTTGTGCAGCAAAGGAAATAAGAAGGCGTATAGATTCTAACCTTGCCATTGGAGCATATGTCTCAGTGTAATCAATACCTTCTTGCTGACTATACCCTTGAGCAACCAGTCTTGCCTTATTCCTCTCAACTTCTCCTTTCTCATTTAGCTTATTTCTGAAGACCCATTTTGTACCAATTATATTGAATCCTTGAGGTCTTTGAACTAGATCCCATACATCATTTCTGCTGAATTGATTTAGCTCTTCTTGCATGGCAATAATCCAATCATTGTCTTGCATAGCTTCTTCTACAGAAGATGGTTCAATTTCTGACACTAGTCCAAATAGTGATGCTTCAGATGATCTTAGAAAGGATCTTGTTCTGATGGGATCATTCTTCTTTCCAATAATGACATCCTCTGGATGAGAAGCTTTAATTCTGGATGATGATCCTCTGATAGTTGACTCTCCAGAAATGTTTAGATTATTCATCTGAGAAGTTAAGGGAGTAGCATCTGGAGTTGCTTTTGGTTCCTTTACTTGAAGTTTGTCTGCTTCTGGAACTTCAGAGTCAATAAAGACTACTTCCCTATCTGCAGAGTTATCAACCTGCTTTGGCTTTTCAGAGCCAAGCTTATCATCAAATCTGACATGAATGGATTCTTCCACAATCTGTGTCTCAGTGTTGTATACTCTGTAGCCTTTAGAGTGTTCAGAATATCCAAGCATGAAACACTTCTGTGCTTTGGAATCAAACTTGCTCAGATTTTCCTCAGTGTTTAACATATAACAAATACATCCAAAAGGATGAAAATATGAAATGTTGGGCTTTTTGTTCTTCCACAGTTCATAAGGAGTCTTTTTCAGAAGAGGTCTAACAGATACTCTGTTCTGAATGTAGCATGTTGTATTGATTGCTTCTGCCCAAAAATGTTTTGCCAGATTTGTCTCATTGATCATGGTTCTGGCTATTTCTTGCAAAGTTCTGTTTTTCCTCTCTACAACCCCATTCTGTTGTGGAGTTCTAGGACAGGAAAAATCATGAGCAATGCCATTTTCAGAAAAATATTTTTCAAAATATTTATTTTCAAATTCACCACCATGATCACTTCTGACTTTTATAATTTTGAAATTCTTTTCATTCTGGACTTGCTTGCAGAAGTCAAAGAACACAGAATGTGACTCATCCTTGTGTTTTAAGAACTTTACCCATGTCCATCTGCTAAAGTCATCAACAATTACCAATCCATACTTCTTGCCTCTGATGGATGCAGTTTTCACTGGTCCAAACAGATCAATATGAAGTAGTTCTAATGGTTTAGAAGTAGAAACAACATTTTTTGATTTGAAAGATGTTTTTGAAAACATCCCTTTCTGGCATGCTTCACAAAGAGCATCTGAAGTGAACTTCAGATTAGGGAGTCCTCTAACAAGATTAAGTTTATTAATCTGAGATATACGTCTCATATTAATATGGCCCAATCTTCTGTGCCAGACCCATTGCTCTTCATTAACAGACAAGAGGCATTTAACATTTTGAACTTTAAGTTCTGAAAGATTTATTTTATAAATGTTGTTTTTCCTCTTACCACTAAATAGGATAGAGCCATCCTTCTGACTAATAGCTTTACAACATTTTTGATTAAAGGTAATATCATAACCATTGTCACTTAATTGACTTATGGACAGTAAATTATGCTTTAACCCTTCAACAAGTAAAACATTAGTAATAAAGGGAAGTTTACCATTTCCAATAGTGCCAGATCCAATGATCTTGCCCTTCTGGTTCCCTCCAAACTTCACGTCACCTCCAGATCTAAGTTCCAGGCTTTGGAACATAGACTTTTCTCCTGTCATGTGTCGTGAGCATCCAGAGTCCAGGTACCATGATTGGTGTCCTGACCTTGCTGCTAAGAACATCTGCAACAGGAATTATTTTGTTTTTAGGTACCCAGATCTTCTTGGGTCCTTTGGGGTTAGTTGGTTTGTAGGTTTGTCTAAACTTCTGTTTTACAACATAATGTTTATTCTGACTTGCCTTGGGTTTAAACACATAAGTATTCTTCTCAGAGCTTGTGTGTTTAATGTCATTCAAGTGACCAAATTTGAATTGAGAATACAGAGGTGTCTTCTTGATGAAAAGTTTGTCAACAGGTTTTGGATTGCTTCCAGATGAAGATTCATATCCAATACCTCTTCTGTTGTTTCCACTAACACCATAGATCATAGAAGCCATCTTGCTTCTGTCTATGCTCTTAGTGAGAAATCTCTAAAAGCTAGAGTCATATTTTTCTAAAATATTTTCACATGACTTAGTCTCAGATTCAGATTCTTGTTGAGTTATTTCAAGGTCATTTTTGATTTTCAGATTTATTTCTTTTTGCTCAATAAGTTCTGTTCTCAGAAGATCAATCTCAGATTCAAGATTGCTTTTCAACTTCTTGTATTTGAGTTTGATATTGTTATAACTTTTAAGAACTTCTGTTAAAACTTTAATGAGTTCTTCTTTGGTAAGTTTAGCCATTACCTCTTCTGCATCATCATCAGATTCAGATTCTGATTCATATCTTGAGGTACCTTCCTCTTGATCCTCTGTGCTGGCCATCAGTGCAACATTTGCACATTCTTCTTCTGATTCAGAAGATGATTCACATTCATCTGAGTCATCCCATGTTGCCATCAGAACCTTCTTCTTTTTGTTAAACTTCTTCTTGGGTTTTTCTTTCTAAAGTTTGGGGCAATCATTCTTGTAGTGCCCAGGTTCTTTGCACTCATAGCACACAACTTCTTTCTTGGCAGATCTTCTGTGACCAGAAGATTCCTTTCTGTTATCAGATCTTCTGAAGTTGTTGAACTTCTATCCCTTGTGCTTCCAGAGTTTGTTAATCCTTCTGGACATCATGGATAACTCATCTTCTTCTTCAGAAGAAGATTCTTCAGAGCTTTCTTGAATGACCTGCAAAGCTTTAGCAGTTTTGTTAGATTTTAATGCAACAGATTTACCTTTTTCTTTCTTCTGAGGTTCATCTTCCTCAAGCTCAATCTCATGGCTCCTCAGTAAGCTGATGAGTTCTTCTAGAGAGATCTTGTTCAGATCTTTAGCCATCTTCAAGGCAGTCACCATTGGTCTCCATCTGGTAGGCAGACTTCTGATGATTTTCTTTACATGATCTGATGTAGAATATCCCTTGTCCAGAACTTTCAGCCCAGCAGTGAGTATCTGAAATCTGGAGAACATGGCTTCAACAGATTTAGAGTCTCCCATTTTGAAAGCCTCATACTTCTGGATCAGAGCCAGAGCTTTTGTCTCCTTAACTTGAGAATTTCCCTCATGAGTCATTTTTAGGGATTCAAACATATCAAAAGCAGTCTCCCTGTTTGTAATTTTCTCATACTCTGTATGTGAAATAACATTCAGTAATATAGTCCTGGCTTTGTGGTGATTTCTGAAATCTTTCTTCTGAGCATCTGCATAGATTTTCTGTCAATCTTTTTGCCATCCCCATCTGTGGGATGTACATATCCATCTATGACTAGATCCCATAGATCAGCATCATATCCTAGGAAAAAACTTTCAATTCTGTCTTTCCAGTAGTCAAATTTCTCCCCATCAAACATTGGGGGTTTGGTGCTGATCCTATCCCTCTCTTCATATTTATTGTTAATATTGGACATTGAATTATCAGCCATGGTAACAAATAAATATATATCAAAGTATTTCTCTCTGGATCTTTACTGACACTGTTAAGTGGTAGCACACTCAGAACCGGAGCTCTGATGCCAACTGAAGGTGAGATAATACTTAGAAGGGGGGTTGAATAAGTATGAAAGATTAAGACTTGAAAGATAATCACACAATTATTTTTATCCTGGTTCGTTTAAACAACTACTTCAGTCCACCCTTCCTAGAGTGATTTGCCTTTCTCAACAAGGACTTAATCCACTATTAAATCAAACTGATTACAATAGTAACACCTAAGAACAACAGTTCTTAGTCTTCTCAAGAGCTACTGATTCCAACTGAATCCTCTTAAGGAAAAACCTTTACAATCAAAGTAAATTAAATACAAGAGTATTAATGCTTCTATAAAGCTTTTATCACAACATTGATTTTTCTCTTAAGTTTAAGTACAATAAATTCTAAGAAGAATAGAAAGAATGAGAGCTTAGAATAATATGATTTCTTTTAAGCAAATTGTGTAACTAAAGAATGTGGTGAAGTTCTCCTTTTATAGGCAGCTGATCCAAGGAAGCTGAGCGTTGAAAGGAGAGTCCCAAAAAGGTCTGAGCCTTTTTGTCTTCACATCAAGTGACCTTTCCTAGAAGTAGGTGGCACAGAAAAATCCTTTTTGTCTGTGTAAGTGTGTCTAGCACAAATGAGGAAAGATACGTTGAATAACTCCAACGAATATATTCTTGAATATTTCTTCTTCAGTTTTCAGCAAGTTCTTCAGAGTCTGAATGGATCAGAGTCTTCTAATGAAATTCAGAACTTTGCTATATCAGAGTCTTCTGCAGCAGGTGTGCTTTCAGCGTGTTGATCATCAGAGCATATTTGACACAGAACTTCTGTACTTGGCAGCGTTGGTACTTTCAGAAACTTCTGTAGAATTATGCTTTGAGAAACTCTTCAATCAATATTCTTCTATGCTTCAGATGCTTCAGCTTCAAATGCTTCTGATTATCTTCAGATGCTTCTGTCTCAGAATGTTCTGGAGCTTCTTGCTTCAGATCCTTCTGGAGACTACGCTCAGGATCTTCTGTAAGGAGCAATCAAATTCTTCTGTAAGATGCATCTGGCGCTTCAGAGTCAGGATAACTTCTTGTATCCAAAACAGATTTGCTTCTAGAGAGTTAATTTCATTTCAATCTGCAGTAAAACTCTCAAACAAATTTTAGAGTATATAATTCTTAAATATAAATTTCCTAACAGTTATCATCAAAACAAAGAGTTATTATTAAGAACCAATCTGTGTTCTAACACTTAACATACGCTGTCTGTGCATCTCAACCTCATATAGATCATAATCTTTCTGATGTGCAGCAGTGAGCGCCTCATGGAATCTATGTGTCACAAAGGAGAACCGCATATGAGCCCCCTGGTCTTATCCACCTCCTCCAGTGCATCCACTAGATCAGCTCCAAGCTCATCGATCAACATCTCTCTCGCCTCCTCCTTCGCCATCCTACCGTGACAGAGGAGGATACCCCTGATCGGTATATGCAACAGATATGAGATTTCGTCCAGTGTAATAGTCAGCTCGTCGTGCGGTAGATGGAAGGAGGACGTCTCAGGGTGGCATCTCTCTGCAAATCCCATCAACATCCCGTTATGGATCAGGCTGTAACCGATATCACAAAGGTCCTTTGAACCAAAGGCGGCAAAGACATCCTGGAACTAAGCCTTATGTGGCTGCTCCAAAGATAATATCTTCTGCCCATGGTTGTAGAACTTATGTGGCTCACGAGTCTGAAAAATTTCTATAAATAAGAAATAATGTTAGTAATCAACAATGGTACAAATTATAAACTTCCAATGAAAAAAAAGAAACAAACTGAGTAATGTTACCTCTCCATCCCAGACATGTCTGGCAGTATGGTCAACATACCCTATCAGCAGGGACATATTTGAGGGATCCCCTGTGAAACTCTTAGGCTCATCATCGTCGTCATGACCAGCATCCTCCGCTAGTAGGTCATCAACCTATGGAGGTGGCACCGAAGCAACATCGTTAGCTAGATGAGGAACAGGAGTATCACGACGAAGCCTGTGAGATGACGGGGCCTGTGATGAGCCTTCAGTTGAATCCCGACGCCTCCAGGATGAAGAAGTCGATGATAGGATGGGATACGAGGTCGAGGGAGTGTCCTGGATATGTGATGAAGAAGGTTGTCCAGTAGGCTATGCCTCAGCTGTATCGGCCTAGGTAACAGTGGTCTGGCTCTGCTCGTGTCTCACAGATGCATGTTGTGAAACTCGTCCAAGATGCAATCTATCATCTCTGTCAGCCATAATGTCTGCAACGGAATAACCAAGAAAAAAAATTAGATACAAATAAATCAAAAAACAAAAAATAAAAAAAATTAACATTTTCTACTTCCAGATATACAAACCCGGAACAAGTTTCGTAGATGTATCTACGAAAGCACCCAAAAATTACAACGTTTGGGTTGTTCTAGAGCTGCATCTACTGAAGCGCCCTATCGTTAAATTATTTCGTAGATGTAGATCCGGAATAACCTGCAACTCAAAGGTTACGATAATGGCGTCCCTTACCCATGCAAATGTGATTTTTGAAGCCTTGGTTGTCTGTTTTAGCCAACAAACAATACCTACATTGTCTCTAAATTATATTTCTAAAACTATCTAAGGATTTCTACCCCTAAAACTATATTCTAACTCGTTTACGGAAAATACTCAAAAATAACTCGGAAACTTGAAAACTTATCGATTATATCAAGCTTTGAATGTGTTGGTGTTTTTTGATCGTTGAAATGAACGCTCCTTGTCGAATTTGATTGAAAATAATGAAGTTTGGTGGATTTTTTTTTTGAGTTGTGAGAGTTTGAAGTGAGAGTTTGAGAATGAGAAGAAAAATGAAGAACGAGGGAGAAGAAGAGACTCTGATGCGTAAGTATTCTAATTTGTTCTGGAGCTGTATAAATGGAAACCTTATGTAGATGTACCTCTAGAAAAAACCAACGTTGAGTAAAAAAAAGTGCGTTCGAAGATACATCTCCGAAAGTAGGGGGGACATTTTTGCAAACGCACATGGTTTGTAAGAACCCCAAGGGGTGGAGTAAGAAATTCTCTTACAAAATTTCGAAAGAAAAAAAATCAATTTTAAACTACTACATATTAGTATAAGTAATCATTTATTTTATAATTCAACAACAAATTCTATTAAAAACTTTTAAAAGGTTTTAAAAAACTTAAAATAATATGATATTTTATACTTGATATATTTATTTTTATTGAAAATGCGGGTAATAGATACGAGTACGAGCACTTACATATCCATAGGGTACGGGTATGGGTGTCAATGTTGATACCCAAGCGGGTATGAGTAGGCATGACAAAAAAACCCGGACCCGCCCCGAAATTAGCGGGGAAAATCCGGTTTGAGTGGGTACGGGTGCGGGTGCAGGGAAAACCCGACTTTTAATTACGGGTATGGGTACGGGTGCGGGGAGACACTAAGACCCGCCCGCACCCGGCCCCGCCCCGCACCCGAATAATGCATTTTAGTTTAATTCTCTTATTTTACTTAATTTAATATTTATTTATTAATTATATTTTTAATTAAATTATTAATACCTTTATTGCAATTAAAATAATTAAATTAATCAAATTAATATTCATTTACTAATTAAACATTTAATAAAATAAATAATTAATTTATTAAAATAATTAAATTTTTAATTAAATTATTAAATTTTATTGCAATTAAAAAGAAATTAATTTTTTTCGGGTGGGGGCGGGGCAGATGCACCCGTTCTCTACTGGGGGCGGGCCTAGGCGGTAAATTTTTACCCCCGATTAGGTTTGGGGGCGGGGGCGAGTGTGTTACATGGAGGCGGGTGCGGGTGCGGGTGCGGGTATAGTAAAACCCGCCCTCGACCCGCCCCGTTGCCATCCTTAGGTATGAGCTCGGGTACAAGAATTTTTTCCAATTACAGATATGAGAACGAGTACTATAATATTCTACTCAAACCCTACCCATTGATATCCCTAGTTAGCATGAAACTTCTCTTTAATGTATTATTGGTTGGTTTTTAAATAGTTAATATTTTAACAAATGTCACGTTTTATTTTTTTCTCAAAATCAGTTTTTTTATTTTCTTAAAAAAAAAATAAATTTATAAAAAAAATAAATTAAGAAAATAAATTTTATATTAAAAAATAGTTTTGTTTTCTTTAACTAGCATTTTTATTTTAATTAGACTAATTTATATTAGAAGTAATTCATATTTAGTTGTACTATTACTTAGCCCCTAAGTTTGTTAGAGGGTATTTTAGTATTTTATCTTATTCTAGTAACCTTAGTTTTAGCTTATAAATAGGGTTGCAATCATTGTAATATTAGGTGAGTCGTGTATTCGTCATTCTCTTTAATAGAATATTTCCTCTGTTCATCATTTATTCACCTTTGCACCAACAATTGGTATCTAGAGCTCCAGTTCAGATTCATTGGGAAATACGGGAAACACGAGTGAACGTGAGGCCTTGTGTGTTTGATTTTGTTTCTTAGATTCGTGTTGAATCTTGAACAAAATATGATCAGAATTTTAATTCTGTGGGTTGGGAAACACTGTGTGAGAAATCTGAGTGTACTGTGCAAGGTAGAAGACGAACGGAAACGGCAACATGAACACCAAACTTCCAGTATTTGACGGTAAAAACTAAAATCGTTGGATGATCCAAATGCGTGTACTGTTTGGTGCTCAAGATGTTCTAGATCTTGTCTGTAACACCCCAATCTAACCCGACGGATAATTAAGGAAAACAGAATCAGAGTGCAGCAAATTTTGTAAACATGACGGTCGTAAGGGGCTGTCACGACCGTGACGGTCATGACGATCGTAAGGAAGTTGTGACGACCGTCACATCAGCAAATTTTGGGCGTTACAATTTCAACTCATAGAAACATACATTTCACAACTCAATTAGACAACATGCATTTAGTAATGATACATAACACAGAAGTTTGGATGAACATACAACAATAACTTGATTAACATTTTTATTACAAGGCATCTTATTAATTTGCAGCGGAATATAAAACATTTCCAACATTTAGCATGATTAAAGCAAGACCATGAAACTTGCAACAAAACTCCATTAAAATTCAGCAAGTAATTATCTTGCATCAATTCAACATAAACAACGAGTTTCAACCATAAAAACCAGCACTACTAATTGATCGGTATAGTGCATCCAACCAACATTTGGCACTTAACAGCAGCCACCAATTTAATGAAAAACACTTGACAAAATTCAGCAACAAGGAAATTAAATAAAAGCAATAATATCAATCGTTCATCCCCCCAAGAGTGCCACGTATCAGAGCGACCAACAACTTTAAACGGAAAGCTACACTTATTCGGGATTACCTGCAAATTACCATCAACGGAGGTAACATACAACGTAAAGGGTGAGATATCAACAACATAACATAAGGCATGATAAAAGTCATGTCAGAATATTATCACAGCATTATAATTCCAGCAATTCGCATAAATATTAGTAATAATAAACTACAACCACCTTTTATTCATAACCACAACAATTATCATCATATCTCAACAACTCATCATAACAACTCAACAACGCAATTCAACAATGCGACTCAACAATGCAACTCAACTGTGCATATGCATGTGGTACCATTTTGGGAGACAACACTCCACAATAATTCGGGAGACAACTCTCCACAATCATTTTATTTTGTCATTAAAGACACAACCGTCGCCAATCCAGGCCAAATGATATGCTATGAGATGCAACTATTATGGACTATAACACAACAACAACAACAACTGTGCAACAACCGTGCAACAAGGCGTCACGCATATAACCAATTATCCATAACAGAAACATCACATTTTGCATACATCATGTACTCACCACTTCAACCTGTTCATGTCAGAGAACAAGTAACAATATCGTTCCTAAGAATAAGAATCCAACACATTTTCGCAGAAAACAATTAAAAATAACCTCGTCTCTACAATTGAGGACTCAACAGCATTTTCATGTCAGAGAACAACTGACAACATCATTACTACAAATAAGAACTCAACACATTTTCATATACCTTCATACGGGTAATATAACTACAACTTACCCACATAATCCAAGGAGAATATTATAATAATATTTTCTCAACAGTGACATAACAACCTCATATGCATCAAGTATTCATCATTTCAATATGTTCATGTAGGGGAACAATAACAAGATACTTTCGACAATTAAGAATTCAACACATTATCGTAAGAACAACATTACAACTTTTACTCACTAAATTAATTATAGTTCCTGAAAAGGTTCGTTAACTACGGGGCAACAAATTTTGCCTCATTAAGGGCAACCATACAACATCGTACCACATTGACGATATAACACATTCATTCCTACACAGAAAAATCTCGTTTCTAACATTTATCGAGTCACGGGAACTATATCTATGATTCGATTCCCTACCTGAAGTCGATCAAGTAAGAGCATAATAACAACTTTTTCTCAACAAATGGGAAATTAGCGCGTGTCGGCGCTGATTCCCAATATTACTACATAAACTAATGACATAAACACTAATGCAGGCGTAGACAAACATTAACCCTTAATATTTCTCAACCTACGAGAACATTTACCCTTAATATTGCTCAACCTACGGGAACATTACCACGGGAATATTAGTCCTTAATATTTCTTCAACTTACGGGAACATTACTACGGTAACGTTACTACAAAAACATTAACCCTTAATATTTATCAATATTTATCGACCTACGAGAATATTAACTCTATGATTCAATTCCCTACATGAAATCGATCACACCCACAGTTATAGAATTGAACCCCACCCTTACCTTTGGATTGAGGACAACTCTAAACTCCGGTTCCGGTTTGCTCTCCCGGTGACTCTTCTGCAACAACCTTCAATTCTCTCCGACGGTTAATTCTTCTGTTCTTCCTTTCTCCACAGCCACGTCCTTTTTCCTCTTTTCTCAGCCTTTTTTCATCCAATTTGGTTTTCTGAGCAGTTTATCGTTCTTTTGCTCTTTCTCCCACAACTTCTCTAATAACTCCCTAATTCCCTTTATTCTCTCGACTACTACTACTACTACTAATAATAATAATAATATTAATAATAATAGTAGTAATAATAATAATAATAATAATAATAATAATAATAATAATATAATATTACTACTAGTTATTAAATTATCATCATTATTAATTATATTATATTATTATCAAACTCAATGATTTATTAAATGGTTTCCTATACTTCAAGGACACCCACCAACAATTCGTAAATAATTTAATTTAAAATGAACGAGTGTTACATTGTCACTGATGGTTATGTTCCAGTAGCAGCAAATGCGACAGATGAACAAAAAAACGCGCAGAAGGAAGTAAGGAAGAAGGATCAGAAAGCATTGTTCTTCATTCATCAATGTGTGGATGTAAATGTGTTTGAGAAGATTGCAGATTCAACGACAGAAAAAGCTACGTGGGACACACTGGTGAGATGTTATGGTGGTGACGCATCAGTGAAGGAGGTGAAGCTTCAGTCCTTGAGAAAGCAATATGAGAATCTCAACATGAAGAATAATGAGAAAGTCTCTGAATGCATCTCCAGAATGATTCTGATCACTAATGATATGAAGGCGTGTGGAGAAACTATTTCTGAAGAAGCAATCATGGAGAAAGTATTGAGATCCCTTACCTCTCAATTTGATTACATTGTGGTAGCAATAGAACATTCCAAAGATCTGAGCACCATGAGAATTTAAGAGCTGTAGAGCAGTCTAGAAGCGCAAGAGTTGCGTTTGACTGAGAGAACTTATGAAAAGGAAGTAGAGCAGCAGGCTCTGAAAGTAACTTCTGATAGGAGGTATCAGAAGCAGTTAGAAGCCAGGAGAAGATCTGATGGTGGTCAAAAGTCAGAAAGCTCAACCTCTAATAGACAAAAGAATGCTCAGAAGGGAAAAGAGAAGTATGACAAGAAGAAAATCCAATGTTACTGTTGTAAGAAGATTGGTCACTTTGCTAGAGATTGTTGGTTAAACAAGGAGAGAAAATCAGAAGAAACAAATATAGCCAAAAGTTCTGATAACGAATTTGTGCTATTGATGGCCTCTGAATCTGATGATATGGATCTGGTAGACTGGTGGTATATGGACAATTGCTGTTCAAATCATCTTACTGGAAATAAGAAATGGTTTGTTGACTTTGACTCTGAAAAGAGAACAAAGATCAGATATGCTGATGACAAATATCTTAACGCAGAAGGTATGGGAAATGTCAGAATGATTCTGAACAATGAGAAAACAACATTGATTCAGAACGTGTGGTATGTACCTGGCATCAGAAGCAATCTGATGAGTGTGGGACAATTAATTGAGAAAGGTTTTTCAGTTACCATGAAGGACAATCTTTTGAAGCTGTATGACTGCAATCAGAAGTTGACTATGGAGTCAGAACAGGGAAGGAATAGAACATTTAAGGTGAATGTCAGAACTGCAGACTCAGAATGTCTTAGTGCAACAAGTACTGAGAAGGAGAGTGAGTTGTGGCACAGAAGATTCGGTCATTTGAATTTCAGAAGCTTAAAACATCTGAATTCAAAGAAGTTGGTACATGGAATTTCTGCAATTAAGAAGCCTGAAAAGTCATGCAAAGTTTGCATGGAAGGAAAACAACCACGATTGCCATTTGCGTCAGAAGCTGCTCCAAGAGCAAAACATGCCTTGGGAGTTGTACATTTTGATGTGTATGGTCCATTTCCAGTAGCATCGATTGGAGGGAATAAATACTTTGTGTTGTTGGTTGATGAATTCACAAGAATGACATGGGTATCCCTTATTAAGTTTAAACACGAGGTGTTTGATGAATTCAAGAAGTTCAGAATGAAGGCTAAGAATCAGAGTGGTCAGAAGTTGAAGATTCTTAGAACTGACGGTGGAGGTGAGTATAACTCCAAAGAGTTCCAGAAGTTCTATGAGGAGAATGGAATTGAGCATGAGTTTACTGCTCCTTATACCCCTCAACACAATGGTCTTGCTGAAAGAAGAAACCGCAGTTTGCTTGATATGGTGAGAAGCATGCTAAAGGAGAAGAAGCTTCCTCAGAAGCTCTAGGGAGAAACTGTTACCACTGCAACGTATGTACTCAACCGATGTCCTATGAAGAAGTTGAAGGAAATAGTTCCAATACAGAAGTGGACTGGAGATAAGAAAAGTGTTAGTCATCTAAAGGTGTTTGGTTCTCTTTGCTATAAACATGTTCTAGAAGCCAGAAGACAGAAGCTGGATGATAGAAGCAAAGTGATGATTCTGATAGGGTACCACAATACAGGTGCATACAAGCTCTATTGTCCATAAACCAATCAAATTGAATTCAGCAGAGATGTGATTGTGAAGGAATCAGAAGTTTGGAATTGGGATAAGTCTCAATCTGATTCTGATGTTAGAACTTCTGAAGAAAGGTCAGAGTTAAGAATTTCTGAAGTTGGAGTAAACTCTGACGTTGACTCTGACTCTGATAGTGATTCAGACTCTGGAGAAGACTCAGAAGATGAAGGCAACTCTGATGATCCAGACTCTGATGGCAATCCAGATTCTGGTGGCAATTCAGACTCTGGAAATATGCCAGACTCTGAATATAGTCAAAGCTCTGGAGGAAGTCAATCATCTGAAGCTAGAAACTCTGAAGCTCAAGATTCTGAACAAGTTTAGAGACCACAAAGAATAAGAAACTTCCCCAGAAGATATGCAGAATTTGACATGCTACAAGACACTGAAGTAGACTCTGAAGGAGAAGTTATTCAGTGTGCCATGATAGTAGACTCTAAACCGATAAGTACAGAAGAACTTGATGCTATAGAGAGAAACAAGACTTGGAAGCTGACAAAACTTCCAAACGACAAGAAAGTCATCAGCGTCAGATGGATTTTCAAGCAGAAGTTAAAGCCAGATGGTTCAATTGACAAACATAAAGCAAGGTTGGTATCTAGAGGATTTCTACAGAAACCTGGGCTGGATTACTCTGAAGTGTTTGCACCTGTAGCAAGACATGAAACAATCAGAATGGTGATTGCAATAGCTGCTAACAGGAATTGGCCTCTGATGCATTGAGATGTAAAATCTGCATTTCTGAATGGTCCATTAGAAGAAGAAGTTTACGTGTCACAACCTCCTGGATTTATGAAAAAAGAATCAGGAAGGGATGGTGTACAAATTATACAAAGCTCTATATGGATTGAAACAAGCGCCCAGAGCTTGGAATCAGAAGATTGATTCATTTTTCAAGAAGCAAGGCTTTCAAGAATGTGAGATGGAGTACGGTGTTTATTCTCAGCATACTTTTGAAGGCAATATGACTCTGGTATGTTTATATGTTGATGACATACTGCTGACTGGAAGTTCTGAACAGGAGATAGCCAAGTTCAAGAAAGTTCTGATGAATGAAATCGAAATGACTGATCTAGGCAAAATGACATACTTTCTAGGGATGGAGTTCAGATATTCTGAGAAAGGTATCATTTTGCATCAGCTCAAGTATGAATTAGAACTTCTAAAGATATTTGAACTGAAGAATTGTAAGATTGTTGTCACACCTTCTGATACAAATCAGAAACTGGATTCTGACTCTGATGGAAAGGATGTGGACGCTACAACCTTCAAACAGTTGGTTGGTTCTCTGAGGTATCTGTGCAATACCAGACCTGATATTTGCTATTCTGTTGGGATGGTTAGTAGGTTCATGAGTAAACCTAAGTGGTCCCATTACCAAGCTGCTGTCAGGATTCTGAGGTATATCAAGGGAACTCTGAAGTATGGGGTGTTATTTCCTTCTGGAAGAAAGAATGAGTCAGAACTTCTGAGTTATTCATATTCTGATTGGTGTGGAGACAGAGTTGACAGAAGAAGTACCTCTGGGTACTTGTTCAAATTTCTGGGAGGTCTCATTTCTTGGTGTTCCAAGAAGCAACCTGTTGTGGCGTTATCAACCTGTGAAGCTGAATACATTGCAGGTGTTGTTACTGCATGCCAAGTTGCGTGGATTCTGAATCTGTTGCAGGATCTGAAGATTAAAATAAACAAACCTCTAAAGCTGATGATTGACAACAAGTCTGCAATCAATATTGCCAGAAACCCAGTGTTGCATGGGAGAAGCAAGCAGATTGAGACCAAGTATCATTTTTTGAGACATCAAGTTCAGAGTGGAGTGTTAGAAGTTGTACACTGCAGCACTCAGAAACAGTTGGCAGATGCTCTGACGAAAGCTATCAAGACTGATCAATTCTCAGACTAAGGGATGGAATTGGTGTTACAAGTTTTGATGGTATATGAATTAAGGGATGATATTAGAAGTAATTTATATTTAGTTGTATTATTACTTAGCTCCTAAGTTTGTTAGAGGGTATTTTAGTATTTTATCTTATTCTAGTAACCCTAATTTTAACTTATAAATAGGGTTGCAATCATTGTAATGTTAAGTGAGTCGTGTAGCCGTCATTCTCTTTAATAGAATATTTCCTCTGTTCATCATTTAATCACCTTTGCACCAACAATTTATGTCAAAAACATTCATTTAAAAATATTGCTTTAAATTTGACTCTTATACACTCCACAAACAATATCTAGATTAAGAATAGTCTCAAAGTACGATGTGTTACATAAAATAATCATACAATAAAATAATTATGAAATATATCTATATAAATTATAATTATTCATAAAATAAATAATTTATCAAAAAAAATATTCAAACTTCCAAAATCTCTTTAGATCATGCAAGTTTCCAACATTTCTCTACATCATCCATCGTATCTATGAATAAAATAAATAAACAACAATATTATAAAATAGATAACTCATCAAAGAAAATTAAAAAGACCATGGACCAAGCACCATCCACATCTAGGGACCAAACTAATTATTTATTACCGATACTTCAATTCTAGGCAATTATAATAAAGGTATAAAATTTATGAACTGAGAAAAAGCATATATTATACAGAGAAAAAAGAGTGCCTTAAATAAGACTCAAAGTCAAGGTACACATGTATTTGAGATAGTGCAAGTCACAGTGTAATGATCATAGTATATGCATAGACATAGTCTCAAAATCTCAATGAATACTAAAAATGAGAAATCTCATAAAACATTAGCAATAATGTGTCACTATAACTAGCTATAAACATTAGCAATTTAATGTGAACAGTAGCAGTGACATTATATGAATCAAAGATTAGTGACAGCTTTTTTCTAAGTGTTTGTTTTTTATTTAATGCCTTGAATTTATAGATATTGTCACACTGAATGACACCGTTCTTAATCTAACGCATAGACAAGCATGAAATGCTGCAACTACATGCTCAGCCTTATGACATTCTTTAGATGATCAAAACACTTTTACAGAAACAAACAAGAAAGCAAATTCAAAAGTGTTCATTTGACAAAGTTACTTGCAAAATCATTGTCAATTTATGCCAACAAATTAGCAAAAACAACTAATTCAGTTACCTTAGAAAAAAATTTTTTATATATATATATATATATATATATATATATATATATATATATATATATATATATATATATATATATATATATATAAAATTGAGTAGAATATGCTGAAATAAACTTTTGAATTTGTTACCGTTAAATTATTTTTGAGTGCAATAGAGGTTGAACAAACTAGCATCATCTTCCGTATAAATTAATTCTACAAAACATATAAAGGTATTTCATTATGCCTCAAGTATAATAATACATTAGGGAATATAGTTAGCTATCATACCTTACTCAAATCTCCTAAGAATATCAAAATCTTTATTTGAGTCAATCTTTGATGCATATAAGTGTTTCGATTGTTGTAGGCGTTAAGGAGTTGCGATACGGATCAAGCA
This sequence comes from Lathyrus sativus, assembly GCA_963859935.3. Lineage (NCBI taxonomy): Eukaryota > Viridiplantae > Streptophyta > Magnoliopsida > Fabales > Fabaceae > Lathyrus > Lathyrus sativus. Next base: position 665,020,084 of record OZ012735.1, read on the forward strand.
CTCTTTCTCTTGTATTGAATGCAAATTCAGACACCATTGTGCTAATAGTTATAGCCAACACGTCTCTTGAAATGTTTGCAAGGATGAGATTTGGGTTAGAGTTAACTTTCCATCACTCTAGAATATTTATCTCCATGTTATGCTTTAATTTCTCTCTAAGATAAGTATTTAATTCATTATCTGCATTGTCACACCCTTCTGAAAGATAGAGCTCAGCAATTTCATAAGGATGACTAACACTATCAAAAATTTATGGCTCATTTGAATTATCTCGAGGAGACATAAATCCAACACAATATTCCTCGTAAATAGATTTTAAGCAAGAATTTAAGTTTGCTTTCAAGAAATCAACATCATCCTTATTATAGTACCACCTTACCATCCAATCGACCAATCTAATCTTGCGCCTATGGTAAAAAATTAGAGCAATCAACAACATCATGTTAAGCTTCTCATAATATTCATAATACTTATCATACTTCTTCTTCATCTTTTGAGTTGCTGAACGTAGATACTCATCTTCAGACGCACACATATCCACAATGTCCTTTCTAATACCCATGACCTCAAACATATAAATATTGCCTGTCAAATAAGATGACCCTGATATGTGTACTATAGCATCATAAAACAAGTTTAAGAATGAAATGATTAAGTTGACATGCTTTCAATTGTCTTTTGTCGGGACACCTTTTTTCTTTTTTGTCAACTCATTCACATACCTAGCACAACATAAAGTGTTCAACATAAATTCATAAGTCAAGTCAATTGATCAAACGAACACAAAAGCATGGATATAATAGATATTAAATTTATTAAACTCTATTCAGTTACAACACTCATAATTAAATAGTAGTAAACTTTAAGCTTATTCAAATGAACAAAATTAAACTTTAAGCTTATAATTAAACTTATTAAACTTCATAAGAACAAAAATTAAACTTTAAATCTCTTTGAACAAACTTTAAGCTTATTCAAACTAGCGTCCAAACGGGCACTCCTGTGTCCGTTTGTCCGCTTTTTTTAATGTGCACACGCGTCAAAATAAGAACGGATATTTTTTATTTAATTTTGGTTTTAATTTTAATTCTTTGTATAGTAAATTTTGTAATATGTATTTCTCTCTCTCCCGTTCCCATTTCTCTCTTTTAAATTTGATGAAAGTGTTTAGAGCGGAGTTTGTAGAGTAAACTGAACAACACGTATATTCCCTGCAAACATGTATGCTCCACCACAACTCTTCTCGTGCTTGTCCATTTTTTTAATGAGCATACACATTTATATTATAAACGAATATTTTTTTATTTAAGTATGATTTAAACTAAATTATTTGAATACTAAATTTTCTGATATGCATCCTTATGTTTGTAAGAATTTTTTAAATTCCATTTATTTAATTAATTAGAAGTTAAGTTATTTTTCAAATTAAATTTGCAAGTAATATGACATTTATTGTGCATCTCTCTTTAACATCAAAAATAAAAACCGTAAATAAAAAATTAACAACAAAACTCAACTAATTTAAGAAAGTGAATAGTCAGTGTTTCAAATTTTCAATAATTCACAATAAATTTTTTTGTCAATATTTTTATTTTATTTTCTCATATTTAAAATTGTGTTCAATAGCAAGGTCACACATATAGACGTAAAAGATAAAATAATGGAAGTTATATATTTTTGCAACTGTCATTGTATATTTGAACGGTATATTAAGTGTTAATAAATGTGACAATTGTTTAAAAACTGTTTTATCAAGATACATAATTTTTTGAGGAAATGTTTTTTATTTTATTTTCATAGTACATATGAAAGTTAACCATGTATGAAATATTAAAATTGTGTGTACTAATTAAGTTTGTGAAAGATTTTCAAAGAGATTTCATTCTATACCGCTATATTACAACCTTCCGTTAAAACCATCCATAATATTTCAAAAAGAAAAGAGAAAAAAAATGAAATGATGGATCTAAAAAATGAAATGTAGATCTAAAATTGAGAAAAGAATGAGATGATAATAATTTGTTGAATTTTTTATTTGTTTATATTTTTATGTGTGTGCTCATTAAATAATTCAACAAAAAAATGTTAATATGAGAAATTGATATGTAACACTCTTAATGATTTTTTAATATGAAAGAAACACAAGCCATCTCCAAAAACTTAATTAAATTACCATACAAATAGATAGTTACAATGACAAATAACAAATCAAAAGTAAGATAGAAATAAAAATTTAAAACGAAAGAACTGACACCATCAAAAACCACACCATTCCAAAAAGTAATGCTGATGAAACAATTGTTTATATTATGAAAATCTAGATTACATAGTTACATATTTTATGATGTGTTTATACTCACAGAATACAAATAAGTATCATTAAGAAATAAAACATAATAACAACAAAAGCAAAAAGTTAAAACTATAGTATTAATGAATAATGTTTTGCAACAAAAGTGTTCTGGCCTGGGCCCCGGCTTGACCGGGAAGGCCCAGCCCAATGGTATTCTGTCAAGCCCAATCCAGTTTGGGCCACAGCCGTCGAGCACAGGTTTCCCACCGGGCAGGCAATGATCCCTCCGCGGGCAGAACCTTCTCCCTTGTCGAGTAGAACAACGTGTGCTTCACACGTTCTCTACGTGCTCCCTTCCGCGGGAACACGTCATCAACCAACTGTCCACCTCCGAAAGAGCAGGTCAACCCACTCTCCGGAGTTCACAGAGCAGTTGAACTAGGGCGAAGACCACTTTCTGGTCTTCACTACGCCATGTAAGCCCTAGCAGTCACTTGGGTTGGGCCTGACCCTTCAACCCAACTCAAATAACCGTTGGCCCTGCGCTGGGGTCTCTCTATAAATACCCTCTTTCACTAGAGAGTCAGGTATTCTCTTCTTACCCCTTTTATGTATTGTTGTCACTCTGTCCAAACTCTTACTTTGGCATCAGAGTGTCTTGCAGGTACACCCTCATCTCTTTTTCAACACCGATGAACAGACAGCAGATTAACAGCGTGTGGCAAGTCCTTGGTCCCCTTCTAATCAGGTTAGATCAGTGGCGCCGTCTGTGGGAATCGGACCCACGACCACGTGGTTAAAAGCCACGGGGGAAACACCATTCCGCCTCACATACGAAACCGAGGCGGTGATCCCGGTCGAGATCCGAGAGCCGTCCACGGACTGAGGCACCCCTCGAAGCCGAAGCCAACGATGAAGCCCTCCGAGAAGAACTCGACCTGGTCGAAGAAATTCGGTCGGGGGCGGCTCTTCGCGAAGCCAGGCTGAAACAAAAAGTAGCACTTCGCTACGACAGCAGGGTCCTAAAACGCGAGTTTCAGATCGGCGACCTAGTCCTGCGAAGAAACCAGAAGGACTCTCACGAGGGCAAACTAGCCGCGAATTGGGAAGGCCCATATCGTGTTCGCGACAAGACGGAGCACGGGGCCTACTACCTCGAAAACCTGCACGGGGACCAACTAGCTCGACCATGGAACGCTGAAAAGCTAAAAAGGTACTACAATTAAGCGCTGCTCGCGACGCCCACGCGCCGCGACCACTAGGGGGCGATATGGTACCATCGCACCTCCTCCCGTCTCCTAGAGACCAACAAAATAGCAAGCCCTACCTTTGTGTGTGCGGGCAGAAGGCTCTGCTCGATGGAGAATACCTCAACCGAGGCTCCCCGTCGCTGTACCAGAATCGGCGGGACACCCAGCTCGCGATGGGACGTCCACGCCCCGGGGATAAACTACCCCCGAATAGACCCGAAAATCAAACCGGTTGACCGATCAGTTCTCATCACTGTCGAAAACAAATATCGTCGAGCTACCAACCCCGAACGAGCCCAAAGGCATGACAAACATGCATTTCAAACATACAAACATACGATTCGAGCATACAAAGTACATAAGTAAACGAGCATAACACTATGCAAAAACAAAACAAAGCGCACATTTAAACAAATTTAAGAAATTCTGCCATATAAAAACGGGCACCAGCCCAGTAGTTAAGGTTACAACACCAAAAAGGGAACGCAGGCCCGACAAAGAAAACACTTGGAAAAAACAAAATATTAGGCACGCAGGCCCGGAATCCACGAGCACGCAGGCCCGCGACTAACCTATGCGTCCTTCTCCTCCTCCGCTTCAAGCTCGTCAGGGCGAGCGTCGTGGCCAGCATCCTCAAGACTGGGGTCGACCACCCGACCATCGACTATCTCGTGGAAAGGCCCGATGCCATCCTCGACCAGGGCGACGCCAGGGTTAACCACCTTAAGCTATGCGACAACGCCATTAAAACCAACCGCGAAGGCCTCCAAGCAGTCGCTCTCCAACACCCGGATCCTAGCGAGCAAGTCTGCCCGAGTGACCATCTGCTTGTCCTCCTCGGTCTCGTCATCGGCAGGACGAAGGGCACTCTCCAGCTTCCCCACGTGAGCCTTCAGTGCTCGCACCTCCTCTTCAACGGCCTTCAACTTCTCCTCAGCACTGTCCCCCCTCTTGCGCTGGTCGACAACCTCCCATTTGCTCTTCTCCAGCTCCTCAGTAAGTTTGTTCAAGTGTGACTGCGTGAAGGTGAGGTCCCCTTGCAGCTTGGACAACTCAGCAGCCGAGTAGCTCTCGTCACTCAGGACCATAGCAGTGGTGAAAGTCCAAATCAAAGCGGCCAAGTCCTTCGTCAAGACCTGTCGACGAGAAGCCTGGTCCGCGCCAAGTACCGTCTTCGCTTCCCCAGCCGGGATGTTAGGCGACCTTTCCCCGTGGAAGTAACCGGGGTGCTGATGGTAGGGCGGGATTGAGAAACCCTTCTCAGCGGAGCCAACCGTCAAGTCGACCACGCTCTTCGTCTGCTGAACCCTGGGCCTCTTCGGGCCCCCCTGAGACGTAAGGGACTTGCTGCCCTGAGGAGACGAGGAAGAACCCTTACCCCCCTGGTCTCCAGCAGCCACCTGACCAGCAGCGGTGGGCCTCGACGCATGCAACTTCTTCACCCTCTCCTCGACAGAAGACATGCTCCCTGCAAACAAAATAAATAAGTCAGTAACAGGCGAAAAAAATGAGAAGTAAAGGGAAGAACGAGCCGAGCACCACCTAAATAGCTAAGGGCCTCCTCCTCCGAGGAACACTCGAGTAGGGCCTTTGTATTGATCAACCTCGCCTTCTGACGGATATTTCCCTGACTGTCCAGGATGTACCGACCATCAGGTGTCACTAGGTTCGACGGGGGCAAGATGCACACGAACGCAACTATCTTCAAATAGCCCGTCATGTCCTCATCATTGAGGGACCCCGCGCGCATGATGTACCGATCGGTCCCCTTGGTGAAATGCTCTTCGGTCCACTCCACCGGCACTTTCGACAACAAAAAGTATGATATAATTTCTGAAAGAAAAAAATAGTGCAGTAGAAAACCACTCTTACCCATTTTGGTTGCATTAAATGCTTGTATTTTACTGTATTTTAGAGTATGAAATTTCTTCAAGTATCACATGATATTTTTTTTACTCCATAGTTAATAACTCTGCTTTGAAAAAAAAGGAAAGTTTCGTAAATGGTAAAATTCTAAAAAAGACTCAATTACAGAAGTCATACAAAAACAATTACTACAAAAGCAATTACCAAAAACTCTACATAACAACAATCAATTTTCAGTCATAATGAGAACAGTTTCTTCTACTGGGGTGATGACGCGGTCTTGACTTGAAATAAACTTCATCTCTTTCAAAAATCAAAAGATCACTAATCAATATTGAATAAATGAAAATATTATAGAATGAAAAAAGTTTTTAAAAAATAGTATTTTCATTGAGAAAGAGATGAAATTTACATAAAGAAATAGAAGAAGTTTTTTAACTTCTGTCACCATTCAGTAGTTAATGGAAGTTATAAGTGTGAGATTTTTTTTTGTGAGAAATGGAAGTTACTTTTTCAAATGGTAACCAACAAAAGTTATTAACCACTCAGGATTTTAAATTAAACTTTTTTTTGTTGATAAAAAAGATGAAGGTAATTTTGGAACAAAAATAGGCCACTCCAAAAACTTGAATCCCCTTTATATATAGTTATAGATTATAGATTATTACTAGCGTCCAGACAGACGCTCGCGTGTCCTTCTGTCCATTTTTTTAATGCACACACGTAAAAATTTAAATGATATTTTTTATTTTATGTTAATTTTAAATAGAATTTAAGTAAGAAGTTAACAGTAGGAAGTTAGGTAGGAAGTTATGTAAGAAGTTAATAGAAGTTATTAAGTTATATATTAAAGTAAGGGTACAATTAGGAGAGAAATAGGTTACACAAAAACACAATGTTTTGCCTTTATATATGTTATAGATGAACAAAATTAAAATTTATTTGTTCCTACAATATAATATGTAGTTACTATAGTAGTTATATAAAAAAGTATCTTTTATTCAGGAAAATGAAAAATTAATAAAAAAGGATTTGGTAAACCAAAGGTGATGTATAATCATATCGTAGATACTCAAATATACTATAGGAAATAACATTTCACAACATATTAGCATCATACAAATCCTAACAGATGTTTCTAGTAGATATCAAAAGAAATGAGAAAATTGAGACTCCAAAATTCATGTTCATGTGCCAAGTGAAAAGAGCAAAATGTGACAAGAAATGTCAGTTTGTCAAAGTTGTAGCCGCACTAAAAGACAATTCACAGTTTAATTGTCAAACAATTCATTGAATATAAAAGTGAAAGCTCAAATTTTCAAAAGTGGTATTCTTTACGAGGGAATTAATACATTATTTCAATTACTGAGTCAACTTTAGGAAAAATGACATAGTCTTAGGTTCTGTAACTGTTAACATAATCCTATACTTCCAAAGGACCAATATTTAATTTGGAAAAACAAAGGATACCAACAAGTTGGTTAATCAAGCTACATTCACATGAAGCGTATCAAGAAAACTACATTCCAATTCAAAAAGAAAGCCAACTAATAAATTCTAAAATTCAACATATCCAATTAATTTCTTGTTTTACGACATGCATAATCTCGTGCATAAAATCAAACCCATAAACAGGGTATATGTTGTCAACAAATCAAAACAGTTAAAATCAAACTATCAAAAACCCGCAAATCAAGAGGACTTAAATTGGTACCAATATACCTTGACTACCAAAAACACTTCTTTAAATCTATGGTCTTCAACTTGAACAAATCTAAAAAAGCAAAATGACATGAAGATATACATACAACAGATGTTAGAGGAAAGAATGAATTGTTTTCATGTTAGAAGAAGAAGACATGGATGTAAGAACAATAGAAGAGGGGAAAATTCATACCTTTTGAGAGTAGTAGGGGAAAGAGAAATGAAGTTTGTTCTTAACGAATCGGTCGGAGAAGAGGAGAAACGATGGTCGTTCTTAACAAATCAGTTGGAGATGGAAAAATAGTTGTTAACAACGAGGTTGATAGAAACCAAATCTCAATTGGTTCATTAGGAAGACCGAGAGACAAGGAATACAAATATGGCTTTGGTTTTTTCATTCAAGGCGATGATGGTTATATATAGGATGGAAAAATGGGCGGTGAGCGGTGTTAAGGTTTGTGGGTGTTTCCCGTGAAAATTGGAAAACACCCGTTGATCTTCCAAATCTAACTTTAGTGACTCACAGGATCAATCAGATTGATCCTAGGACATATGCTAAATTTAATTCAAAGTAAAATTCTAAAGACTAAACACTTTGGCATTGCCTATGAAGGAAAGTTTATATTAAGAGTATGGTTTGACAGAGACATAGAGGCATTAAATCGAAAGAAGGGCTAAAGACTTTAAAGAAAACTTGAAAGAGACAGGATATAATGCTGAAAATATAACTCGCAGAAAAGTAAAAGATAAACTCTTTTGATGAAAAGTTAAAGTAAATTTCATTAAAGCATAAAATGGTGTTTTACATCACGTACATTCTCCCGAGACTCTTTTCTCTACACACAAATACATTGAGTAAATTTGAATTGACTTGTACAAAGTGAACACAACACACTGAATCCTATTGCTAGAACCCCTATTTATAATAATAAAACTAACTGTTGTTAACTTCCTAAGATAATTAACACCTGATAAGTGTTGCGCTGCATGCATCTGCCTCTTGGATGTACGTCACTTGTCTTATTCAGGACTACTCCCTCCTTTATTTGAATTTCAAATTTCCTTAGTATTGGACAACATTCTCGGTCGAAAGAAGATCCTTAACTCTTAGAAATGTTTTCTAAGTCCTGTCGTACCTCGAAAAATACGATCCTCGCGATGGCCGCGGAAAAATATTGTTCGAAACAGAGTCGCCACCGAATTTTATTCATTCCAAGAATGAAATAGGAAAATATCGATAAAACCTTTAAGGAGATAAGAACATGGTCATCGCAACCAATATTCTAGGTTCGGTAGTCGGTTACGCAGAGGCAAGGTATTAGCACCCTCTGCATCCGTTGTACTCAACGAGAACCTCTTGATCGATTCGAGAGTAAAGTTATCTATGCTTATTTGTTTTCTTCTAAGGTTTCTCCTATGGGGGGAATGGATGGTTATAGGATAGGGTGCTCGCCAAGGATTGGGGCCCTTGTGCCTACGCATCTTCACTTGTAAGAAGTGGAAAATCAGAGCATTCGTAGTTCGTAGGACTACGGGTAAAAGGAGGGGAATGTGCTCGCTAGGATTATCGCAATCCTATGCCTACGTACTCTCAACAGATATGAGAGATCAGAGCAGCCGTAGTTCGGCTTACTACGGGTAAAGGGTTTGAAAAATGAACGAGTGTTTAGGTCACATTCTAACTGCTAAACGTTGGCTCGTCTGCTCGCTACGGGAGGCTGAAGCACGAGTTTGTTATGCGCGAAAGAAGGGACTAAACAATGTTCTTGACAAAAGGTGTTTTGGTTGGAAATCACACGAGGGCGAGGAATTTGTGTTTATCGCATTGGATGTTTTAGTTTTAGAAAAGGAGGATAGATTTTAATAGGTTTAAGGTTTCGATTGCACGGGGGCAAGAAAGAGGATTTTAGCTAGGTAATTTGATGGAGAATGACGACTATTTGATTAACGAGACGTCGGCCTCGCAATCAATTAATCGGGATATTATTGGAATGCTAGATCCCAATAACACGTTTTCATTCGAATAATTACGAAATATGTTTGAGAAAGTTTCAATCGCACGGGGGCGAGAGAAGAGGGTTGGGTTGAATATTTTAAGGGAGAATGACGACTACTCGATAAACGAGACGCCAGTCTCGCAATCGATTAATCGGAATATCATTGGAATGCTAGATCCCAATGATACCTTTTTCATTCAATTAATTAGGAAAGTGTATTTGAATGGACAATAACGATATGTGTCCAAATAATTAGGGCACGTGTTTTATAAACGAAAGGTCGAGCGAACCACAACCTAAAGCGTACGCCCCAAGAGTAGTTACTCAAAAATTCAAGGAATGCGAGACTCCAAGAACTCAATTCTTTCGCAGTTTAGTTAAGAAAATAGTTTGGATTTGACGTATGGTTTAGAAACATACTAGGGTTTAGACTTGATCGCACGAAGGTGAAGAACGAGGTTAGGCGGTTTGAAAATTTAGGAGGAATGACGACTATTCGATAAGCGAGACGTCGGCCTCGTAACCAATTAGTCGGGATATCGTTGGAATGCTAGATTCCAACGACAACTTTTTCATTCAATTAATTATGAAATTGTATTTGTTGGATAGTGAAAGTACTTGCCCAAATAATTAGAAGAGGTGTTTTAGGAACGAAAGCTCGAATGACACGTTAACCGAGGTGTGCACCACGGTAGTTGTCACTCTCGAATTCAAGGAATGTGTGACTCCAAAAACTCGATACTTTTGTAATTTAATTAAGAAAATAATTTGGGAATATTAGCGTATATAGGTTAAACTAGGGTAAGCATATCGCTCGAATTAGAGTTTGCCTACTTTGAAAGGTTTAAACAAAGTTAAGCAGTTTTAACGATGAAAGACGAAACGACCACAACTCAAGGCGTGCACCTCGAGAGCGGTCGCTTAAGGACCCAAAGGGTGCTAGACTCCAATGATCCACCACTTTTATATAAAAAAAAGGATTTTTAGTTATTCTAATCTAAAAATAAAATATTTTTGAATTCAATAAAAGGAAAATAAGAAACAAAATTGATAAAATTCTAAAAAAAGAATTTAAGTAAAGTCATATTGTAAAGAAAATATTAGTTATTATAATTATAAAGAAAATCTAAGACAAACTAATAATTAAACTAAAGGTATTTTAGTTTTCTTTAAAATATTACCCTATTAAGCTCCACTAAACCTTATTTAAACTAATCAATATTTAAACATGAGGCCCAATAGCCTAACAACTCAAAGTTCCATTACCCACAGCCTGATAATTAACCCCATTCACTAACGGTCAGCTTTTAATACTATGATTTAAATATTTTCAAAAAAAACCTAGAACACAATAGACAGGCATTGAGGGGATCAAGGCAAATGGCCTCGAGTTACATCCCTAGGAAAAGAGGTGATACACATATTAACTCCAAGACATGCAACGTCCATGTAAAAAAAAGCATTAATTAATCCAATTTCATAAAGCAAAAGGCTATGTTAATGATAAGAATAAGAATTGGTGTATCTATTATCACTTCAAACCAAACGTTTCCTTTTCTCTAACCCTCTCTCTCACCGCGTTTCTTCATCCTACACACCTATCCTCTTTCTCTCTGAAACTTACCTTTCTTCTTCTACCACAAACCGAATCCCCCAACACTTCTTCTCCAAATCTAAACTTATCCCCAGAAGCAAACCCCCTCAATAATTCGTAAACCCCACCATTCTTAACATATTAAGACCAAACTACGACATTAAATCAACATCACAGCAAACAGGAATCAAGACAAATATCAACGAACGAAGATTCAAGATAAACCTTTAATCCCAATCTGAATCCCACACCCCCAAATTCATCGTGTTTTCACTGATTTTAGAAGTTAACGGAATAGGGACCTAAAAGCGAAAGCGTCGACTCTGAGCTGCTACAAGGTAATTGCTTCTTCTTCTCACTTCTGCTACTTTCTCCTTCTTCTTTCTTTAGTTGTGAAATTTGTGAAATTAGGTTTAGCTCAGAGTAAGCTCAGGTTCTGATATTGAACCTGAGTAACCCTTAAGTTTTTGAGCTTTTCGATTAATGGGTTTAGGGGTCGATTTTGATGGAGTTTCTTTAGGGTTTTCTTCTCTGTTTTGGAGCTAATGATTAGTTCTATTTATAGGAGGCTTTTAGGGTTTTGGTGCGTGTGAAAAATTTGAAGTCTGCTGATGAAAAAAATGGTTGAAACGTGTGAGGTTTTTGTGTAGGACGACGAGGTGCCTTTGTGGTAGTACAATTCTGTTAGGAGGTAATACCACGTTTTCTGATTCTCTGAGATTTGAACGATAGTGACCTCTTTTGTCTGTAGTGAGCTAAAAATATCTACTTTTTACTGAGTTTTTTACTGTGTAAAAATGCTGCTTTTTACTGCTATTGCTTTTGCTAATGTGTGGGCTTTGGCTGACTCAACATGACTCTTGACTTATATTTATTCCTTCGTAAAAACGGTCTCAATATCTTATGTTTGCGACACTTTCCTCACTGCAATTGCTCCCTTCACAATATCATAAATCTTGTTGAGTTTAATCATTGCTGACATGTTTTTTTCATATCAGGTTCTTGTTCATACTCGGTTCTATCTCATCATTATAGTAAGCGAAACTTCAAGATTCAGTAGCATTGTAATTCTGGATTGCTGTTGGCTCTGTTATCATGGTAGTGCACTCTTCTACTTATACATTGCCTTTGAACTCCATGCTTGATAAATGCTTCTTATCTGCTCTATTTTCTGCAGTATGGTGGTAGGCTCGTAACTTTGCAATCAGATTTGTGGCATCCTTGGCAGCATTGACAAAAAACGTCTTTGCAATGGTGGACAGAGACTTGGCAAACTCTGCTATAGCCAACTGCTCTCGTGATCTTAAATTTGTAGCAAGGTATCCCAAATAAAACTGACAGTGCCGATTCAACAGCCCCTCCGCCAGCAATCATTGTATTTGACTCAAACGTTCTCTTGACAATTGGTAGCGCATCATGCAGAATTCAATCCCCTTCGTCGAGCATATAATCATTTGCACATCCAAGAACCAAGGAGATTGCACCAAAAATCCTGGTCCCTTTAATCATGACTACAATCATCATTGGCAATGCGCTCCTCAGCAACCTCATCGTTTCGTCATGATGTGGGTATACTGGTGCTGTTTCCCCGAGCTTAATCTTCATTTGTTTGAAATAGACTGAGTGATAACTTAAAAGCTTTAGTATCAATTTCACTGATTGGATCATCATTTGGTTTGTATATTGTACTAACCACTTGTATCTTTTCTTGTCTTATGTATCATGCTTGAAAGAATTGTGGACCATGCTGGAGCGGTGGACGGACTCGACAGTCTTGGATAAGAAGGTTGTGGTTGAAGACTTTGTACTATTGTATCCTGTTTCTTCCACAAAGTACTTAGTTGGATTGAACTGATCGCATCCGGTTTTGATTCCTACTTGATTTTGAATTATATGTTCATCTTTGAAAACCAAGTGTAACATGTTTCTTGAATTCTTCTGGTGCAGATAATTCATCAGCACCCTGTGTAGCCTTGCAATGTCTGAACGCTTTTGGTGACAAAATTAAAAGCTGCTTTGCACTTCTCACCACAGAGGAACTCAGGGAGAGCAACTTTCCTGCTGATTTTCCAAGGGACCAGGTAAAGAAACCATCATTTGCTGCACATAATCCTTCTGTTGTGAGTCTATTGCTAACACTTGATACAATTTTAAGAAAGGGCTTTTTGAAGCCCAACAGTTGTTAATAACGCCTATGAGCATTCTCTGACTCAGATTCTATAGCTGCCTTTATTTTCTTGCGCACTAATTTTCTTTTTATGTGCATGATGGGAGCCTAACTCAACCTTGAAGCTTGCATTGAGGGAGTTCATTATTCGTTCTCGGCTGGTGCAGTGGTGAAGATTATTTTTTCTACTGTGTGTTTTTCGGTCACAGGTCATACTTCCTAGGAATGCCCAAAGATGTCATAAAGTCTTCTAGGCGAGAGGTCTTTCAATCATTGAAACACATTCTAGAACAGAACCAACAACTACTTCACACTGTCATTGTTTGGATTCTCGAGCAAAAACCGTGAGTAATTCCAGCGTAATGCCTTCATGAGCTGCTTGCTGATTCACCAGATGATTTACAAGTTTAACAACAACAAGTAATTGTGACTTGAGAAACCAACTTAGGAAGTTCAACCAATTATTTGTTTTGAGGTGGTGGCTTCAAATTTGCGTTATGTTATACATCATGTATTGGTTGTAATTTTTACTGGTTGGATTTATGCTGATGGGGCATTTGCTGACTTATTTGAGTTTTCTGAAACCTGTTGAATTTCGTCGTGAATTGCAGGTGCATTGACGTGATACAAAGGTTTCAACTAATTCTGAATGCTGATCATCGTATTTGACAAGCTTTGAGCATGATATATTTCAGCTTCCATTCTCTTGCGTGAAGTTGATAATCTTCCAATAGTGAAGCTTCCTATTGATTCAATGTTAGTTTGTATTTTATGCCATCCCTGTCACTTTGAATTCCACCAATCCTCCTTGTAACTCATGATAAAAATGCTGCAGATTTCGTTATAGCTTGGGGAAATGAGAATTTCGCATACGGCTCAAAGGCAAGGTTGTGAGTGATCTGGACGTTTTCTTGGTAATGCCGCATTTGGAGACTCTTGATGATGTTTGATGGAGGGGAAACTGCAACATGGAGTCAGCTTGGCATAAATCTAGGGAATAACTGAACAAAATATTGAATACTGAAAAGAGCAAGGTTGGTATTTGAAGACATTGCAACACCAGAGAGCCTGCTCAATATGTTGGAAAGAACACTGCGATCAATCACTCTATCCGAAACAGGTTGCAGCAGCTTGTACTCTAATTCATCACAAATGGAGTATGAATTTCCTTTTGATGCTTCCAAAAATGATGCGAAACTGCCATTTGCTAAAGGAAGCAAGGGCAAATCGTAAGCCTCTTTACCAACATCATCATCCTTTTGAATAATAAATCCTTTTTGTGAGTCCTATATGTGATGTTGCCATTTCAATTTTGCATTCACAACCATTTCAGGTGTCACCATTGGAAATCGATACACGAAGGTTTTGATGGAATTACAAAAGAATCTGTTTTGGATGTCAAGAGAGTCACTACTCTGATTTTTAATGTTTTTTTTTTGTAGCCGAGTTGTTCAAGGAGGGGCCCAAACAGAATTTGTATGAACGACATAAGAATGCACACACCGTTGCTGACCGAGATTCCAAAGCCTTAACATAGAGTCTGAAGATCCTGGTACATTTTCCTTAGTGAGTTTGGCAGAGCGTCCTAGTACATTTTCCCATTCCAAGTGAGATTCAAAGGCCGCAGAGCATGTCGCTGCATCCATAGATAATGCCCACCTTCTTAGTTTTCCATCACGACTTCCGGTGGAAAGAAATCAGACTCATCAAATGATTCGGACTTAAGTACAGCCAAGCAATTTATGCCTGCACAATGTTGTGTCATCAGAATCATTCAACACATATGTCAATATTTTTTCCTTGCGTGGGCGAGTTGAATTATTTGGGTTCCCTACACTACCCACGTGGTGCATTGCCGAAACTCGATGAGTGATGAATGTGTGGCTCTTGAAATATCGATTCCATGTTCATTTCTGGTAAAGGATCGCTTATTACATATGGAATTCCTTTGACAGCTTTTTGAATTTCGCAGTCAGAACTGATGTGTCTGTAATGTTCTGCAGGTTTCGTCATTTTGAATGAACTAGACCCTCATCAGTGTGTGAACATGTTGCAGGATATTAGGGTGATACAACTTCGAGCCATCCGTCGGCGCCGTTGGAAAGGTTCTGTTACTAAAGGAGACAAAGGATGCAGAAGGGCATAGACTTTGATGATTTCTGTAACCACTTCTCCACTTTCTCCAAGTAGCAGAACGACGACATTTTCGCAATGATTGATTGAGTCGAGGAGTTGGCCAAAGGAACAATCAACAAGTTCGGGCGCTCATGAGCTTTACAACATTTCGAAATAAGATGTACACACTGCTTCTCATCTTAATCCTTCAATTCGAGAAAGAACGTATGCCGGAAAATTATGGTCAAATCTGTTGTACGGTGGCTGAAGTAGTTCCTACGTAAGCTTCTCCACAACACCTAATTGGTGAAGACTCTCAAGCATGAAATGCTCCATCATTTGATGTTTCTCTGTCCTCAGTTTGCTGTTTTCTTTCATCTTGAATCATCCTTTGTGCATTTCAAAAGTTTTGGAGATGGATAAATGAAGAAGTTGAGATATGAGCCAAGGTTCGTGGCCCACACTTTGACATAGATAACAGGTTTTATTTAGAATTCATGTGCTTGTCTTGGATTTAGTAGGCTTAGATATGTGAGTCATTTTAACACAAGAATAAAGGACTTGCATTCTATGGTGATCTCAATTTGGTATATTATTTTAATCCTGGCATTTTCATGTCTTTTAGGTACATTGACTTTTGGGATGTGTGAGCCCTTGTCTTGAAGGTGAAAGGGGTACGTGACGGTGGTATGGATTAGCCTAAAACATCCTGAAAAATTCACAGCTTTGTTGTTGGAACAGCCTTATGGGATTTGTCGAGGACTCGCAGTACCTGCAAGTAGCAAGCGTCTCCTAATGCCCTATCCTTGTGTGTAATTTGAAAATGTACAAGTTATCATTGTATTATTTAATATTCGCGGAAATCAAGAATGTCCTTGTCCTTGTAGGTTTCACAACTTGATGATTCTTGGCCTAATGACTTTAATTTCTATAGGCACTGTTTTGAACATAATTCTTCATAAGTTTTGATATAATCCCAAGTATCCATGATAGAGATTTCTCACAAGTCCACTGCATGCTTAATGTTTTACGGACATAACCCCAACCATTACTTATTAATTTGATCCTTATAACTCACTAATTGTATATGAAAAGAAGCATGTCTATATGTGCGGGACCAGTTTTTTTGTAACAAGCCAAAACGTTTCGCAATATATGAACATCATAATCTGCCTTGCGACGTGAATTTTGAACAAAAAGATCTTAACCTTAGTTATGCATGACTCGAATTTAGCACATGTTTTGATCACGTCCTGGACCTTTTAGAAAAACATCCTTCTAATATTTTCTATATCGATGGGATTGGCCTTGGAGCTAATGGATTTGTATAATATATGCGGTTCATTCCTCGAATATAGTTTGTATGGTTATGAACTGATGCATTATACCATAAGCCTTTGAGATGAATCGAAAATATCTTCTAAACTCATTGCATCTAAATTCTAATTCAACCATGACTTGAAATGAACAAGCTAAATCTAAGTTTGTCACAAACTGATTTAGTATCCCAACATAGCCTGACGCTTGCAATTGATTCAAACAAATCCTGAGGCTAAATCGATCGTGTCCATAAGCATCATGTGAAGTATCTTTGAATTAACTTGAATTAAGTATAGACCATAATAAGCAACTTGTAGTGAGGCTTAAACAACATTTAAGGAGAAGTTTGTAATCAAGCTGAAATAGGGTGTAAATTTCTTGAAACTGTGTGGCAAGATAGATCCAATCATATACTTTATGTCATTAATCATATCATGTCTGCCTGATCGTGAGAACGAGGACACACACGAGTTTGGGTACAAGGGGCTGGAGGCGCACTCCTCCCATAATAGTTCAGCAGAAATTGCCATGGATTATCACCACAATGAGTATAACGAAAAGTCTTTATAACGAAACCTTAGAGAGCCATGGCCAGAAGTCATGTGGCAGTAGAACATTTATTAAATACCAAAGTAGGACAAATTTTGGGTATGACAAGTCCCAAAAAGTCTCCCTTATTTATGTGAGTGCCTTCGATTTAACTTATTATAAAGACCCAGTCGAAGACTCCTTCACACTACATCAAGAATTTAACACTCCAACCAATACTTACAATTTAATATGGGCGTCAAATTTCTGAGCTAACAAATTGCCCCCCAAAAAATGTCCTTTTCGACAGTGCTGAAGAAAAAGGCCATTTTTTGATAGTGTCCTATTCGACGCCATCTTTCGACCCCACATAGGTGTTAACATAACTGACCAACCCACGACTTAAGAAACTGTTTAGTTTCGTTTCAAACATGCCCATGATGTCATGGCCAATCATGAAAACAATTTCTTGGAAATCATACCAAATCTCAGACCATCATCACCTCTCTTAGGATCTATGAGGTCGTAGGCGTAGGTAATAACTGCCACCGCCTCCACTTTTGCTCCTGGGATGCCACGTGTCCTACTACCTTTTAACCTTTAATGATGATTAGTGACCTTTTATTACTTCCATAGACTTTATAAATAATTTCCTCTGAAACTATCTTTACTTTTTTCCACTTCAAAGCAATCACTAAGCATCTTCTTCTCTTTCAAACACTCTCAACTCTTCACCTAACGTAAACCCATTTTCTCCAAACCTTTAATAATGGCGTCTTCTACCGCTGCTACTCAAGATCAGAAGAAAAACCCAAAGGTCAAGGGGCCAAAGAGTGTGTCATTGCTTCCTCCCTTTGCTACATTAAGCGGACCCAAGGTAGTGAAGAACCAATAGTTCATTCCTGAACCTCTCAGAGAAGAGAAGAGACGCATCTACGAATCTCAGGTAATAATTCTCGTGACTGTTTCTGGTAAACCCCTAGCTTTATCTGGTCCTTTATCCACTTTAGGTGCAGATTATTCAATCATTAGCGACTTCTTTCCTTCTTACCGTAAGAATAAACCCTTAGGGAAGAAAGATCAAACTAGGGCCATCGTTGAACCTCATGATAGCGTAACCCTAAAGAAAATAGACCTAAAGTACTTGAATGATGGGTCTAGGTTGTTTAGAGCAACTCCATACTTCAAAGATTCTGACCTCTACTTGAACTGGTTGACCAAGGTAGAGAAAGTCAAGGCAGAAGCTTGGAAGAAAACTGGGATTCATGACTTGATCATGATGTCGAAGACAAGTCCCGCTTACTGCCGCACTCTGTTGGCTTCTTCCTTGTATTTTTGGGATAACACCCATTACACATTTCACCTCCCTTGTGGGATGATAACACCCACCCTTTTCGACTTAGCCGCTATCATAGGGCTGAAACCACATGGATTGGTTTATGACCCTGAGGTGGATGCTTAGGACACCATAGGGTTCTCCACCACTAAGCACACGTACACCCACTTCATCAACCACTACCACAACAAACAAAATGACACAGTCGAAGACCAAGAACATATAGCATTTCTGGCTATGTGACTTTCTCGTAGTGTGTTCTGTGCCAAATATCTGTACGTGGCAAGGAAATACCTCACTCTAGCCAACCAACTACATCTTAACCGAGGCACTTTCCTAAGTGAAATGATATTATCCATCTTGTATGAATTTCTGAGTGAAGGTGTTGGTTGACTAAAAGACCAAGAGAGCAACGGAAATCTCTTGCTGTCGGGACCTTTCTGGTTACTCAAACTCTGGCTTAACGCCATATTCGAGACTAACCTTGCCAAAAAAGGGACAATCGACGAAGAAGACCCAGAAATCAAAGAGAGGCGGGTCAAATGGATTCGTCTGGTAAAGATAACCCAAAGTGAAGAGGGGCAGACACTTAAGGCATCTTTTTTTGGCTTCATCAAGATGTTTGTCAAATGATACGAGTTTACACCAAGGATGGCCCCATTCGTAGAAAGGAAATACGGACCTGAATGGTTTAATAGGGCCTTCCCTCCTACATTCAAAAAACATGAGGTAGAGTCAACGCTTGTTTGAGAGGGTTTTTTGATCCCTTGACTCATTGTTCACAGACTCAACCTTCTAAGGGGCCAAACAACTTTGATGGCCTGCCAACCAAATCTTGTCTCTCAACAATTTGGTCTGGTCTAAACCTTGCCCAAGTGTCTGTATGACGAAAAGGTCTGTGTGATCCTTTCTCATACTATTTACAATGGCATAGAGAGTTCGACACACCTTGCTTGAAACGCCCAAAAATCTCTCCTTACCCCTATTTACTTCGAGCCTTCTCACCTCTGCACCCAGGAGTTCTACAACTGGTGGTCGAGGTATTACACTGCAGAGTTCCTCAACGTTTCTAGCTTTAATCGTTTGATTGACCATGCTTTTGTTGATGTGCAGGAGAAAATCAAGAAAGGTATATCCACTCATATCAAAGAGATTCAAGCCTTCCAAAAGTACTTTGAAACTGTTTATCGACCAAATGATGTTAGTCGAACCATCCGCGAAGCTGCAGATACGCTGAAAGAATATTTTTTTAAGAAAATGGAGAATTTAAAACTCCCTTCATACATTCCTCTTGAGAAACACTATGAAGTGGCTTTCGCCCTATTTCCTCCAAAGACTCCTCGACTGCCATCTGCTGATTTTGGAGTGGCCCTTTACCCTCAATTTCCAGATTGGTTCATATGTGAGGATTCTATAAAGATCCTTCGTCAACAGTCGAAACCCAAGGCTCAGCGGGTGGTTCGGACTAAGCATACGCTCAACAGTTTCAAAGGACACCTTCATGTCGGTACCGAAGATGTTCGCATTGAATCCAAAATACTTGAAGGTCATCATCCTTCGATTTTATGTTCTTTTATTTGATTTTTATCTTTACTAACTTGTGGCAACTTTTTTTGTTTTGCAGATGCACTCAAGAAAAGCACACCTCAACAACTGGTTGAGATAAAGGCTGAAGGAAACAAGGTACTTCACATGCCTCTTTCTTTCATTGATTAGCCTTGATTTCCTCTAATGCTTCTTGTTAACTCAGGCTTCCCGCAAACTACCTCCAACACCTCCGAGGAAGTTAAAAAGAGCCACTACCCAAATTATTATTGACTCAAAGAATGATGACGAATCTCCTCATGAAGACTTAAAGCTGAAGAAAAGGAAGAGAGCCACCCAAGGGACAGATGCTGCTGGTAGCCAATCTGACCCCAGAACGGCTAAGGTCTCCAAAAAGACCACACCCACCAGTGGTGCTGCGGAAACCTCTACTAAGGCTGACTCTAAACCAACCACAGGTCTTACTGAAAGTGATAATTCTAGCCTTGTTGCTAAGGGTATCAAGGTAACTCATCACTTCAATTTCTTGAAATTCCCATTTACTTATACCTAGTTTCCTTTTACCATAATTCGCTTCCCCTTCGATTCAGGCTGAT
Organism: Lathyrus sativus; assembly: GCA_963859935.3. Lineage (NCBI taxonomy): Eukaryota > Viridiplantae > Streptophyta > Magnoliopsida > Fabales > Fabaceae > Lathyrus > Lathyrus sativus. The sequence continues at coordinate 665,040,395 of OZ012735.1, forward strand.
GCAGGTGGCTCGAAGCCAACAATGGATAATCCTCCTTCTCCAACCACCATCCTGAATATCCAAGGTGAGCCCACATACCATCTCACGTCTGATTTGGGCTCTGGAATGAGTTTACTTGGTGAAATTAATAAATCTGGCTTTGAAACAGCTCCCCATTCGCCTACAAAGACCGCCACTCAGCAGTCTCAAAGAGATGGCTCTGACCATAAGGAAGATGATGATCAGCAGAATCTTGAAACACGAGACCCAAGAGACGTCCATATGGAGGAAAACACAACTTTGGCTGGTGAAGACAATTCCCTAGTGGACGATACTCTTGGTAACAAAAATGTTGATCCAGAAGGGAGTATGTGGATGGAAGAAGATGATGAGACTATGCATCAGTATGAACGTGATGGCATAGTGATGAAAACGCTGGTGACAGAATGGATGAAGACAAATAATATGAGGGCCAAAGTGAAGAGGAGAAAACTGGGAAATGACCTGACAATGAGCCGACCCAAGTCGAGACCATTGCTACTCTAGCCACTGATGCTGCTACTGAAGGCAAGGCAACATCCACTCTGTATGGAGCAGGCCTTTCTGAAAAGGAACTCGACGCCTTGAAGGACACAACCCTAGATAATACATCAAGATCCTTCTTGGCAGTCAAGGAAGTTCCTCTGGCAAAACTCTCAGTGCTTTAACCTCTGAAGACCAACCTTCGAGCAAGCCTGAGGACAACATCCTTCTGAAGATCAAAGAAAAAAATCTTTAAGGGTGACCTTTTTCACACTTTTGCATATGGATCACGTTACTCACATCTCTTTGAAGAATCTTATCCAACAAGTAGACATCCATGTTGTTTCCCTTAAATCTGCCACCATCATTCTAGAGCTTGGCAATATGATTGACCAAGTTTATGGTGATCTCAAGCGTCTGCCTCAGATCAAAAAATCCATTTTGACCAAATCTGGTAGTGAGGCTGCCGCTTGGGCATCTTCCACTGACTCTGAGAATAGGGTGGCAGAATTGGAGGAAACCAGAGAAAAGAACAAGCAGGAGATTGCCTCTAATGAACAAAATATTGCTTCCTGGGAGCGAAAGATCAAGAAGCTTCAAACCAAGATCTCGAAGGCCAAAAAACGCAATGTTAAGTTGTCTGCCTTTGATGATTCTGGCCTCTCGAAAGAGCTTGACACTGCCAGAACTTTTGCTGAGGAAGCTCGACAATTAGAGAAAGAAGTTGCACGCCTGAGGTCTGACAAAACCTTGTGTGAAAGGCGCCTCGGACTCCAGAAGTCAAAATATTTAAAGATGAAAGAGAATCTTCCATTTTAGCTTGCTACTTTCTTTGTAATGTTTACTCTTGAATGCCATGTTTCATAGTCTTTAAGACTTTATTATGTAATGAATTTAAGCCATTTTGGCATCTAAAAATACCATTATTGGCTCTGCTTTTTACGTTGAATTATTCTCCAGAGATTTTAATTTTTTTGAGCGCTGGTTTATATTTTTTCAAATACTTGCCATTTACTTTCAGATTCTTTTATCCTCGTTAATTCTTCTACTTCATAGGCTCCATTTGAAAATACTCGCGTAATTTGAAATAGGCCTTCCCATTTTGGGGACCATTTGCCCAAGGCTCTAACCTTTCGATCCATAGGCAGGATTACCCTCCAAACTAAGTCTCCAGGCAAAAAAGGTCTTAACCCTAACCTTTTTATTGTAAGACTTCTCTACTTTTTTCTTTTGTCTCCTCGAAAGTTCTAGAGCTTTAAGTCTTTCTTCATCCAAATCTACCAACTCATCCAACATCATATTCCAATAAGACTCAAGAAGAATTTCATGATGTCTCTGAATCCTAGTCGACTGCAGGTAGATCTCAACAGGTAATATTGCATCGTGACCAAAAGTCAATCGAAATGGAGTAGTGTTAGTTGCTTCTTTGGGAGAGTTTCGACATGCCCAGAGGATCCGGTCCAACGTCTTATGCCAATTTCTAGGCTCCTTACCCACATGTTTTTTGATCAAACCAATTACCAATTTATTAGTTGCTTCGACTTGACCATTAGCCTGAGCATAATAAGGTGTAGAGGCTAAGAGTTTGAATCCCATCTCATTAGTACACTCCTGCATCTTTCGACCAGTAAAAATTGATCCTTGATCTGTTGTGATTGTTTATGGGATTCCAAATCTGAAAATGATGTACTTTTAGATAAACTCGATTACATCCTCTTGATCCACATTTGGTAAAAGTATCGCTTCGATCCACTTCGTAAAGTAGTCAATTCCTACCAAAATGTATTTCTGATTCTTGGAGGATGCAGGTCGAATTTCTCCAATCAAGTCCAAAGCCCAACCAGTAAAAGGCCATGGTTTGACTATGGAATGCAACTCGCTTGCAGGGACATGTTGTATGCCAGTGTGAACTTGGCATTCCTGGAACCCCTTGGAGAATTCAATAAAATCCTTTAGCATAGTAGGCCAATACATGCCTTGTCGAAACAATAGCCATTTCATTTTATGGCCTACTTGATGTGTCTCACACGCCCCACTATGGACCGTCGAAAGGGCCAGATATGCCTCTGATTCACTAAGGCATTTAAGTAAGACTCCTTGGGGTCTTTTTAAATAACTCGTTTCCTAGAAGAACATAACTTAGAGCTTGATACTTGACCTTTCGCTCTGTGGATGCTGTTGGATTCTGTAAGTACTAAACTAAAGGCTTCCTTCAGTCTTTATCCGTCAGGCTGTCTACTGCAAAGATCTCAAAATTTTCTTTGTCAGCATATCCAAACTTTGTCACTACTAGATCTGATGGACATAATCCAACAAACACGACTTTGCCTCTGGCTTCGATTGCCTCCTGTAAGTTTTCCTTCAAAACCTTATACCCAGAGGCAATCTGAGCTAAGTCATTAACCACTTGATTCTCCAGTCGAGGTATATGTCAAATGCTTTCCACTTCAAATTTTTGCAGTAGTCTGTTGGCTATTATAAAGTACATAATAAGATTTTACTTAACACATTTGTACTCCTTTGTAATTTGTTTTATAACCAACTCTGAGTCTCCAATTATTTCGACTCTGGTTGCCCCCAATTCTAACAAAATTTCAAGTCCTGCTATTAAGGCCTCATATTCAGCCTCGTTGTTGGAACAAAGTCCTTCGACTTTGCACTTAAATTTTGTTGGAAGTTTTCCAGGTGAAATAATTAGCACGCCAATGCTTGTTCCCTCTTTGTGGCTAGAGCCATCGAAGTATAACTTCCAAGGTTCCAGTTCGACGTAATTCAAAGTGATTTCATTTATGGGGTGGTCGACTATAAAGTATGCTACCACTTGTCCTTTAACTGCCTTTAAAGGCTTATATGTTAAAGAATACTCAGTCAATGCTAGCACCCACTTACCAACTCGACTATGCAAGAGGGGTTTAAACAACATATGTTTAATAACATCAAAATGAGATGAAACATAAACATCAACTGGTTTTATATATTGCTTCAATTTTGTACAAGAGAAATACAAGCATAAACATAATTTTTCTATCATGTTATACCTAGTTTCTACATCATTCAAAACTCTACTAAGGTAGTAGATGGCCCTTTCGACGCCATCCTCATCATCTTGAGCCAACATGCTCCCTAAGGTTTTGTCTGACACAGCTATGTACAACCTCATACTCATATTCCTACAAGGTGGTGAAAGAACTAGAGGATGGCTCAAGTAGTCCTTGATCTTGTCGAAGTCTTCCTGTTGATTTTGCCCCCATTCGAACCTCTCTTTGTTGAATCGAAGCAATGGTGAAAAGGCCTACATTTTTCCGCTTAAGTTTGATATGAACCTTCTCAAGAAATTTATCTTGACCAACAGTGATTGCAACTCCTTTTTGTCGATGGCGCTTTGGTTTCCATGATGGCTTTGGTTTTGTTATGGTTGATCTTGATCCCCTTTTTGTGGACCACAAAGCCTAGAAAATCCTCTGCCTGGCAGTGCGAATGAACTTGCATCGAAGGAGTCTTTCGACTTCCTCTTTTATCTTTGAGGGAATTTATGGGGCAAACTGTCTTGGATTCTGCTTGACTAGCTTCTTCCCAGACTTGATTGGAAACTTGTGTTCGACCAACTCTCTCCTCAAACCAGGTATCTCATCATAGTCCCAGGTGAAACAACCCTTAAACTCTTGCAGAAACTAGATGACTTCGACATTAAGTTGTGGGTCAAGATTGGCGCTGACATATGTTTGCCTTTTGGTTCCCCCATCTCCTAGGTCGATTTCTTCTAAAGGGTCCTGCGCTAGCATCTTAATATCGTACGCCAACGGATCCTTTTCAAATCCCAAATGCTCTTCATCATAGATGGCATCAAGCCTCTGGTCTTATTCTACACCCTGAACCTTATCAGGTGGTTCTGGGTCGAAGTCCTTACCAGGACCTTCTTGGTGAAAATTAGAATTGGCCTTGACAACCATATGTTCATTAGAAGCTTCCAAAGCCTCCTGTAATTTGGTTTCAGCCACATAGGCCGGAATTCTTCTCAATACTTTGAACTCATTCATTGTCACTGAATTCGCTTCCCCATCCTGTGGGGTCTACTGTAGGATTACCAAGGTATGAGAGCCTTTCTCCTGGCACCTCCTTATCCCACCGGAAACCATTGACGGGGTGTAAGTATAATGAGCATAATGTTTCATCATCTGGGACAAACTCAAAATCTGCTGGGGCACAACGGGCAATATGAGCCAGATGCTTGTCGAATTGTCTCATGTAGACATGATTTATGGATGCCTTGAAATACCCCTGATCAGCTTCGATGTTATCCACTATGTCATCTGGCCTCCAAATGGTGATTCGTTGATGCATCGAGGATGACACTACACCTATGCCATGTATCCACTCACGTCTTAAGAGCATATTATAATTGACTTTTGTTTCTACCACCATGAAGATAGTAGGCCTAGTGATCGTCTCAACTGTTAAGTCAACTTGTATCACACCTATTGTAGAGCCAAATTTTCCTTCGTAATTTGAAAGAACCATACTATGTGGCTTAGTATCAGTGTCATACTTGCCAATCTTGTTCAGTAAGAAATGTGGCATCCGATTTACTGTTGCTCCACAATCCACCAATATCTTGTTCATTGGTACATTCTCCACCTTCCCAGTGATGTAAAGAGATTTCATGTGGCCTTTCATTGCCTCTGTAGGTCGCTCAAAGAAGGCATTATATTCTTCAACGCACCCATTATTTATGATATAGTAGCACATAGGCTTGTGTGCTGCCATTTCTGCTTCAGTGGAAGCATCCAGAATTTTGACCTCTGTAATTTGGTCGAGGTCCCTGGTCATTACAGATACCATATTGACTAGGATATCCAAAGAAGCTTTAGACTCAGGGTCGAAGTTGTCCGCCATCTCTTCATCATCCTCGACCGTCTTTTTATGTTCACCCTCTTGAGAGGGGAACAATTTCTGCCCTACAGGCATTTTTTCAGTAATCTTGAGTTTACCCCCTCTGTTATCAGTAGGGACATTAGTACTGGACTCCCTTTGGTACTTCGATTGAGCCTCCCTGAGGGCCTTCCTTCTATGTTGTTCTCTCCTCCATTGAGATTGCGACATCGGATTCTTCCCTTTGTAATTCTCAGAAAGGTGAGCAGTTTTGGAGAATTGAAACTCCTTGCGGTAGAAGATCGAAGAACCCCGGTTGACGTCGAAGTTTTTCCATTTCTGCTGACCTTTTTGCCTGTTGTCACACCCCAAATTTTACCCTTAGATTATTAGGTTCTTTTTGCATCTCATCTCATTCTGCTTCGCATTTTAACTGACCGCTAACCAATTTGTCTAGTCTGTTGGTTTTATTTGCAGGAAAATCACGTTGTGTGCGATTTAATCTATGAAGGGCAAAAGGGACTTGTTTGAACTCAACAGTTACATCAAATTTAAATCGTGCAAGATGATTAATTTTCGAATTTGGGGTTTGGAACGTCAAAGTTTAATCAGATAATTTTAATTGGATGAAATTAATCAGACGAATTTATTTAGATGAGTTTCATCAGAGGATTTTAGTCGTTTGAATTTAATCGGATAATTTTGATCGGTGGAACGCAATCGAGCGAATTTAGTTGCTTGAGTGTAAGCGGGTGAATTTATGCGGAGAAATTTGATCGGGAATTAAATTCAGTTTAGTAAGAAAAATGGAATTTATTTATTTAAATTCTATTTTTTTATTACAATGTGCAAAGACAATTACAATTCCAAATTAATTTCTAATTATTTTCCTAAAAAGCCTAATTGTCTCCGCGTCCAATTCTTTAACTTTTGACTTTTCGGATCCGACAATAATCTGTCCAGTTTGTTTCCAAGAGAGAGAGAAAAAGTGATTTTTTTGAAAAAGTGTTTATGTGGGAAAAGTGATTTTTCTTGGTTTTAGCCAAACAAGACTTAAGACATCCAAAATCCATAGAACCAAAGTGGATATCCAAATCCATCAAGGAAAAATGGATATCCAAGTTCAGAAACAACTTTCCGAAAATCCTTGCCACCAAACGGTGTCAAAGCCAGCAGAAACAACTTTCCCAAAATTTTAGCAAAACAAGGTCAAAGAAATCAACAAATCAGCCATGAAAATTGCAACAACCAGCATGCCCAGGCCCAAGCAAACAAGTATTATATAAACAAAAGTCTTACCATCAATTCATCATAAAAAAGGAAATCCATAAGGGGGAAGAAAAAGGGAAGTTCAATTAGCAAAAAAATCAGGAAAAAGAGGCGAAAAAAGACCAACTCAAATCGCTTCAAACCTCGCGAAAAAGGACCAACTCAAATCGCTTCAAACCTCGCGAAAAAGGTGAACAATTTTGATACTAACAGGTTTTTTTCGTTTACTTTGTGTTTTCAGAACCCTACCGAGAAGAGCAAGAATGGTGGGAGGAATGAACGAAAAGCTTCAAAAGAACAACAATGGAGAAGCTGCGCCGCCCCCTCCCCCATTTTTATTTCAATTGCTTTATATTCTTTTTTCTTTTTCTTTATTTCATTGTTTTATTATTATTATTAGTAGTATTATTTTATATTTTTATAGTTTAAGGAAATTAGATTCATTAAAACCATTTATTCATTTTTATTTTAACTTTATATTTTGGTTTAATTAGGTTGATAAAACCTTTCATAAAGTAAAAACCTTTTTTATTATTTTTATTTTACAATTTAGTTTAATTAAGTTAAATTAAAACATTTCTTAAGTTAAAACCCTTTTTTTTAATTAAAACCTTTCTTAAACTAAAACTCCTTTTTTGAAGATGAAAGTCTTTGTTTAAAAAAAAAAAACCAAAACCCTTTGTTAAAATTAAAACCTTTTTTTAAAAGTTGATTAGAACATTTCTTTGAAATTCAACATTTCTCAATTGAAAAAACCTTTTTTGAAAAAATAAGATTTTTATTACTCCATTAAAATTAGGCAAAATTTAAAATTAACATTTTAAATTCAAACTCTTTTTTTGTAAATTTCTCATTTAGTTTAAATCCCTTTCCTAAAATCGTCTAACGTTGCGCTTTCAATTTCACATTGAACCTTGCCGGTTATTCTCGTATAAATTTTATGTCGGTCCGTTCATTACTTTCTCAGTTGTACTGTTATAATATTTCATTTTTCATATTTTATTTTATGGTTGTAATTTACGCGAGGATATTGTCGCTTTGCAATTCCCTTACTTTCCGCATTTTATTTTCTTTGGGTTGTAATTTATGCAAGGATATCGTCGTTGTGCAATTCCTTTACCGTTTTTGTACCTTTCCCGTATTTTCATACTGTCGCTTAATCGTATTTTCATTATTTTATTTACCGTTAAATCTCTTCCGAAGGAATAGGTCTAGCGTTTGACCGTCGCGTCAATAGTCCTTTACCTTTGACTTTTTCACCGCTCAAACCCTAATTGCATATACGTCCCCGCCGCGGACCGAATTACCCTTTACCCTAGCATTAGGTTAAGGAATCGCCACACTCCATTTTAGGTTTCCCGCCGTGGAATACCTAGTTTTACCTTTTTTAATTCAACTATTTACAATGTAGAGATTGAAGTCGCCGCACTCCACGTAAGTGCTTCCTTAAGAACGCTTATTCCCCATTGAAACCTTGACCGCAGTCAAGAAGTTTCTAACCTCCCTTTCAAGGGGAACTACGATTACTCTGATTCCATCCCCTACCTCGGATACGTAGGCACAAGATGCGAATCTTGGCGAGTAAACTTAGGACTAACCCTTAGGTCTTTCTATATCACTTTCTAACCCTTAGCTTAGTATATATCTTCAAGCAAATAATTAAAGCAAATAGTAAATTTAAACAAAAGGTTCCTGTAGAGTACTACAGAAGTTTAGGGTGTTAATACCTTCCCTAAGCTTAACCAACCCCTTACCTAGATCTCTCCTTGCATTATTTACGATGCAAAAATTAGGTTTTCCTTCTTTTGACCTTTTCCTTCGGATAAATCAAAGATCGATTGTGAATTAAAGATGCGATTCAAATTAATTAATAATTTGATATCCTATTCTCACTGCAACATCTGTCCTCATTTGGTCTGACCCATTTGCCGTTAGAAATTTCATAAAATGGCTTGAGGGTAGCAGGCCTTGCTCTTGGTGCTCTAGTATTCGACTCAGACCTTCTTGGATCGAAGTTTCGAGGGCCATAGTTGGTCTTCTCCCACTTCTGCTTAACCTTTCGCACCCCTTCAAGTTTTGGGGCAGCCTTCTGATCGAAGATTGCGCTGCATCTGGGGAATAACATGACACCTAATCCTTTCTTTTGGCAGCGATGAAGGAACTCAACAATGGTCTCTTCCTGATTTGGATACGCCATTTTATTGGGCTCTTCTTGGAAACTTGCCTCATCGACTTCCATGGTCTTATGTTGTGTAATTTCGACCATGTTTATGTCCATGTCGACACCATCACAAAGGTTCAGTTCACAGAAGTCCAGATCAAGGCCTTCAGCCGCTTTGTCCATCTTAACAAAACTATCTGCAACTTCTTTGGTCACCAGCATCATGTTGGAATCTTCAGTGATCCCATTATCTAAGTCGTCAATAACTTTGTCGAAGCCATCAGTGGCCTTACTCATAAGTTTCTCCATGGTATTGATTTAAAGGCCTATAGTAACCTTGGCTATAACATCATCATTGGCGAAATCTTCAGTAATTTCCACCATATTAATCGAACAGTCGAAGTCATCAGCAACTTCAACCATATGTACTTCTGTGGGCTCAGCGTAGTAGGCATCCGCTGCTTGCAATGGATCAGAGTCAATTTTCATTTGACTGTTGCTTTTCTATCCAAACTTCATCCTTCCCTCCTGGATAGCATTCTGAACCAAATCCCTGAAAAGAAAACACTAAGAAGTTTTATGACCCAAAAATTATGGTACTTACAAAATCCTCTCTTTGTTCTTTGTTCTAAAGGTGACATTTTAGCGCCGACAGACACTATCATTTGCCCATCTTTAACTAACAAAACAAAAATTTCGTCACATTTAGTGATATTGAAAGTATATGTTTTCTTTGGAAACTTGTCATTCTTTTCATATACGACAAAAAATTTCCCATTTGAAAGAGCTAACATTTTACAAGCATATGGAGGACCCTACTTTAATTTAGCAACATCTATCTCATTTTCGTCAAAATATAATGGTTCATCATGTAAACCTCCGATATTCTCATTATATTCGACATAAGCTACCTTTTTACTCTTATTAAATTTAGCCTTTTCGTCTTTCAGACGCTCTAGTTGTCGAACCCTATCAGCTAGTTGGACCATATCTCTCAGATACTGGGTATCTAACTTCTTCCTAATAGATTAATCAAGGCCACCAATGGCCATTTCGACTAACTCATGTTTAGGCACTTGAGTAAAACACCTAGCCTTAAGTAATCGAAACCTGTTTAGGTAATCCTCTATTGGCTCAGAAAACTTTCATTTTATGCTAGCCAATTCCTTCAAACTAATCTTGGTTTGTCCCATGTAGAATTGTTCATGGAATAAATGCTCCAACTGGGTCCAATTACAGATTGAGTTAGGAGGTAGGGTTGTAAACCAAGTAAAAGCATTTTTAGTGAGAGAGCTTGGAAAATATTTTATCCTAAGACTATTGTCATTTGCAATCTCTCCAGCCTCGATCATATACCGGACTACGTGTTCGACAGTAGACTCAGTAGTATCTCCTAAAAACTTCGTAAACTTTGGTACCTTCGTCCTAGGAGGTAATTATGACTATAGAATGTAATCTACTATCGGTGATGTATAACTTGGCCTATTAAAACCATAATTTACCCTATTTCGAGCCATTATTCTTTTGATCATGACTTCTAAGTTAATATCGACAGCTATGTTGTTACATCGAACTTGTTGTATAACATGGCCAGCATCTTGGTTTCGATTTACCATAATTACCTCTGGTTCCCTCTCTACCAGAATTGGAACTTGGTTTCTAGGTGGTTCGACTCTAGGAGGTTCGAGTCTAAGGGGTTCGACTATCCCTTGATTTTCTAGATTCGCCTCAGGTACGTTCCCTAGGTTCCATCATGGAATGTTTTCCACAACAGTTGTGCCTCGAATAGTGGCTGGTACACCCATAAATTCTGCCAAGCGTGCCAATTGCACTGCTAATTATTGGTTAGTCTGGGTAGTATTCTGGATCAAGGGATGGAAATTTTCCCCCATAGTTGGGGATAAGGTTTGTACCATTTGCAGATTACTCTCATCCATTTGCTGCCTTAAACATGCTATAGAAGTATTTGTCAGATTAGGGCCTTGAGTGGAATACCCCACACCTACACTTTGATTGTTTCAAACCATATTTATCCCAGATCCTGACCCTTGTAATGGTGAAACCATTACATTCTCCGAGAATACCGGGGGAGCATTTTAAAGGCCTTGCATTGCTGACGTTGGCATTCCGTATGGTGGATTCCTTGGTAATGGTTGTGAAAACCCTGGAGGAGGGAAATGCCTAAACGTCGAAGTTCCTCCTGATGGAGTTTGGGGATTGGATGTTTGTGACCCAACATACACTAAAACGGGCTGAGTGTAAGCCCTCATATCTGCCGACACTGAACCCACCACTAATGGCATTGGTTCAAGCATAACAGGAGGCGATATTTGCTCTCCTGTCGAAAGGACTGAGGGTGACACTACATCGTTCCTAGACACGTCTCGAGGATTAGTGTTACTAGGCTGAGGATTAGGACCACTCCCTCGAGGGTTTAGATTATTTGGCTGATTAGCATTTTTCGTCATTTTCTTATTGTAGCTTCTTCTTTGTCTTTCTTCGTTTGTAGTGGCTACTTTTCCACTTCTCAATAACATGCAACGAAGCTTTCTGCAAGAAAAGACTAACAAGTACAGATTTTCAAAATCTTATAAAAAAAACTTTATAAACCTTAGCACTGTCCCACTGGGCGTGCCAATTTGTTTCCTGTAAAAATTGGAAAACAACCGCTGATATTCCAAATCTAACTTTGGTGACTCACAAGATCGATCAGGTTGATCCTAGGACATGTGCTAAATTTTAATTCAAAGTAAAATTCTAAAGACTAAACAATTCGACAGTGTTGATGAAGCAAAGTTTATATTAAGAGTATGGTTCGACAAATACATAAAGGCATTAAATCGAAAGAAGGGCTAAAGACTTTAAAGAAAACTTGAAAGAGACAGGATATAATGCTGAAAATATAACTCGCAGAAAAGTAAAAGATAAACTCTTTTGATGAAAAGTTAAAGTAAATTTCATTAAACCATAAAATGATATTTTACATCATGTACATTCTCCCAAGACTCTTTTCTCTACACACGAATACTTTGAGTAAATTTGGATTGACTTGTACAAAGTGAACACAACACACCGAATCCTATTGCTAGAACCCCTATTTATAATAATAAAACTAACTGCTGTTAACTTCCTAAGATAATTAACATATGACAAGTGTTGCGTTGTGTAACACCCCAAATTTAATTGAAATATTTATTTAATTTATTTAAATAAGAATATTCGCATTTCAGTGATTTTTGGGTGGTTTTGTGGAGTTATTGAGAATTATGCATTTTTGGGTTATTTATTTAATTAATAGTATATAATATGAATATATTAGTATTATTATTAATTAAAATAAATATAAGTTGAATAAGGGCAAATTGGACAATTAAGAGGAGTTAGTGAGGGTATTATGGAAAAACCCAATTTTGAGGCCCAATACTAGGTTTAACAAAAAAGAAATTATGAAGGGATTAAGATTCATTTGTTAGACCGTGAGAAGAATTGAGGCCAGAGCTCTAAGTAGGAAGATTTGAGGCAAAAGCTTCAAAAGATTTCCTGAAATATTTGTGAAGGCTTTAAATCGACGATTGAGGTATGGGGAGTATTACCTTCATGATTTTCCATGTGTAACTTTCAATGTATTTAAGGTCGATTTAAGGTTTAAGGGTTTTGAGGGTGGATATGAGAATTAGTGATCTTTGGCCTTCGTGGCCTAAATCTATTATTGTGAGTCTAACCATGGAATTCATTGGGGAAAAGGGAAAGTTAGGCCTTCGTGGCCAAAACCATGATTTGTTATTTGTCTAACTCTGAAGGGATATGAATATTAGATAGTGAGTAACTCTGTTGCCTGTAGGGTAATTGTAGGGAAATTTGTGATTTAGGGCGTGAATATGATACGAGATTGGCCTAATGAACCGTAGGTTTTATGCCTTTATCACCGTAAGACCTTAGGGATGATTTAGGGATGTTTTGGGGGCATTGGGAAAGTGAATCGTGTGAACATTTAGATGGATTTAGGTTCTAGTGTGTAGCAGAATTTGCTGTCGTCGCACTCTTCGCCTAGCGAAGAATGCTTCGTACAATGAAAAATGTTGTTCCCAGACTCGCCTAGCGAAGAATCCTTCTCACAATGAAGAAACTCGCCCCATACTCGCCTAGCGAACATGCCAGCGAACGTAGCAGAGTTCACGAATGTTGATCGTGTACAACGATGCCTTGATGTTTGATTCTGTGATTTCTTTGACGAATTGACATGAGTATGACTGACAGTTTTATGTGATGTGTATAAGATTACATGATTATTTCTATGATGTATTGATTGGAAAACTATGATGATGTTACCATGATTTTGATGAATTATATGATGACATGAGATATGATGATGACTGTGATGATGATTATGATGAATGATGATGCACCTATGTTGTTATTATGAGGATGATTATTGATGTGTGCATCATGCATTCATGTGCATTCAGACTTCGGTTCAGGACCTCGATTACTTTGGCTTCAATCCCATTTTATGGATGTGAAGTGTTTTGATGTGCTCCGGTTCTCTAGTAGAATCGATCCTATTGATGGGGATCTATGGAGGGTTGATGGCTCAGTGTCCATCGAGTTGTGATGATTGGTACCACATGCATTAAGTCTTGTTGCATTTTCATTTATGAGTCATTTAGAATAATTTATTATGTAGTGGCCTTTGAGGCCTATTGATGAATATGATGATGTTGAATATGACTATGACGCCATTTATATGTTGATTTTCATACATTAATTATTATGAATTGTTTTACTTACCCTGCATGTTTAAATGTTACCTCCTCGTGGGTAACGTGAAAATGACCAGGTTTAGCCGTGGACGCCGTCGAGGATATTTTTGAAGTTTTGGGTTGTTAGCCTTTTGGTTAACTTAGAGGTCTTGTATGTAACATCAGGTTGGGGTCTTTTGAGTTAAACTATGTTTTATTTGAGTTTATTTTGATTATCTTCCCGTATGAGGAAAAACCTTGATTTATGCCTTTTGAGTTCCGCTGCTTTGTGCAATTTGATGTATTTTGGAAAAACCCGTTGTTTACGGAGCATTGACCTATTTTGATTATTTGAGAAATGTACGCCTTTTTTGTGGGTTTTATTGAATCTAATAATTTACTATGATAATATGTGAATAAATGTGCCTTTTAATTGTGGGGTAAAAAAAGGTGTTACATTAGTGGTATCAGAGCAGGTCGGTCCGTCCGGCCAAGTTTTTATGTTGTTAGTCCCCTGTCAGTCAATAGTGTGAGAACACTATTGGATGAGTTGTTTTCTTCTAACCCGATTAGTGGTTGCAGATGGCTGGAAAAATTGATCGTGCTATTGCTGATGCGCTAGAATCACTTGCCCAAGTGATGTCCCAGAATGGTGGACCCCCAGATGAGTTTCATGCTTTGGGAAAGTTCCAGAGGAACAATCCGTCGACTTTTGTTGGCACTCATGATCCTGATGGTGCGCATAAGTGGCTGAAAGTGATTAAGAAGATTTTCCGAGTTATGGCGTGCACTGATGCTCAACAGGTGCAATTTGGTACGCACATGTTAGTAGAGGAAGTTGATGACTGGTGGGATAATACTCCTCAGAGATTGGGAGATGATGGCATTGTAATAACTTGGGTTGTGTTTAAGGAAGAATTTTTGAGGAAGTATTTTCCTGAAGATGTTCGGGGCAAGAAAGAGGTGAAATTCCTTGATCTGAAACAAGGTAATATGATTGTGGTTGAGTATGCGACAAAGTTTGAGTCTTTGGTAAAATTTTGTCTGCATTATAATCGTGCTTACGCAGAGATGTCGAAATGTCTCAAGTTAGAGAATGGATTGATACCAGAGATTAAGTAGGGAATTGGGTACCAGCAGATTCGTCGGTTTGCGGAACTGGTGGACAAGAGCAGCATTTATGATGAGGATAGCCAAGCTCGATCTACTCACTACAAGCAGCTGAGTGAGAAGAAAGAGAAAGGTCAATATAGAGGGAAACTGTATGTGACTTTTGGTGATAAAGGGAAGCAGAAGGCTTTAGATGGGAAAAAGTCAAGTGGGGGAGCGGCTACTGCTCTAGGTAAGTGTTATAAGTGTGGCGAGCAAGGCCACCGTGCTGAGAATTGTAGAGCATTGAGATGTCATCATTGTGGCAAGAGAGGTCATAGAGCTACGGACTATAGAGACGAAGCTCCGACTTGCTTCAACTGTGGAGAGAAGGGTCATATCAGTACCCAGTGCCAGCAGCCAAAGAAGACTGCTACTGCTGGTCAGACAAGTGGCAGAGTGTTCACTTTAAGTGGTGCAGAAGGATCCAAGACAGATAACTTGATCAGAGGTACTTGTTTTATTAATGATGTTGAATTGATTGCTATGATTGATACTGGTGCTACTCATTCGTTTATTTCGCTTAAATGTGCTAAGAGGTTGAATTTGAAATTATCTTCGATGATTGGGAGTATGGTTATCGATACCCCGACTAATGGTTCTGTGACTACTGCGTTAGTCTGTTTGAGCTTCCCTTTGACCACTTATGATAAAAATTTTGTGACGGACTTGGTTTGTCTACCCTTGCATCAAATTGATGTTATTCTTGGAATGAACTGGTTGGAGTACAACTATGTTCATATCGATTGCTACATCAAGACTGTGAGGTTTCCAAAGTTTGGTGATGGTGGATAGCGGATGTATGTATCTGCCAAGCAAGTAGAAGAACTCTTGGAAGATGAGGCTCAGATGTTTGCATTGTTTGCATCACTTTAAGTTAATTATGAAGCAGTGAGCGTGGAGCTACCAGTTGTTCGGGAATTTCTAGAAGTGTTTCCAAACGACGTGAGTGACTTACCTCCTGAGCGTGAGGTGGAGTTTACTATTGATGTGATATCGGACACTAGTCCTGTGTCGATGGCTCCTTATCGGATATCTGCATCTGAGTTAGGGAAATTGAAGAAACAGTTCGAAGAGCTGCTTGAAAAGAAGTTTATTCGACCGAGTGTTTCTCCGTGGGGTGCTCCTGTGTTGTTGGTGAAGAAGAAAGATGGTAACATGAGGTTGTGTGTGGATTATCGACAGTTGAATAAAGTAATAATTAAGAATAAGTATCCACTTCCGAGGATTGATGATTTGATGGATCAATTGGTATGTGCTTGTGTGTTTAGCAAGATTGATTTGGGGTCTGGTTATCATCAGATTCACGTTAAGCTTGATGATATTCCGAAGACAGCTTTCAAGACGAGGTATGGACATTATGAATATATTGTGATGCCGTTTGGTGTGTCTAATGCACCTGGTGTATTCATGGAGTATATGAATAGGATTTTTCATCCTTATTTGGATCAGTTTGTGGTAGTGTTCATTGACGATATCTTGATATATCTAAGTATGAGGAAGAGCATGCGCAACATCTAAGAGTGGTATTGTAGGTTTTGAGAGACAAGAAGCTTTATGCCAAGTTTTCCAAGTGTGAGTTTTGGTTGAAGTAAGTGAGTTTCCTTGGCCATGTGATTTCTAGTGGAGGAATTGCTTTTGATCCGTCGAAAGTTGATGTTGTGTTGCAGTGGGAGACTCCAAAGTATGCTAATAAGATGTGAAGTTTCCTTGGGTTGGCTGGTTATTATCGCAGGTTTATAGAAGGCTTTTCAAAGTTGGCACTGCCATTGACTCAGTTGACTCGAAAGGGTCAAGCTTATGTGTGGGATGTTGCTTGTGAGAAGAGTTTTATAGAACTCAAGAAGAAGCTGACGACTGCTCCAGTGTTGATTTTTCCAAATCCGAGTGAGTCTTTTGTAGTGTATTGTGATGCGTCGAAGATGGGTCTTGGAGGCGTATTGATGCAGAATGGTCAGGTTGTTGTTTATGCTTCCAGACAACTGAAGGTTCATGAAAGGAATTATCCTACGCATGACTTAGAGTTGGCCGTTGTGGTGTTTGTGTTGAAAATTTGAAGACATTATCTTTTTAGGTCGAGGTTCGAAGTGTTTAGTGATCACAAGAGCCTGAAGTATTTGTTTGATCAGAAAGAGTTGAACATGAGGCAGAGAAGATGTCTTGAACTTCTGAAGGATTATGATTTTGAATTAAGTTACCATCCTGGTAAGGCTAATGTTGTGGCTGATGCGTTAAGCAGGAAGTCCTTACATATGTCGATGCTTATGGTTCGAGAATTAGGATTGATTGAGCAATTCAGAGATATGAGTTTAGTTTATGAAGAGACTCCTAACAGTGTGAAGTTGGGTATGCTGAAGTTGACTAGTGGTATTCTCCAAGAGATCAGAGAAGGTCAAAAATCTGATTTGAGACTTGTGGATCGTCTCATGTTAATCAATCAAGGTAATGGGGGTGATTTTCGGATCGATGAGAATGGTGGGATGAGATTCAGAGGTAGAGTGTGTGTTCCTGATGTGCCAGAAATCAAGAAAAGCATTCTTGAGGAAGGTCACTGAAGCTGGTTGAGTATTCATCCTGGTGCCACAAAGATGTATCAAGATTTGAAGAAGTTGTTTTGGTGGCCAAGTATGAAGAAGGAAATTGCAGAGTTTGTATATGCTTGTTTGACTTGTCAAAAGTCGAAGATTGAACATCAGAGACCGTCGGGTCTGATGCAACCGTTGAGTATTCCGAAATGGAAATGGGATAGCATTTCTACGAATTTTGTAATCGGGTTACAAAACACTTTGAAGGGATATGATTCGATTTGGGTGATTGTTGACAGATTAACCAAATCGGCTCATTTTATACCGATGAGGATCGATTATTCGTTGCAGAAGCTTGCCGAAGTATATATCGAGCAGATTGTGAAACTGCATGGTATTCCTTCGAGTATTGTGTCTGATAGAGATCCAAGATTTACATTGAGGTTCTGGGAAATTTTGCAGACAATTTTGTGTACTAAGTTGAGGTTGAGTTCTGCCTATCATCTGTAGACGGATGGACAGACAGAGAGAACTATCCAGTATTTAGAGGATTTGCTGAGAGCTTGTGTGTTGGATCAAGGAGGATCGTGGGATAGTTATTTACCGTTGCTTGAGTTTACCTACAATAACATTTACCATTCTAGTATTGGAATGGCACCGTATGAGCTTTGTATGGTAGGAGGTGTAGGACTCCTTTGTGTTGGTATGAGTCAGGCGAGAGTGTGGTACTCGGACCTGAGATTATGCAAGAGACGACTGAGAAGATCAATATGATCCAAGAAAAGGTGAAAGCGTCGCAGAGTCGTCAGAAAAGTTATTATGATAAGAGGAGGAAAACACTTGAATTCCAAGAGAGAGATCACGTGTTTTTTGAGAGTTACGTCAGTAACTGGTGTTGGCCGAGCTTTGAAGTCTCGAAAGCTCACATTGCGCTTTATTGGTCCGTATCAGATTTTGCAGAGGGTGGGGGAAGTAGCATATCAGATTTCTTTACCGTCGTCGCTTGCGAATTTACATGATGTGTTTCATGTGTCTCAGTTGAGGAAGTACATTCCAGATCCGTCGCATGTGATTCAGATGAATGATGTACAAGTGCGAGATGATTTGACTATTGAGGCGTTGCCTGTTCGGATTTATGAACGAGAAGTGAAGCAACGGCGAGGTAAATAGATTGCCTTGGTGAATGTAGTTTGGGGAGGACCAGCTGGAGAAAGTTGGACTTGGGAGCGTGAAGATCAGATGAGGGAGTCGTATCCGACTCTGTTTCCTTGAGGTAATTTTCAAGGGCAAAAATTATTTTAAGTGGGGGAGAGTTGTAACACCCCAAATTTAATTCAAATATTTATTCAATTTATTTAAATAAGAATATTCGCATTTCGGTGATTTTTGGATGGTTTTGTGGAGTTATTGAGAATTATGCATTTTTGGGTTATTTATTTAATTAATAGTATATAATATGAATATATTAGTATTATTATTAATTAAAATAAATATAAGTTGAATAAGGGCAAATTGGACAATTAAGAGGAGTTAGTGAGAGCATTATGGGAAAGCCCAATATTGAGGCCCAAGACTAGGTTTAACAAAAAGGAAATTGTGAAGGGATTAGGATTCATTTGTTAGACCGTGAGAAGAATTGAGGTCAGAGCTTTGAGGAGGAAGATTTGAGGCAAAAGCTCCAAAAGATTCTCTGAAAGATTTGTGAAGGCTTTAAATCGACGATTGAGGTATGAGGAGTATTACCTTCATGATTTTCCATGTGTAACTTTCAATGTATTTAAGGTCGATTTAAGGTTTAAGGGTTTTGAGGATGGATATGAGAATTAGTGATCTTTGACCTTCGTGACCTAAATCTATTATTGTGAATCTAACCGTGGAATTCATTGGGGAAAAGGGAAAGTTAGGCCTTCGTGGCCAAAACCATGATTTGTTATTTGTCTAACTCTGAAGGGATAGGAATATTAAATAATGAGTAACTCTTTTGCCTGCAGGGTAATTATAGGGAAATTTTTGATTTAGGGCGTGAATATGATACGAGATTGGCCTAATGAACCGTAGGTTTTGTGCCTTTATCGCCATAAGACCTTAGGGATGATTTATGGATGTTTTGGGGGCATTGGGAAAGTGAATCATGTGAACATTTGGATGGGTTTAGGTTTTGGTGCGTAGCAGAATTTGCTGTCATCGCACTCTTCGCCTAGTGAAGAATGCTTCGCACAACAAACAATGTTATTCCCAGACTCGCCTAGCAAACATGCCAGTGAACGTAGCAGAGTTCGCAAATGTTGATCATGTACAATGATGCCTTGATATTTGATTCTATGATTTCTTTGACGAATTGACATGAGTATGACTGTGAGTTTTATGTGATGTGTACATGATTACATGATGATTTCTATGATGTATTGATTGGAAAGCTATGATGATGTTACCATGATTTTGATGAATTATATGATGACATGAGATATGATGATGACTGCGATGATGATGATTTTGATGAATGATGATGCACCTATGTTGTTATTATGAGGATGATTATTGACGTGTGCATCATGCATTCATGTGCATCCGGACTTCGGTTTAGGACCTCGATTACTTTGGCTTCAATCCCATTGTATGGATGTGAAGTGTTTTGATGTGCTCCGATTCTCTAGTAGAATTGATCCTATTGATGGGGATCTATGGAGGGTTGATGGCTCAGTGTCCATCGAGCTGTGATGATTGGTACCACATGCATTGAGTCTTGTTGTATTTGCATTTATGAGTCATTTGGAATAATTTATAATGTTGTGGGCTTTGAGGCCTATTGATGAATATGATGATGTTGAATATGACTATGACGCCATTTATATGTTGATTTTCATACATTGATTATTATGAATCGTTTTACTCACTCTGCCTGTTTGAATGTTACCTCCTCGTGGGTAACGTGCAAATGACCAGGTTTAGCCGTGGACGCTGTCGAGGATAATTTTGAAGTTTTGGGTTGTTAGCCTTTTGGTTAACTTAGAGGGTCTTGCTCTGATATGTAACATCAGGTTGGGGTCTTTTGAGTTAAACTATGTTTTATTTAAGTTTATTTTGATTATCTTTTCGTATGAGGAAAAACCTTAATTTATGCCTTTTGAGTTCCGCTGCTTTGTGCAATTTGATGTATTTTGGAAAAATCCGTTGTTTACGGAGCCTTGACCTATTTTGATTATTTGAGAAATGTACGCCCTTTTTGGTGGATTTTATTGAATTTAATAATTTACTCTCATAATATGTGAATAAACGTGCCTTTTAATTGTGGGGTAGAAAAGGGTGTTACACGCTGCATGCATCTGCCTCTTGGATGTGCGCCACTTGTCTTATTCATGACTACTCCCTTCTTTATTTGAATTTCAAATTTCCTTAGTATTGGACAACATTCTCGGTCGAAAAGAGCTCCTTAACTCTTAGAAATGTTTTCTAAGTCCCAAAAAGTCTCCCTTTCTTATGTGAGTGTCTTCGATTTAACTTATTATAAAGACCCAGCCGAAGACTCCTTCACACTACATCAAGAATTTAACACTCCAACCAATACTTATAATTTAATATGGGCGTCGAATTTCTGAGCTAACAGTGGGGAAAAGAGAAAATCCAAGAGAAAAAATGAAAGAGAAGTGTGGAAATCAAAAAGTGTGGAAAAAGAAAAAACAGAATTTAAAATTGAAATATATATTTGATGAATAATAAAATGACACATGTACTGCAATATGATATGGAGGAGGGTTTTAATTGGTACATTTATTAATTAGAAAAAAACCTTTTAGTAGTGTAAATTTTATGAATATAAATGGTGATTTTGGAATTGCATGGACTTAAATTGATTTTTTTTTTGAAATCTTGGTATCCGGCCTTGCGACCAACTAATTCAAGAGGACCAATTCCACCGTCCACTAGCGGGGGTCCCGTTTAAAGGCAGAGCAAACCTCTGTATGGACTGAGCCAACACAAGAATTGATTGCACCTAGTAGAATTCGAACCTAAAACTTTGAGAGGAGGATACTCTCAAGACTCAAGTCTCCACCACTAGGCCAAGTCTTTGGGATTAATTGTAGGGGTGTTCAAATCCAAACCAATTGAAATAAAAACCGCAAACTGATCCAAAAAAACCGAAAACCACAAAAAAAAACAATTTTTTTGGATGTATTTGGATGTCATTTTGTAAAAACCGTTCGGTTTGGATCGAATTTTGGATAGATTTTTCAAAATCGATTCAAATCAAACCAAACCAAACCGCATTTTATATATATATATATATATATATATATATATATATATATATATATATATATATATATATATATATATATATATATATATATATATATATATATATATATATATATATATATATATATATATATATATATATATATATATATATATATATATATATATATATTGTATACTTATTTTTTTTAGTATATATGTTGTATTAATTTAATATTAGATGATACTTATCTTTTTAAATAACATTTATTAGTTTGTTTCAATCTATTTATTTTTATTATTTTCATCTTGTAATATTAACTTATATAATATATTATATATTATGTCAAACTTATTATTTATTAGTACTTTTAAGATATTAATTAAAGCTATAATTGGTAATTTGGATATTAAAAAAACCAATCCAAATTAAACCATATTAAATTGGATTAGATTAGATCATATTTTTTTAATTAATCCTGAAATTTTGGCACACAGATATCAGATATCAAGATAAATGGCTGAACACTGGGATCAAGACAGCAACCAATACTTATGCATAAAAAATAAGAGCTTAAATATAAACAATAACACAGTCAATTGTTAACTCAGTTCGGTGCAACATCACCTACATCTGGAGGCATTCAAGCCAGGAAGGAAATTCACTATAATAGTATTACTTCAAAGCCACAACAAACACCCACAGGTTTACAAGCTTCTCACTTAATCACTACCCGTACTATCTTCTACCTAGGAACTCCTATATATGAGACCCCCTCACTTCCCACCAGTCACACAATAGTGACAAACTCAACAATAGAGAACAAAAAGAAGTCACACTTCAAAGACACAAAATCCACTATTTGCTTAAAAGCTTACGAGTGAATTCACAATTACAACTCAAAAGAAACAGTTTAACACTAGTATCAAGAAGATACAAGAGAGCCTCACAATCAACAAATAAAACAGTCTTACTTAGATGTTAAAGACATAAGAGAGAAATACAAAGAATAAAACTTTCTAAACCCTAAAAACTCTTTCTTCCAACACACGACTTCTCTACTTCATTAGGTTTAGAAAACTCCTTTAAATAGACATCACAATAACATGGGATTGGACTCTTGAAACGCATATCATAAGACATCAACTTTAAATCACCTACACGATCTCCTGCACAATAATAAGAACTAAATATAAATTTTTTTAAAAAGGCTCCAAGACCCTTTTTAAGAAATACAAGCAAATCTGTGAAGACAGAAGTTCCTAAAATATCCCTCCTTAAATTGCGACACTGTGTGAATTAAAACATTATTAAATCCCACACTTTAAATACCAAATCATCTCAGACCTAAACTTCTGGTATAACATGTCCTGGCCACATGTTTCAACATCATACTGATTATGTTGTTTGACTAACTTGTCACGACATCTGTCTCAACATCTTGCTGAAAATTGTTCTAACAAAATTTCTGCCAATCCAAAATTACAGAACGTATAAATCACCTAAAGCCGAACCAAACTATAAATAAATTCATCTTTAAATTAGATAATATTTTTTTTTCAAAATCGATCAAAACCGAACCAAAAACACTCATAATTGAATTGTTATTGTTAGACAATAAACACGAGCTCATAGGATTTGACCCATTTACCCCTTTAGCAATAGATCCGAGAGAGAACACCCAAAACCCATGTTTTTTGTTTCTTCTTCATAAACGCGCAAACTCTCCGTCTCACAGCCGATTTCTCTCCCCTATCTCCGGGCACAGAACACCAATTTCTTGCTTTTTCATTGGTTTTTCTTCTCTCTCTCAGCTGAGAAATTCATTATCTTGGTAAGCTAACCGTGAAAATGGGTGCGGTGGCAGAGAACAGTAAACCGCAGAGTACACCTGAAACGACGGCGGAGAACATCGAAGCCTTGCTGGAGGTAACAGTGAATGCTCTCATGCTTACACTGTTTAACCTAACATGCATAGTCTATGATGAGTTAACCTAATATGTTTTGACATTTGACAGGCTGCAAGATATGATGACATGGATGATGTTGTGAGCTTAATATCCAATGGTGTTCCTCTTCATTCCAAGGACGCTCAAGGAAGAACAGGTCTGTATGTGTATCCATACAACTTGTTTACTCATTCTTTTCTGTGCCTTTTACTCTATAGTCTCGATTAATTCATTATCGCTTAAGCAAATTTTGTTATTGAGGTTAGGGATTAGTATATTTGTTTTTCTGCTACGCTCAATCTGAATAAAAGTAGGGCAGTGATTGTTGAAATTTCTAGTGTTATATAGAGACACAACTCCAAGAGAAAGCTTAAATGGCGCGACCAAAGCATTTCGCTTGCCATCAGCAATTAGTGCCATGCCGGCGCTATAGGATGCAATGGCATGTTTATATGGCTGATTTTAGGCTGCCCTTCTGCCACTGCCACCAACAACACTTAAACGAATTCTATACATCACATAAATGGTAAGTTGCTAGTTAGGTTTAGATTTGTTGAGTCATAGAGACTAGACTACGATAACGAGACAGTTACACTAAAATTTGTATCTAACCTCGGCTATAGGGGTGTCTCCATAGTCCTCAGTTCATTAATATGCACTGATCAATGTTTCATGAGACTGTCCGAGACCTGTTGCCTTTGATGATTAGTAGTATGAGGCTTTACTTTCTAATCTCAATTAACTGTACTCGTCATGCTCCATTGTTCACCTATATTCTGTTGAACATTCCACTACAAAGTATTTTGAAGGTAAAGGTGGAAAATAGGCTTGTAAAAAGGAGTAATTTGAAAAGGATAAAATAGGTACAGTGTTGTATGTGTTGTTCTTGCAGTTCTCTACCTAAAAGTTAAAAGATAGTATAACTGTCACCAACAATTTTGAAAACGAGTGAAAAACAGTCTCTTTGTGAGACGGTTTGTAAGCAAATGCTTATGGTACTGCGTCTAAGTTTAAACATTTGGAAAGATATGATTTCAGAAGAGTAATATGGATGGTTAATGACCTAGTAGCATTGAATTCTTACACCTTTTAATTTTTGTGGCTTGCGAACAAGAAGACACAGCATGTCCTCTACAGTTACTATTATTGATTGAATCAATTTTCTGTGAAGTGCAACTCCTTTGCTATCCGGTCCAATTTCCAAACTACATCATTCAAAGCAGGTGGATAGTGTTTCTTGTATACTGCATGTTGCTGAAAATAATAAGTTTAGATAACTCTGTTACACAAAATTTGCCTCAATAAAGCCTTAATATTGAAAAGTTTGTTGCTATAGTTCTTAGTTTCAATTCAAGTAGAAACGAAACCTAAAATTTAGAAGATAATAGTAACACTCACATGTTATGTGCTATTAGCTTCCATTCTATAAATTTGTTCCGAAGTCTTACTCTATGCAAGGAAGTTCATTGCAGTGTTATCAAATTGTGGCACCATGGCCGCTATGGCCGATATACATGGCGGTTTTGGGGCTTGCTGCAATGGTAAATATCATCCGCTACTGCGGGTTTATCCGCCATAGTCCCCAATAACGGTGCCGCAAAGCGGCCGGTATAGCTGGATTTTGGCTCTCCGCCATGGACCGCCATCGACAACACTGGTTCATTGTAAATATGAAAAATTATCTCAATTTATTACTTACTAGGTGGAGGCATGACATTGGTTTATTATATCTCTATTCTTCTAACACGTTTTAAAATCTATGCTTTGTAATAATTATACTTTTATTTAAGTGTTGATTGTAATCTAGGCTATTTGAAAACTCATATTCTCCACTGTGATCTTAAGAAAAACACATTATAAGACATGAGTCACGAGACGTCAGTTAACTTCCAGTCTCAGTTAACAACATATGTAATGGTACTGATAATCTATATCATTTCCTAGCTACTTTCATCATTTCCTTTCAGAGGAAGGAATCAAGGTCCAGTGTTTGAGTAATCAATTCAAGCCAAACTGTTGCATATTGTAACTTCTTGACAAATTAGAAACCTTCCGAAGTTCCCCAAATATAAGCAATGAAAGCATTTGTACTTCCCAGGTCATCCAGGAACCATTATCCAATACCCCAATCCTGTTAGACATGAATTATTCATATTTGCTACACACTCCATCAAGAACAAAATTGATCAACCTTTCTACTGGAAATATCTGCATCAATTCATCATATTTTAGAAATTCGTTCATATAATGGAATCCAAGATACCTTTTACTCCCGTACTAAGGATTTAAATATCTCGGAGTGAAGTATCACTCTTCTAGTCTACTTTGGTCATACTGATTTTGGGTATTACATTTTACTTCTTTTTAGAACATACTCTATGCACTTTATCGGATTTAATAAATATTAGACATTGAGTTGAATTCAATTCAAAACAAAACTAAAGTAGATAGTGTGATGTGATGATTGATGCACGTTAAAGTCAATATGTTGAAGAGTGGTAAGATGAGTTTTGATATGAAGTTAGATTTTTAGCTTGTCATTGCTAAGATTGTGAATATAGGGGCTTTTATAGAAATAACTCATTTCATAAGGGCTTATTGATTGAGCTATTTAGTTTGATTTAAATAGAAGATAATTAAGATGCTGACATAGATAACGACGATTTTGGAAGGAAAAGATAATTTCATCTTAATGTTATGATCAAATCTAAAAAAATAAAATAGCTTTCACCCATTGCTACTTTGTTTGTGCTTGACTTTTCTCTTCTAATTTTGTGTATACAGCTCTTCATATGGCTGCAGCAAATGGACATGTTGATATTGTAGAGTATTTAATCAGTAGAGGAGCGGTGGGTAGCTTTTTTTTATCACATCTTTTGATTTTTCTAACTTTTCTGCTCATGCTATTGGATAATTACTAGACGACATTTCTCGTCCAATAGTTAATCACTTTGTTGAATAAAAGATGGTGATATACTTATACATCTTTTTTTCTCCATCTCATCCCCTCTGAAAAATTATAACTTCATAAATGATTCACAGTCCAAAACTTGATAAATGGTGCTCTAAATGATGCTCAACCCATTGTTCGTAATTTGGGACCTGCGTATGCTTTTTGCAGGGGAGAATATGGAGAACTTTAAAAAATAGTAAAACTTCAAATTCACAACATGTTACTTGAATTTCTTTAGTATGTTGACAAATTCATATCACTGACTGATCCTTCATAAACTAGAGAGGTGAAATGTTGGCATGAATGGTTCTGCAAAAAACCATCTTTAACTGTCGTTATAGAAGTTAGCTAGATTAAGCATTATTACTAAAATTGCTTGAAAAATCATATTTAACACCAAAGTACCAAATTGAGTATTTGAAATAAACTTGGACCAAAACCTGTTGAAATGATGGAAATTCACTTGAGCTGGTTTGGTCAAGTTAGAAGAAGAATAACGATGGTTCTATTGCATAAAGTAAATAAACTTAGCAGATAAGGTAGGAGAGTTACTTTATTTTAAACTCCTATAGGAATATATCTCTCATTCACCCCTTCCTTTCTTAAAATTAATCACGAAAACATACTGAAATAAGTATCCTCAATCTCATCCCTTCGATTCCATTCCCTATCACTTTCCCTTGAAATGTATATTATTAAGCTTGCATATGTCTGAGCAGGATCTTAATTCAGAAAATGAGGAAAAGAATACACCGCTTCATTGGGCGTGCCTCAACGGGCATGTTGAGGTAAATACTATGCTCTTTTAAGGACATTCCTCCTTATTTTACATATCATGGTTTTCCTTAACAAACAACTGCTGTTCAGGTTGTGAAGAAATTAATCGTGGCTGGAGCTAATGTTAGCGTTCTAAACAGGTCTGTTATATCAACTGATCTGAGTCTCAAGCATTTTAAAAGGTGTTTAAAGTTTCTTACAATTTTTCGATTTTAACAATGCAACTTTTCAGTCATGAGAGGACTCCGGTGGATGAAGCTGTAACAGGAGGAAAACTTGCAGTGATGGATGCTATTAATGAAGCAGAGGCACTAGTTGAACTACGCAGTGCTCTGGTTTCTTCAAAGGAAACTTAAAAGTTTATGGTACTCTAAGTAGCTTGTAATGTGAAACTTTAATTAGTTATTATACCTGTCTTTTTGTGGTGTTTTCTTGCTCAGTATGACAGGATCACAATCTTGTTTACCTAAAAATGAAGATCTAAAAGTGAAGTTGATGACTATTATTTAAAGTATTCATACAATTAGAACGAGAAACATCAATTCTCTAAACTATCATATTTAAGGTTAAAATATGTTTTTGTTCCTCCAAACCCCATCTCTAATACAATTTTTTAGTTTCACAAAATTTTGGTTTTTGAATCCACAATGAGAAGGGTAAAGATCCACAAAAATGAATACGAACGAGTTTGAATTCGGATATTACTCACTAAAATAAGCGAATATGAATGCGAATATAGGCACCTTAGTATCCAACCGATCTCATACCTACATACTATATATATTTATATATTTTAATTTATCTTATTTTATAAAAAATTGTTTCTATCAATTTCAAAAAATATTTTAATGTTAAATAATTACGATTAAATGTGTTCGTTTGTTTTATAATTTGACAAAAGTATTTTTTTGAAATTTTTTAATGTTTTTAAAAATTTAAAATGATATAATATTTTATAATTGATCTATTTATTTTTATTAGAAATACGGATAACGGATACGGGATACTTATATATTCACATGATACGGGTACGAGTGTTAAAGTTGGTGTTTGACGGGTACTAGTGTTAAAGTTGGTGTTCAAACAGATATAGATTCGAGTACAGAGATTTTTTTTCATTTGCAGATATAAAAATAAGTACCATAGTATTCGGTCTAAATCCTATCCATTGTCATAAAAAAAAAGAAGTCAAATTGTTTAAATTCTATCCATTGTCATAAAAAAAGAAGTTAAATTGTCTAAATCCAATCCATTGTCATCTTAATAAAAATTGTTATTAAACAAAAAATATTGCTAGTAAAAAAAAAGTCAAACATCTTATAGAATTTAAACAAAAAAACTTTGGTTGTGGATTCAAACAAAGGACATTTCATTTATTTAAGATAAAATTCTGATTATTAAACTATTAAACTGTTACATTAAAAAAATTACAATATAATAAAGTGATTGATTTAGAAATTGATTTTAAAACCAAATTGCTATGACAACTTATTTAAATCAGTCGCTAAGAGTATCTTTAACGGGAACAACTAAATTGGATGAACTAAATTATTTTATGTAGGTTCAAATTGACATGGAGGATTTAAGCAATCCAAAATTGAATTAAGAAGTTTTTACTTCTTTATAAAGAATTCAAACTTGATTTTAAATGGTTAAGTCTCGAGTTTAAATGATAATAAAAATCTATTATTTATGTTAAATAATGAGTTAGAGTACGTTGATTGTGTAGAGCACGTAAACTAGTTTTAGAGCATCCTATGTCATGTGGACTTTCTTCAACGTTGATAAAATATAAAGAACCAAGACTTTAGTTCATTGGCGTTAAAGATGCTCTAAACAAATGTTCAGTAGTGGTTTCACTCAAAGTTGTCAAACTCGCGAGTCTACTCAGACTCGTAAAGGATTCGTAGACTCAACTCGCAAACGCGTACGAATCTATGAAAAATTAAAAATGACTTTCAAAAACATGTAAGTGACACATATATGACACATACATATATTTTTAAACCTATAAATGCCTCATATATGACACATAACAAATTTCTGAACAAAAAAAAAACTCGATAATGAAACAAACAAAATCGCAAAATATGTCGTTAAAGACTTAAAGTACTATTTTCTAATTAATTGTCTATCACATAAAGCAAAAAAAATTATCAAACATATATGATAATGACTCCAAACATTCAAAGCATCAATGAGATCATAAACACTAATATCATCATCATTTTCTTCTTCTTAAGTATCTTGACTATCATCATCAAACTCTGTCCCAGATGAAACACCTTCTTCATCATTAACCAAATTTGAATTTCTTGAAGTTCCCCTTCCACCTAATTCATCATTGTCACCACCTCCACTTTGCACAACATTATTTACAAATAGATGCATTTACTTAAAATTGGTTATCTACAACAATGTATTTTAAAGTTGGTTTTTAAATAGGTGCATATCTACGAATACAAAACATTCTATATTAGAAACAACAAAAAATTAATTAAAACATTGAAGAAATTAAAATTAAGGTTTACCTTTTCTTAACATTGTTGAAACTGTTTTTTTTAATCTTCTCTTTTTGTTGAATGCATCTTTGCAAATAAGAAATCCATGAAGGAATTTCCTCATAACCCACCAATCTTAGAAACTATACTCAAGCATGTGACTATGTTTCCGCAAAAACGACGATCTAAATCCATATATGCCATTTATTTTTCCTATTCTTACGACAACGAACGTGAACAAAGCAAGAGACAAACAAGCACGATCACGCTGTCAATGAAGGGAGGAAGAAACTTTGATAAAAGAAGAGACTAGGAGAGAGACTTTCTAATTCTCATAAAAGCAAAAAATAAGGGTTTTCTTTTTTAAAAAATCTTTTGGATAATTTGGGCCATTTTTGGGGTTTATAAAAAATATATTTATAGACTCGTAAACTCGTCATAGACTCGTGAGTCTATATGAGTTTGTGCGAGTCTAGCTGATTTTACTCGAGTCTATCAAATAACGATTCTATCTGCGAGTCTACTCGTTTTTACTTCCTAAACTCGTACGAGTTTACGAGTCTACTCGCGAGTTTGACAACTATGGTTTCACCACCATTATAAATATAATTGGAAAAATTACACAAGTAATATCTCAGATATTTATTATAAGAAAAAAATTCTATTATAAATATATTGAATAATCAATCTATCTATGATATTATCTTTTTTATAATAAGAATCAAAATAAGTGGGCATTGCTCAATATATTTTTAGTGGTGTTCACACATTTTAGTAAAAAATTATAAATGCCTCTCGAATATGAAGATATGTTAGAACACAGATTGGTTCTTAATAATTACTCTTTGTTTTGATGATAACTGTTAGGAAATTTATATTTAAGAATTATATACTCTAAAATTTGTTTGAGAGTTTTACTGCAGATTAAAATTATATTAACTCTCTAGAAGCAAATCTGCCTTGAATACAAGAAGCTATCCTGACTCTGAAGCGCCAGATGCACCTTACAGAAGAATCTGCTTGCTCCTTACAGAAGATCCTGAGCGTAGTCTCCAGAAGGATCTGAAGAAAGAAGCTCCAGAACATTCTGAGTCAGAAGCATCTGAAGATAGTCAGAAGCATCTGAAGATAATCAGAAGCATCTGAAGCAGAAGCATCTGAAGATAATCAGAAGCATCTGAAGCTGAAGCATCAGAAGTATAGAAGAATATTGATTGAAGAGTTTCTCAAAGCATTGATCTACAGAAGTTTCTGAAAGTACCTACGCTGTCTAGTACTGAAGTTCTGTGTCAAGATGCTCTGATGATCAACACGCTAGAAGCACACAAGCTGCAGAAGACTCTGATACAGCATAGTTCTGAATCTCATCAGAAGACTCTGATCCATTCAGACTCTGAAGAACTTGCTGAAACTGAAGAAGTGTTTTCAAGAATATATCCGTTGGAACTATTCAACGTCTCTTTCCTCATTTGTGCTAGACACACTTACACAGACAAAAAGGATTTATCTGTGCCATCTATTTCAAGGAAAGGTCAGTGCATGTGAAGACAAAAAGGCTCAGACCTTTTGGACTCTCTTTTCAACGTGCATGAGTCAGCTGCCTATAAAAGGAGTTTCTCACTTCATTCTTCAGTGCTACACACTTGCTGAAAAGAAATCACAATATTCTATAAGCTCTCATTCTTATTCTTCATAGAATCTCATTGTACTTAAAACTTAAGAGAAAAATCATTGTTGTGATTATAGCTTTATAGAAGCATTAAAAACTCTTGTATTTAATTTACATTATTTGTAAAGGATTTTCCTTAAGAGGATTCAGTGTGAATCAGTAGCTCTTGAGAAGACTAAGAACTGTAGTTCTTAGGTGATACTATTGTAATCAGTTTGATTTAATAGTGGATTAAGTCCTTGTTGAGAAAGGCAAATCACTCTGGAAGGGTGGACTGGAGTAGTTGTTTAACGAACCAGGATAAAAATAATTGTGTGATTATTTTCAAGTATTAATTTTCCATACTTATTCACCCCCCCCCCTTCTAAGTAATATCTCACCTTCAGTATACTTTCGAACACACTCAAAAGTCTACATCACAAGAAGCATGAATTGTACCACTTTCTCAACCATAAAGTAGTGCATTCACCTACATACAATGGTATTTTAGAATGTCACATCCTTACATGACACAGGATGCTCAAGGAGGTCCACTTAAGTCAGCTCATCAAGAGATATTAGAAGAGGAGCATGTTAGGGCAGATCATGTCGTTGATATGTTATCTGCATATCAATGTATTATGGCTATTGTGCGAATGAGTATAGAGGGAATAAAGTTTTCAAATGGCACTCCTGTGAGGGCCATTTTAAAGACTATACTAACCGAAGAAAGTGAACAAGGGGATGACTGTTAGACAAGTCACATAGTGCTACATTATACCAGGTCCCTCCATATGCATTGTCTTGATTTATTATACCTGGTTATTAACTACATATAGCATATGTAATTAGAGTACATGATTTTTATTTTATTAGTTTCCTTATCGATAGCTTGTACATTAAGTTAACTTCATTCTTGGATCATGATTAATCATCTTTCTCTTGTATATGTACTGTGAATTGTAATGTGAATAGGTATCTTTTGACCATTCTATTTGTCTTTCTCACTTGGTATCAGAGCTTTAAGCTTGAAAGCTCTCAATCTACCATAACCACAATGACAACCAATAGAAACACAAAGAAAAATGACCTACCAACATCAGTTTCTGTCAAGCTGAACAAAAAGAATTTTCCCTTATGGAGGTCACTAGTTTGACTCGTCATTAGGGACTGTAAACTAGATGGTTATATGCTATGAGCAAAGGAATGCCTTCAAGAATTAATCAATGTTGCTGATTCAAGCAAGACCAAAAATCCAAGCTTTGAAGAATGGGTAGCAGATGACCAAATGTTACTTGGTTGGTTATTGAATTCAATGACCACTGACATTGCAACACGGTTGATGCAATGTGAAAACTCCAAACAACTTTAGGATGAGGCTCAAAGTTTAGTAGGTGCTCGCTCCAAATCTTAAATTACATATTTGAAATCTGAATTCCATGGTACGAGAAAAGGAAACCTAAAAATGTTAGACGACGACACTGATCTAGAAAAGGGGAGGGGGTTGAATAGATCACTAATTTTTAATAATTTTCACTTTTAAAAAATTGTTCTAAAATATGCAAAAGCGGTCTTGGATCAAAACTTGTCTAAATGAACCTTTATTGAAAAAATTGAATATGCGAAACTGAATAGAAAGATCTTGATGAGAGAATAGAATCACTAAGGTTCTCAATCAATTATTCAAATAAAAGCCACTTAAGGTGAACCGGTTTCCAATGCTTAATTGAGGATAAAATTTGAATTGACAATATATCAAATCATTTATATGCCATCAATATATCAAACACTTGGCGTGCGAAACACACCAAGTTAAATTTCCTTTGAATTTGTAGTGCATAATTTTTCTCACTTGCAATCAAAGTGATTGCAATGGTTTTACACAGTTGTTTGAAACACTACGAATTCAATTGAAATATTGCTAACAATTGATTTCACACAAACTCCAACAATATAAAAGTAAAGAGATAGATAGATATATAAATAGATAGATAGACAGATAGATAGATAGATAGACAGATAGATAGATAGACAGACAGACAGATAGATAGATAGATAGATAGATAGATAGATAGATAGATAGATAGATAGATAGATAGATAGATAGATAGATAAATAGATAGATAGATAGATAGATAGATAGATAGATAGATAGATAGATAGATAGATAGATAGATAGATAGATAGATAGACAGATAGATAGATAGATAGATAGATAGATAGAGAGAGAGAGAGAGAGAGATAGAGATAGAGATAGAGAGAGAGAGAGAGAGAGAGATAAAGACATCTGATTTGTTTAGGCAGTTCCTCTTTCGTCATCGCTTTGGGTACGTCTGCCCTCAATTCTAAATTAGAATTGAGATATTCATAATATATGTGTGCAATATTCAGTACAAGAGAAGTCCTTACTAACCAACAATCTAACCCAATTATTGAGGTTGAATCTAACAACTTCTCTCCCTTTAATTCCAGCTGAATCAAGTGCATCAAACACTTCGAACAAATCTCCAGTTACCGCTACTCACTTGACCGAACCTTCTGTTCTTCAAGTCTTTCACTCGGATGATTTTGATCGCAGGATGTTTGACCCCAAATCTTCCAAAATAATCCTCCGGTTACCATTAATCCCTTGACCGAACTCACCGTTCTTCAAGGCTTTCACTCGACTCAATCTGTGATGCGAAAACTTGTACAAAAACCCCCAATTCTTTCAATATCTTGAAGGACAAAACCCCAATGGTCTTATCGAAAAAAATCCCACTGAATCTCTACCCAAACTTGATTTACAAATCCTACGTTTGGACGTTATCACTCTTGAAAAAGCACAATCAATAAAGATGATTACGTGTGATTATTGATTAATGCAATTGTGAGAGTGAAGATGAAGAGCAAGTCAATGTATCTTTCAATTTTCTTCTTCTTTTTCAAAGTGATGCATATGAATATATATGTATATACATGAATGAGTAAAACTGAGTTTGGGAACACAAAGACACAAAAAAATGGGTAAACACGTGCGAGAGGTCGACCTCTGGCATCTATGAGTTGACCTGAACAAGGCAGTGGCCAAAACTGCACAAAAATTGGCCCATGCGTCAACTTACAGGCACTCATACGCGACCTATAGGGTAGGTGCATGCAAGAATTTTTTTTTTTAAAGATTTTGCTTATAATGTGAGTCAACTTGTAGGTGCCCATGCGCTGACCTAGGGTAGGCTCATGCAAGACAGAAAATTTCAAAAACTTTACCCTTCAGTGTGAGTCGACCTATGACTTTTATTAGTCAACCTATGGCTCTAAAAATGACCCAAAAACCCATATTTGACATTGTGTATGATCCTATATGTCTAATACATGTACAAGAATCTTTATGCACGTTTGCAAGAGATGAATGCATGGCTTAGACAAGGTGATACCGTCGAAAATACACAAGTACTTAATATCCTAGTTTTGACATCATTAAAACATAGTAAAAAGGAACCCTGCCCTCACAAAAAATGGAGGAGTACCTGACCAAGATGAAAAAGCTAACCGATCAACTAAAGTTAGCAGGTAACCTGTCACAATCTCAGATCTAATCATTTATATCTTGAATGGTTTGAACTCTGATTACAACCCTATAAAAGTTGAATTGTCAGATCAATCATCACTCGCTTGGGTCAATCATCATTTCATAGATGACTATGGTAGATTTACTTGGATTTTTCCTTTGAAACGTAAATTTGAAACCATAGATGTTTTCTCAATTTAAAAACTTGGTGGAAAGTTAATTGAACAAAAAGATTAAAAAAAAAACTATCCAATGTGATGGTGGTGGTGAATTTAATTCAATTCAGAAACAAGCATTAGAAGCAGGCATACCATTTAAAATGTCTTGTCGCTACACATCTCAAAAAAATGGTAGAGCTGAGAGGAAACATAGACATATTACTGAGCTAGGCTTAACCCTACTTGCTCAGACCAAAATTCCAATGTCCTTTTGGTGGGATGCTTTCTCAATTGCAGTTTATTTGATCAATATGTTGACTTGCACAACAAACTTCATTGAAAGTCCCTAAACCCTAATCACCAAAAAGGAACATGACTATAATGCTTTAAAACCTTTTAGATGTGCCTGTTATCCTTGTCCCATACCATATAATCAACATAAACTACAATTACACACCACAAGATGTGTTTTTCTATGCTATAACAGCTCTTACAAAGACTGTAAGTGTCTAAAATCTCTTTGAAGAACTCAATACATGTTGTGTTCAATGAGAATCACTTCCCTTTTCATGATGACTTCCTCAATACAAAAAGGCCATTGGAAGAGATATCCAGTAATGACTTTTTACATAGTTTGTTTCTGTAACACCCCACTTCCCAACTAAAATAAAATGTGAATAAATCAATCAAATTATCAGAGTTTCTCTTCCAAAAGTGGGATATTACTTTTCACAAAAATTTCCACAAAATATTTCATTAAAAGATTTTCAAAATAAGCAGCGGAAAAGAAATTTGTCATTAATATACGTATATGTACATCATCTCATACATCATGTTCGGCCATCTACCCAAAATATACAAAACATCATCAATGAATCCATCAAAACGTGATACGACACGGAGTATAAAAAAAATCATCAGCTAAACAATAAACTCCCAAAAGCCCCGTGTTACGTATCAGAGCATCCCTACGACTCGACTCGCCACTATTTAAGCTGGCTACGCACCTGGATTATCTGTACTTCCGAAGAAGCACAGACCACAACGACAACAACAAGGGGGTGAGAAATCATGATCAAAATATAGCAGTAATAATGTACATGAATTAAAAGGTAGACCACACATAAACATCATTCATCATACATCAATCCGGACCTACTGTCCCACGCTAACACAACACAAAAACAATGCAACATATGCTACTCGACACAATGATATGCGGTACCGACTCAAACTCAGGACAGATCGCATACACTCCATCCGAGTAACGATCTATCCCTACCACGCTCCTCCTGAGCATAAATAATCAATCTCAGGATAGATCACATACACTCCATCCGAGCAACGATCTATCCCTACCACGCTCCCCATTTGGAGCACGGGTGAATCACATATACTCCATCCCGAGCAATGATTCAATCCCGTCCACATGTTATGCAAGACACCAATGCACACAGCAACCACAAACACTCACGGTGCACACGATCCTACTGATCCATTATCATACATCATGCTATGCACACACCAATGCATCACACCGAACATCAAGAACACAAGGTGCACACGATCCTACTGATCCCATTATCCATCATCATATATATTACACAACAAATAAGCACAAGCACACTGAGTGTACAACAATAATCCAAGCACACAAGGTGCACATGATCCATCCGATCACATCACCCAGCATCATACATACATATTGTTCATCAATTAATAATTTTAATTAAAGTCACACGATCCCCCTGATCCCATCAC
The DNA here is from genome assembly GCA_963859935.3 of Lathyrus sativus. Taxonomy (NCBI): domain Eukaryota; kingdom Viridiplantae; phylum Streptophyta; class Magnoliopsida; order Fabales; family Fabaceae; genus Lathyrus; species Lathyrus sativus. The sequence continues at coordinate 665,077,142 of OZ012735.1, forward strand.
CATACATCATACATATATTACACGCCAATCAATTATGTTAATCAAGCTAAATAATAGGGAAATCTACGTTTGAACACCGAGTACGCACGATCCTCTCGATCATCTCACTATGCATCATATAAATACATATATATGTATTATCCACCAATTAATTACATCAATTAAATTCCATATTCCATAATTTCACCTTTCAACACCAAATATACGCTCTTCACCCCTCACCATACAGGTCTCACAACTCAATCTACTTATTCCAATTAACTTTGATCACTACATAATTTCACCTTTTAGTGTCAAGTATACACTCTTCACCAATAATCACCATATCTATGATGGTCACAACTCAAGGAATACTACAAGACAACAGAACCACCCTCAATTGATCCATGGTTTAGTTACTATTTAATTAAACAATGACTTCCCAAACATATTGGATATACAAATATTTGGCAACTAAATATATTGTCTATACTATGTTATAGATATATTCATTAGCTTTCCAATGCTTCGAACGGGGACTAAAACCGACTTACGGATTAAAAGTTATGGCCAAAATCGTCGGAACAGAAATTTCCAATTTTCAGCTTTTGAACAGCATGCAATCGATTGCTATATTAGTGCAATTGATTGCTTGACTCAATTTTTCACATTTTAGCCATTGTTTTGATGTGCAATCGATTGCTCACTTGGTGCAATCGATTGCTTACTGTAGGTTTTCGAAAAATTATGCAGAAAATGGTATCTTTCACCAACCCTTCCCTCTTTGCTACCAAAATCAATCCCCACATGTTAGGGTATTTACCAAACTCGAAAATCCACTAAATTATGAGTATTCTATGAGTTTCCTTCCTACATAAACTTCTACTGATTAACTCATTTTCGGCCTAAAACCATAACCTACTCCGAAACACTCAATTCACCCCAACCAACTTCAAATAATCACATGCAATGGTTCTCCATTACAAAATTCAAACAGAAAACAACAATCATACTGATCATCAACATGCAAATCATCATCATCAATCCTATGGGGTTAAGGACTCCCCAACTACCCTTATTCATGCATTTTACCAATTTTCCATCTATTTTCTCCCCCCTTACCTCGAATACGCAGCTCTGATCGAAGTAAAACTTCCACACAAAAATTGATAGCTTTGATCTTCTCCTTCCTCAAGCTTGCTTCCTTCACTCTTGCTCCTCTTGATCGTGCTTCTACCGTGTTCCTCTCTTCTCTCTTTTGGTCGTGCTTCTTTCTCTTTTTCCTCTTTTTCCAAATGTCACTTATGCCCCTAATACCCCAAATTCTCCTTTAATTCCAAAATTAATATTTCCAATAATATTATTAAATATAATAATAATAACAATAAAAATAATAATAGTAACAACACTACTAATTATTATATTATTTTTATTATGAATTATATTATTTTAATATTATGGACCATAGTTTCTCCAACAATTCCCACACAAGCACGCCGAAAATAAAATAACACTGGAAAACTTAAATAATTAAAATGGGTGTTACAACTCTCCCCCACTTTAATTATTTTCGTCCTCGAAAATTACCTGATAGAAACAATTCCGGATACGCTTCCTGCGTCCTGCTTTCCAATTCCCAGGTCACACTGCCTCCTGCAGCACCATCCCCAAGCCACTTACACAAAGGATATTTCCTTCCCTCGGAGTTGTTCCTCGTTCAACAATTCGCACTGGAAGTGCCTCAACAATCAAATTATCTCTCACTTGCACCCCATCCGATTAAATCAAAGTACCTCCTTGGCTTAGACACATGAAAACACCCTGCAGTTTTTACAAACGATAGCGGTAAAACAGCCTAACATGCTATTTTTCCCCATGCTTTCGCTGCGCCACTCTGATACAGATAAAAAAAACATAATGTGTGCTTCCGAGACTTCAAAACTCGACCAACCCTAGTTACCATCATAACTCTCAACACACGTCTTTACTTGGATCCTTTTGATCTTTTCAGTCTCCGTTTGCACAATTTCATCGTAAACTCAGATTCCCATCTGACACAATATTCGACGGTATCTCACACTACTTCGCAACTTCCTCACTATACATCTTAGCTACCTCCAGCATAGAATGATTCATCCTCATTGGTCAGAAATGAGTTAATCCTTTCAATCCATTCTCAACTACTCAAATCAAATTATATTCCTTTAAATTCTTCAGAAGACCCGACACAAAATCCATGGGAACACTATTCTGTTTCACTCAGAAATATTCAACAGTTGCATCAGGCCCAATAGTTCCCGCTGTTCCAACTTCGACTTTCCACAAGTCTAATCAGCATACACAACCTCAACTCTCTCTCTCTCTCTCTCTCTCTCTCTCTCTCTCTCTCTCTCTCTCTCTCTCTATCTATCTATCTATCTATCTCTCTCCACCTATGGCCACCAAAACAATCTCCCATATTTGGTCACATCTTCGTAGCACTTGGATAGGTATTCAATTCACCTTAATGTCCTTCTTCTAGGGTTCTTTTATCCAACCCACAATACTGGAGCATAACCTCTATCATGATATCTCATAGCACCATCTCCATCAATCTGAAAATCAGCTCTTCGACTCAATTCATTAATTTCAATCAATCTACTAGCTCCAATTAGAATTCCAACTCCTCGACTCTCATCAAGATTACCCATAGTCAACCTCAACATACATAGCTTAACTCCACAAAAAGTCTCTTCACAGACCAAACTCATATCTCGAATTTCCTTAATCAGTGCTAACTCCTTTACCCTCATCATCGGTATACACCCAAAAATCCTCCAAATCATTACATCAGCTACCACGTCGTCTCACCCGAATGGAAATCCAACCCAAACCATACTCCTACAGAAGTCCCAATTATTTCCTCCGTCTCATATCCAACTCTTTCAAATCAAATAAATACCTTAAGCTCTTAAGATCACCAAGCATCTCATATATCAACTAAATAATTAAGGCCTTCAAACTCCGGCACAACACATGACAACAACCAACTCTAAACCATCTGTCAGATAATTCCTCTTACGTACCGTAAGTTTCCTTAAAGCATGACTAATAAATTCGCTGATGTTGCGCTTAACATACCTCTCCAATCATACCAACAAAGCATCACAAAACACAACAAATAGTTCCATCGGATACGGCAAAAACCAACACACGAACTCTTTGAACTTGCTTCACATGGGCATATCACTGCTTATTCCCCAACACCGATAACTCAAGTTCTCGATGCTCAACATAACCCTCTATACTCTTCGAATATATCATAATACCATCGGTTAACACAACCACTGGCTCGCTCAACTAAGTATGGAAAATCCCATGCCAACGGACATAATTTGCGAGCTATGGCGAACACACGAACCACACCTTCCGTACTTACTAAAACATCCAAACATATTCCATCAATAAATATCTTAATCCCATGCCTCTACTTTTCCATCACCTATAGCATTGTAAAAACATCCAACGCTTCGAACTGTGCGTCAATCCAAGTTACGGTTCTCCCGTTACGTCAAAAATACGACAACAACATTTTCACACTTGAAATGTCATTCAACACACCTTCAACTCTTGAAATGTTTAAAGGTCTAATTATATCAATATCGTATTACACGTTCTTACTTTCTTTAATATTCACCAGGAGTCACTATCCACCCTTTACATACTCGGCCTCACAATTTGTTACCGTAGCACATCCACCAGACATGAGTCTCAAAACTACTCACTCAAATTAATTCCTTGACCACCTAAACAGACATACAATACGGAGCTCTCAATATCGGGCTAGTTTCCGCAACTAAGTCGATCACAACTCCACTTCACGTCCTGACTGTATATCACTGTCTTGCCAGAATAACTTTCAGACAACCACACTTAATCGGCAACCCGCCAACTTCTCTACTTTCATTAACACTCAAAATTCCCCTCAAAATTAAACATCTCGACACTGTCCTGCACCGACTCGCCAATACAACTCTTAAGCATTTGGCTTAACTCCAAACAATTCACCGCACACACCTTCTAAGCTCGCAAGACACGTTTATTCCATCCAACATGATCCCGTCTACTATTGACAAGAGATTAAGGGTGATCAATTCCTCAATTTGTCAATAGGCAGTCGACAATCACAATGGGGCCTAAACCATCTTTACCAAACTATAATAGCGTTTGGCCACACACTGAGCCACCACTCCACACCTGGAGCATCTTGGAGAAGCACAACCTTTTCCCCCACTTATTTCAATTCCACTCTTGCAGTCTCTAGTTTCTGGCGACTTTTGTCCCAACAAGCCGCAGCTTCACCTTCTAGCATGTGAGGACCAAACCTCACCTTTTTGTTCATCAATACAACCCATTGTCCTGAAAATTTCCTCAATCGCTTTCAGCTACTTCTGCGCAACTTTAGGATCCAAAATTCCTCCTTTAAACTTTGGCGGCTTGTTACTCCGAAACTTTGCCAGATCCCCAAATTGCGCATCCGCAGCTTGGTTCTGATTAGCAACCACCTGCACCCTTGCTTGCGTAACGGAAGCCACAACAACATCATTCCTTCCCGCCATACTCTTCAACCATAACAACACCAGGTTAAAAGGTACACAACCTCTATCCTAAGGACAGACTCAACTACTACACTGGTCGGACGGACCGACCTGCTCTGATACCAACTTGTAACACCCCCACTTCCCAACTAAAATAAAATGCGAATAAATAAATCAAATTATCAGAGTTTCTCTTCCAAAAGTGGGATATTATTTTTCACAAAAATTTCCATAAAATATTTCATTAAAAGATTTTCAAAATAAGCAGCGGAAAAGAAATTTGTCATTAATATACGTATATGTACATCATCTCATACATCATGTTCGGCCATCTGCCCAAAATATACAAAACATCATCAATGAATCCATCAAAACGTGATACGACACGGAGTATAAAAAAAATCATCAGCTAAACGATAAACTCCCAAAAGCCCCGTGTTACGTATCAGAGCATCCCAACGACTCGACTCGCCACTATTTAAGCTAGCTAAGCACCTGGATTATATGTACTTCCGAAGAAGCACAGACCACAACAACAACAACAAGGGGTGAGAAATCATGATCAAAATATAGCGGTAATAATGTACCTGAATTAAAAGGTAGACCACACATAAACATCATTCATCATACATCAATCCGGACCTACTGTCCCACGCTAACACAACACACAAATAATGCAACATATACAACTCGACACAATGATATGCGGTACCGACTCAAACTCAGGATAGATCGCATACACTCCATTCGAGTAACGATCTATCCCTACCATGCTCCTCCTGAGCACAAATAATCAATCTCAGGATAGATCGCATACACTCCATCCGAGCAACGATCTATCCCTACCACGCTCCATCTGAGCACAATAATCAATCTCAGGATAGATCGCATACACTCCATCCGAGCAACGATCTATCCCTACCACGCTCCCCATTTGGAGCACGGGTGAATCACATATACTCCATCCGAGCAATGATTCAATCCCGTCCATATGCTATGCAAGACACCAATGTACACAGCAACCACAAACACTCACGGTGCACACGATCCTACTGATCCATTATCATACATCATGCTATGCACACACCAATGCATCACACCCAACATCAAGAACACAAGGTGCACACGATCCTACTGATCCCATCATCCATCATCATATATATTACACAACAAATAAGCACAAGCACACTAAGTGTACAACGATAATCCAAGCACACAAGGTGCACACGATCCATCCGATCACATCACCCAGCATCATACATACATATTGTTCATCAATTAATAATTTTAATTAAAGTCACACGATCCCCCTGATCCCATCACCATACATCATACATATATTACACGCCAATCAATTATGTTAATCAAGCTAAATAATAGGGAAATCTACGTTTGAACATCGAGTACGCACGATCCTCTCGATCATCTCACTATGTATCACATAAATACATATATATGTATTATCCACCAATTAATTACATCAATTAAATTCCATATTCCATAATTTCACCTTCCAACACCAAATATACGCTCTTCACCCCTAAACACCATACAGGTCTCACAACTCAATCTACTTATTCCAATTAACTTCGATCACTACATAATTTCACCTTTTGGTGTCAAGTATACACTCTTCACCAATAATCACCATATCTATGATGGTCACAACTCAAGGAATACTACAAGACAACAAAACCACCCTCAGTTGATCCATGGTTTAGTTACTATTTAATTAAACAATGACTTCCCAAACATATTGGATATAAAAATATTTGGAAACTAAATATATTGTCTATACTATGTCATAGATCTATTCATTAGCTTTCCAACGCTTCGAACGGGGACTAAAACCGACTTACGGATTAAAAGTTATGGCCAAAATCGTCGGAACAAAAATTTCCAATTTTCAGCTTTTGAACAGCATGCAATCGATTGCTTGACTCAATTTTTCACATTTTAGCCACTGTTTTGATGTGCAATCGATTGCTCACTTGGTGCAATCGATTGCTTACTGTAGGGTTTTGAAAAATTATGCAGAAAATGGTATTTTTCACCAACCCTTCCCTCTTTGCTACCAAAATCAATCCCCACATGTTAGAGTATTTACCAAACTCGAAAATCCACTAAATCATGAGTATTCTATGGGTTTCCTTCCTACATAAACTTCTACTGATTAACTCACTTTCTTCCTAAAACCATAACCTACTCCGAAACACTCAATTCACCCCAACCAACTTCAAATAATCACATGCAATGGTTCTCCATGACAGAATTCAAACAGAAAACAACAATCATACTGATCATCAACATGCAAATCATCATCATAAATCCTATGGGGTTAAGGACTTCCCAACTACCCTTATTCATGCATTTTACCCATTTCCCATCTATTTTCTCCCCCTTACCTCGAATACGCAGCTCTGATCGAAGTAAAACTTCCAAAAAAAATCTGATAGCTTTGATCTTCTCCTTCCTCAAGCTTGCTTCCTTCACTCTTGCTCCTCTTGATCGTGCTTCTACCGTTTTCCTCTCTTCTCTCTTTTGATCGTGCTTCTTTCTCTTTTTCCTCTTTTCCCAAATGTCACTTATGCCCATAATACCCCAAATTCTCCTTTAATTCCAAAATTAATATTTCCAATAATATTATTAAATATAATAATAATAACAATAACAATAGTAATAGTAACAACACTACTAATTATCATATTATTTTTATTATCAATTATATTATTTTAATATTATGGACCATAGTTTCTCCAACAATTCCCACACAAGCACGCCGAAAATAAAATAACACTGGAAAACTTAAATAATTAAAATGGGCGTTACAGTTTCCTCTATGTTGTGCAGGTGATGGCAATTTGAGTCCAACAAATGAAATAGAAGTAACTGTAAGTCAAAATGATATCTCACGAGCTGCAAGTATTAACACTCAACAACAACCCGCTATTCAAGATGAAGGTGACTCAATTAACGTAGAGGAAAACAACATTGAAACAATGGAATCAAATAAAGACACGGTTGAGACAACTAATAACAACAATCAAATAAATAGAGACATCAATGATCAACATGAAGCTGAGGCAACTCACAAAAATGTGTACTAGAAGCAAAACAGGGATTTATAAACCAAAGTTATCCTACATTATTCTCATTGAATAGAAAATGCAAGACACTGAACCAAGAAATTTTAAGGAGGAACTCACCAGTCCACTTTGGAAGGAAGTAATGAGCAATGAGTACAAGGCTCTCATGTCCAGTCACACAAGGAATTTGGTACCATACACAGGCCAAGAAAATATTATTGACTCAAAATAGATCTTCAAAACAAAGCACAAAGCAGATGGATACATTGAAAGGAGAAAGGCAAGATTAGTTGCTAAGGGCTTTCAACAAACTGCTGGATTAGACTATGATGAAACATTCAGCCCTGTGGTAAGGGCTAGCATAATTAGAATTATATTGTCAATAGTAGTTCATCTAAATTCGAACATTAGACAATTGGACATAAACAATTCATTTCTCAATGGCTACCTAAAAGAACATCTCTACATGCATCAACCAGAGGGACTTCTCAACTCTACACATCCAAATCACATCTATAAACTATCAAAGGCAATATGTGGTTTGGAACAAGCACCAAGAGCATGGTATGATAGCCTCAAACATGCATTATTAAATTGGGGATTTCAGAACACCAAGAGTGACACTTCATTATTCTTCCTCAAAGGTACTTATCACATATCTTTTCTCCTTATATATGTTGATGATATCATTATCGCAGGTAGAAATAAGAAATTTCTGGAAGCCTTTATCAAAAAATTGAACATTGTGTTCTCATTAAAAAATCTTGGCCAATTGCATTACTTTTTGGGAATTGAGGTGCAGAGAAACAGTAGTAGCTGGTACTTGAATCAATCCAAGTACATTAGAGACTTCCTCAAAAGATTCAACCTTGAAAAAGTCACTGCATGTCCAACACCAATGCTAAGTGGCATGCAATTTACCATTTAGGGGGAACTAATGAAATATGCAACTCTATTTAGACAAGCCATGGGAGCCCTACAATATTTAACCAACACAAGACCTGACATAGCCTTTTCTGTCAGCAAGTTGAGTCGGTACATGAGTTCTCCTACAATGCAACAGTGGCAAGGCATAAAATAATATTCAGATATCTTCAAGGCACCACTTATCACTGTCTACATATTAAACCACCAACTGATCTAAACATCACAAGTTTTTCAGATGCAGATTGGGCAACAAACATAGATGATAGAAAATCAATTGCAGGGCATTGTGTTTTTCTTGGTGAAATTCTAGTGTCTTGGTCCTCAAGGAAGCAAAAGGTAGTGTTCAGATATGTTCACTAATTTGCATGAGTTAAAATTCTAGTGTTTTGGTCCACAAGGAAGCAAAAGGTAGTGTTCAGATATGTTCACTAATGCAAGAGTTAAAATTCTAGTGTCTTGGTCCTCAAGGAAGCAAAAGGTAGTGTTCAAATATGTTCACTAATGCATGAGTCAGAATATAGAGCATTGGCAAATTTGGCAGCTGAAATTACTTAGATATGTTCGCTAATGTATGAGTTAAAATTGCCTTAATTAAAGCATGTTCTGTGATGTGACAGTCTAAGTGCTAAAGCTCTTACTTCAAATCCAATGATGCATGCTAAAACTAAACATATTGAAATTGATATGCACTACATCAAAGACAAAGTGCTATAAAATGAAATCGCAATTGCTTATGCACCCTCAGCAGACCAAGTTGTAGATTGCCTCACCAAAGCTCTCACTCACTCAAGATTCAATTAGTTAAGAGACAAACTTGGAGTAATTACATCACCCACAAGTTTTAGGGGGGGGGGGGGTGTTAGACAAGTCACATAGTGATACATTATACCAGCTCCCTCCATTTGAATTATCTTGATTCATTGTACCTGGTTATTAACTACACATATCATATGTAATTATAGTACTTGATTTTTCTTTTATTAGTTTCCTTATTGGTAGCATGTACATTAAGTTAGCTTGATTCTTGGATAATGGTTGGTCCTCTTTATCTTGTATATGTGTTGTGACTTCTAATGTCAATAGGTATCCTTTTGACTATTCTATTTGTCTTTCTCACTATGACAAACAAGATACCTCAACAAATTTCTATTGTTGCAAAAGACCATCTGTTGGACCATATTCTTGGAGACATCAAAAGACAGAATATTGTACCATCGTGCAGGGTAAGTTTGAGATTCTCCTAATGGGAGAACTCAATTATTTCTCAGGCATACAAATCAAGAAAATGAATAAAGACATATTCATTATCCAGATAAAGTATTGTCTAGAGGTGCTCAAAAAGTGTGACCCGAAAGCCTCTAAATTCATATCTATACCAATGAATTCAAATTTTCACCTTTGCTTTATTTAACTGGAAGTTTCCCTAAAATCAAGTTTAGGGTATGCATGTGTGCTAAATTTTAGGCTTCTCCTACAAGAATCTTAAGACTGTTAAGTTGATTTTAAGGTACCTTAACAAAATCTCAAACCACACTCTTTGGTTTCCCAAAGAAAGTGAATGTAGCTTTGTAGACTTCTCTTATTCTAATTTCACAAAGTACAAATCAGATAAAAATAGTAGTACTTGTCACCAATTTAAAAATTGTTTGATTTTTTGACATGACAATAAGCAACACAAAATTACTCTCTCTACGATCAAAGTCGAATATATAATTATTGGCAACTAACTGTTGTGAACAAATTCTTTGACTAAAGCTTGCAACTACTACTATACTATGATTTAAATCTTGGTTGCAATTCAATTAAGTTTGATTAATCTCACTAAAAAATTTAATTTTACATTCACGCACTAAATATATTGAGATTATACACTATTTCCTAATAAATTATGTTTAAAAGGTGGCATGAAAAAACACAACTTATGAATATATAAATTCAAATTATAGATAATTGATTTTACAATCCCTACTTTTTAATAAAAATAAATTATACCAATCTTTTTTCTAGGAATTAAACACTTAATTTTTAATAAATTATAAACTAAAAACAGTTATACGTTTTATTATAATTTACCTATTTTTTTAAATAACTACAAAATCTATAACTTATTTCATGCAATCTTGTATATCACACATATAAATGAAGATAAACAATAAATTTGGGGGATTTCTTATCCCACCTTAGATGGTGAAAAAATATCTTATAAAAATTTAAAAATGTCTCAGATTTCAGAGATGCATATCCAGACGCATCTTTTTCTTAAGTCAAAACGTTAAAATTGAGCAACACTAACATATTTTGTAAAAAATAATCTGGAAATGCATCTTCGAAATATTTCAATACACACCCCATGCATCCCTCTCTGAAAGGGTCGTCTTAAACATAGATTGGTACGAAGATGCATCTTCATATACACTGAAAGGTTCATCTTAAACATAGATTGGTACGGAGATGCATCTTCATATACACATCAAATTTATATCGAGATGCATCTCTATAACCAGACAAGACAATAAATGTTAGGTTTGTTTTATTGATACTTAGATGAAATTGACGATATAGTAAAGGTATACTATAATGAAAATTAAACCATACAATCGATATATAAAAAATGACATATATAAATTGAGATGGTCAAAGAAAGTCATTAACCGAAATACACAATGAAGTCGAAATACACAATGAAATTGAAATCCCTTGTGTTCTGACGATGCCTCGTGTACATCAGTGCCTCTCGTGCTTCCCTCGTCATGGCATCTAAAATGTCCCTCACCTTAGAGTCATATGGAAAGAGACATCTGTCAATACCCGCCTACCTAATCTCCATAATACAACGACATCTAGGTAACACATCATGAGCATGATCTACCCTAACATGCTCCTTCTCTAGTATCTTCTAATGAGTTAGCCTAGGTGGATCTCCTAGAGCATCCTCTATCATATATGGATGTGACACCCTGAAGAACCACCGGATGTACCCGTCTACGTAGCTCTAGTCGCTCTCAGCTAAGGTACTTTGTACCTCCTCCGGTACCAGGTGATTAAAATAATCATCAAACATAATATCCATATCTCTACGTGGTATAACGGGAGGAGCATAGACAACAGGGTGTCTGAGAATAAATTGTATGTAGCTGAACTTCTGCATGACGCACTCAGGAAGATAAGGAAACATCAGACGTGAACCACAAGCCAACCATCTAGAGTATAATATTGTGTCGTCAAAGGGCCGCGTCTCACGGTGATCGACGTACGTATGAAAGTGTATATCCTTTGCTACCAAGAAGTTAAGACACACTATGAATGAATTTGTCGTCTGGATCCCTTTAAGCGGGGCGAATGTAGAAGCATGTGGTATATCATCAGTATAGGTCGGTACACACTATCATCCGGAGATGCGTGGTAAGTGTTAGAGGATCTAAGCTTGAAAAATGTTGGAACACACGAATCATTAGTAAGGACGTTGCAAAAGTTTAATGAAACAACACAGAAACACTAAAAGACCAATAAATTTTACCGTCAATAGTGTGATGTTGCCTGTCACCTGTTTCGTCTTTCACACACAGCCTTCGGATAGCTTAGAGTACAAATAGATCAAACAAGTAGCCTCCGATTGTACTCATGAATTCGCTTAAAGTCCTCGAAGTATCGTGGATAGATGACATTCATATAAGCAACACTATTGTCCATAAAAATGACAGTGCCAACAAAATATTACATGTATGCTCTCATAGCATATGCTTTATGCTACTCCATCTGCTCGTCATCACCAGTAGCCTGATATGCTCTAACTAGCTCATATGTATATACTCTTTCCAAGAATCGAAACCTAGCATGGCACCCTCGAGTGGCTTCAAACTCCCTCATAGAAGCCTATAAGTAAAGTCCCGGATAGCCTACCATTAACTCGAGTGCTTCATCTCTGTTAATCCTCTCATGATCTAAAAGTTTCCTTCTAATCAGAATATGCAACAGACACGAGACATCATCAAGTGTGATATACATCTCACCATATGATAGATGACATGATGACGTCTCTATGTGTCATCTCTCTACAAACACATTAAGCATCCAGTGGTTCATCGTAACATAACTGGTCTTGCAATAGTCCTTCATCTCAGAGAGCTGCAAAGCATCCTGAAACCACTGATCAATAGGTTGCTGCAAGCCAGTAAACTTTAGCCCATGGTTGATGAACTTCAGTGGATCACGGTTCTGCAGAAAAATAAATCATCATTAGAAGCTTTTAATATAATAACAAACATAATTTAAAAAGAATGAATCTGACTAATTTTACCTCTCTGCTCCAAATATGTCTGGCATTATGGTTTAGGTAAAAAAGGAAACAATGACAAGTCTAACGAGACTTCTCTAAACACCATGGGTGTCTCTACTGCCTCCTCGACCTAAGGTATCTCGGGTACCTCTGATGCCTCTAGTACCTCTAGTGAATGTGGTACATCTAATGACTGGGTGCCTCTGCTGCCTGAGTATGTGAAACTTGTCGCCTACGGAAAGATGGAAGCAGTGATGCATGACTAGGTGACACCTGTCTCATATGGAAAGAAGAATACGAAGACACATGAGTCCCAGAAGTCGATGTCTCCCATCAACCAGGCTAGAAATAACAAGAGCCTACGATGTTTGACTCTTTTCCTTTCGAACAGATGCATGATGTGCAATTTTGTCGTACCTCAATTTGTCTTCTATCAGCCATAATGCCTGTAAATAAACGACACAAGCGTCACACAATGACTACAAGCAAGAAAAGCAAAAAAAAATTGTCGAATGATAAACTACAAGCACACATCTCCAATTCCTGAGAATCAAAATGTTAAAACTATGGAGAAGCATCCCTAGATTTTCCTGCAACTCACACATTCGTCAATGACACTAATGCAGACCATCAAAACACTAAAAATAATGCATTGATAAATACTTTTACCTATCAAATACGTTTCTCATTATGTATAAACTAGCATGCATGCAAAAACTCCATTTCATAACATAATCATCAATTCCTACAAATTTATACAAAAACTCAAAATTTTAAAAACTGTAAATTTACTTTAGTGTTGAATAAGTTTTTTTATGTACTTGATGTTGATGGAAGAAGTTTTAAATTTGGTTGGTTAAATTTGCAAGAATGTGAGTTGAGAGATTTTAAGAAAAATATTAAGTTGTTTTTTTAGATGTGAAAAAGGAGAATGAATTATGACGTGTTTTTGAACAAATAGTGTCGCATCTCTATAATATACATGAAAATACATCTTCATAGTTTTTTTTAACATTCACTTAGGATCTGATTCAAAAATCTATTAAGTTATAATGCGTCAGAACATACATATTCAAAATTTGATAGTATTTTTATATTTTTTCGTGGTGTGATAATAATTCATAAGATGCATTAAAAAGTCTCCTAAATTTAAGTAAAGTAGAAAGCTCATATAAAAAATAGTTTAAACGATCCTTCAACTAACAAAAAAAACATTATAAGCCAATTAAAAAGCATTGCGAGGCAATAAGAAAATATTAGTTCCAATCACATCTATTTATCTATCTAACTCGGTATAAAGCTTATTCACCATCAAAGAGATGGTTTGTCCTGTTCTGTGATACAGAGTTGGTCTTATAAACGACTCACAGAACTACTCATAAAAATATCTAGTGTTCAATGATATAATAGTACCAAATTAACTTTATTTTTTCCTACTTCTTACATATACCAACCACGTTAAAATCTCTTCCCATTGTCTATTGGATTGAACACATACTATTTGAACATACCAACTATTTGAACATGACTAAGAACGCATAACTGAGCTCCTTGTGCTAAAAAAAGGGCAACACAAAAAGTTCCTGTAAATTTAGTTGCACTCGGTTTAGCAGGATGCCAAACTCACAAGTTATGAACCTTTTCAAGAATAAAACCGCGGAGGGTGATAAAAGGTCGAAATAATTTGAATGGTAACCTAAATAAAGCGATATTAGCAGGCCTGCAATACACGACGGTATTCTCCCAACGCCCATATGGGGAATATGCATCTGTATGCAGCATAAGTGATCATGCAATTCTTGTTGAAGACTCCCATTATTTCCTGAAATGATAAAATAGTAACATGATTTAAAATACATGCATTTGTAAAGAGGGATTAAAAGCAAAGTTATATGGTCTTCAACAATACCTCTTGCGGAAAGTCACCATTCTCCAATTGGGAATTTATCAAGCATACCGCTGCACGGTGCAGTGGTGTTGGATCTCTCTTTGCCTGTTTCATTTTATTGAAATTGATATCATTTTTATTCTTCTTCAACAGAATCATGATTAGATGTACGGGTGCAATCAAATGCAATGTGTTGACTAAGTATTCAATCATTTGTGAAAACGACTAATCATGTGACTGGTATAGAAACCCAGAATGTAGTGGCAAACAGCAAAGCAATTGTCATAATTCATGGTGGCAAGCTTGACAGAAAAGTAAAAAA
Source organism: Lathyrus sativus (assembly GCA_963859935.3). NCBI lineage: Eukaryota > Viridiplantae > Streptophyta > Magnoliopsida > Fabales > Fabaceae > Lathyrus > Lathyrus sativus. The sequence goes on from OZ012735.1 coordinate 665,092,197, forward strand.
GCCTTGATTATCATATACTAAGTCACTATCATGAATTAACCAACACTTGTATCATGTTTGAAGTTTAAAGATAGACTATTCGCCTCTAATCTCCCTGAATTATTTAGCCTATAGACTTTTGGTCTCTCTATACCTATAAATATTTTACTATCATGTATCTAGTCAACCCTCTGCACAATTGTTTTTTTTATTTTTCTCAAAACATGCCCAAATCACCGAAGACGAGACTCTACCAACTTTTACAATAGGAGCCAGTGTTATTGAATATCAGCAATGGCGGCGCCACAAGGGATACAGAAGTGGTCTTTGGACTGGCCGCAAAGGACTGCCATCTGTGATCAACAACATTGATAGGCGCTAGCTACCCTAGTTGTCTCTCAAATGATTGTATTCCTAATCCAAAATGTCTTGCGTAATATTCTTCTCTATGCCAAGCTTACTTGTTAGCTTTTTGCTGCTCAATATTCATACCCATCAACATTACAAGTCTTATGGCTGTGAAGAAGTTTGAGTTATATTTTTCTACCACTAACTATACTCAAACATGGCTCCATCTCATTAACCCTACTATTGTCTTCTAGTTGACATCTCCTATCTCCCCAACATTTTGTCCGGTAAGTTCAAGGTACTATAAACATGATACTTGTGGTATCATATGCCAGAACTTTTCTAATTATTCTTAAATCAATAAAAGTCGTGCCAATCCCACTTAGATCTCTCCACCAGTCCTCGTATCACATATATAGCTTCCATTGTTGATCTACTGGCCAAATAAATTTATGTGAAGTTGGTCTCCTCTTAATCTAGGTTCAATCTACCAAAGTTCCATAGATGACTCATGACATGAGTTTCATTCATCTATAGTTTCATCCAACAAATTATTCTCAGCCACACCTCTCATAAAGGATTTGAAATCTGTAAAACTAAATAGCATCTTAAAACAAATGAAAAATGTTGAAAATATTAGTACAATTAAATAATCATATCATTAATACCAATTTATTTAGCCAGAAACATCGGCACGTCTAAGCTATTTCATTAAATTGCAGAATGGTCCTTTGATTTAACCAGACTGTCAATATGACTAACTATCCTAAAACAAATAAAAAATGCTTTTGTGCAACATTAAACTAAATCAATATAGGGGGGCAGCACTACAAAAGTCGCAAAGTTTGCTTCATACCTGTTCAGCCTCAATGAGAGCCAGCATAGCCCACCCAGTGTTTACTACATGAGACCTGTTGCCTTCCAAATTTGAATACACCTGTACAGAGACATTGCTAAATAAGAGACTCGAGATAGCATTTACATAGTCAAATGTAATCAGATATTCTCACTCTAGTGTTATTTTGAAGATTTGGTGCAAAAGTACATTTCCTAGAACCAATTTCCTAAATACTCTTGGGTGTAGAGTGCTCGTTTAAATCAAACTGATATTCTATGAAAACAGTATAATTAATTAATCATTAAAAGGATAACGAAATACTAAATGAACTAAAGTTCTAGACAAATAATTAGATGCATAATCTTAAATATTCCTAAACGAAAGATGTCAATGTCCTAAACCGCATAACTATCAACGTGCGTGAAATATTCCTAAATGAAAGATGTCAATGTCCTAAACCGCATAACTACCAACGTGCGTGAAACTCTCCTCCAGAATGTAAAAGAATGTTATCTAAACAAGCCAGATCTAGCTGAAAAAAATATCCCGGCTATCCATGTAGCATTTGACACAGGACTGTACGTTCATTATACTAGGTAGCAATGAAATGGAGCTGTGGAAGAGCCAACATACTCATCGTCCATTAAGTAGGATATACAATGGTGGCAACCATGCGGGACAAAGGGAGTAGAAAAGTACAAAGAGGGATCAATTGTGATTATTTTAAGAAAAAAGAAACCAGAAGCTGACAAAAATTTAGGAGCTATAAGCAATAATTTCCCAATTTTGTGAGACTAAATATATTTAACCCAACTATGAAATTCAACTGCATAGGTATGAATGTCACTGGTTGAGATCTGCCTTCATGCCAAACATTCATTTGATGCAAAACTAGAAAGACAGTGGAGATACAATGCTGTTGGGATTAAAAATTAGGGTCACTGCTCAAGAAGAATCTTGACTTTCTAATTCTCCACTTATAGATGACTACCAAAGGGAGTGCCAAGCAAGACAAATTCAAATAATGGACACTGTATGGGATACACACAGATATGCCAAAACCACTGCTGTAACGGATCCAATATGTTGTGATGTGTCAAAGGAGTATCCAATTTCTTTTTAATTTAAAATAAAAAATTCCAAAACATTGCGATACGGCGTCGATGCGCCGCCGATACGTATCCGAGACCCCATGGATAAGGCAAGTTTATCTCATGACTTTCATTTTTCCTGTGCATGAATCAAACTTTCCCCTGCTCAATTACTTTTCTCTCAATTTTAATTACTTTTTATCTCTCCTATGAAATTTTTTATGCACCCATTTAATATTCTCTCACTTACCAATTTTCAAGATTGGTTTCTTTTTCTCATTATTTATTTACCAATTATCAGTTGTTGCAAAGTTATTTTCACATGTTAGTGGGTTACTTATTAGTTACTTATTAATATTATCAATTTTCAAGATTGTGATTCATCTACTAAGAGTGCATGACCACATGTTTATAAGTGGGGGCAATCCTCACCTTACAAACTGGTTTTTCGGATAATATGTGCTATGAGCATATGTTTATAAGTGGAGGCAATCGTCACCTTACAAACCGTTTTTTTAAGGATGAGTTAGGCCCAACCCAAAATCTAAGTTGTTAAAATATTATAAAATATTTATAATATTCTAAAAATAATATCCCACACTAGACCACTTTTGATCGAAAGGTTGGTAGAGAATATAGAGAAACTCACTTAAACGCGTAGTATCTTAAACATATCGTATCCTACATTTTTCAATGAGTGACATATTGCAATATCATATACGTATCGTATCCGACACCCATTTTGTGCTTCATCAAGTTTTCCTATTCTTACTTGTGCATACAATAGATTCTTGATTTAAATCCATTCTTAATTTTGAATACTTTTTAACACCCATATGCTTCAAATCATTGCGACTATGCTTGCATGTATGAGAGGTCATGAGAACATACAAGTTCCAAGGTATTAATTTTTTAGAAAATAACTTTGGTAAAAATAGATCAACAAACAGTTTTTTATTTATAGCTTCTGCAATATAAAAAGGAGATATTGACATTCGGAATGGAAATTTGACCTTGTTTTGACATGACAGATAACTTTCTGCCCAACCACCAGATGGGAGCTGCTTAGACAGCAGAAACTCACAAGCTTTACGGATGCTTAAACAATTACTGAAATTCTTTCCAGCAGCAATCAGCCCTTTTATCCCAAACCATGTGCCATAAGTAAAGCAAACTCCCCAAGAACCATACCTGTTAAGCAGTTTGAGTAGTTAGTGGTCACCTAAACCAAGTTCAATTCCAATCCGAAATTGAAACTGACAAAAATATGCTTTACACATAATATTAATAGAAATTATTATTAAAAAAGTGGTTTCCCAAAGGGGGAGCAAACCATGAACCATCTGAAGCTTGAATTTTTTCAATAAAGGCAACAGCTTTTTCTATACAACGTTGTATTTCTTCTCGACGATGCCCGGGATATAGTTTCCCAAAGGCTGCTAAAGCTTGAATTGCTGCTGAGGTACATTCCACGTAACTATAGAGCAAAGAATAAGGAAATACAAAAACAAAACAAAAATTAAAATTTGAAAGGATGGAGTGGATGTATGGAAGAGGTTAAACAACTGATATTCAACAAGTACTTGATAGCTTACGGATAATCAATAACGATGTCACCAAATGTTTCAGCAGGATTGATTATCTGACAATAGAGAAGGCATTACCAACATCAATATTGTGTATTAATGAATTAAGTTTAATACAAAAACACCTTAAAATTATCAGGATCAATAAGAACCCTGATCTGAAATGTAATGAAACCATAAAAGATTCGTTCTTAAATAGTGATTCAACATTTAGCCACTTTTGTAGCATCAATCCAAAACTCGTGCTTGACAAACTGACAATGAATGAATAAAAGTAGTTGTGGTTCTAATCAAAGTTAGTTCATTTCCACTTTTTAATGATAATTGATATGTAGCCAAACTTCAAGTGAAATCAAAGGATGGGAGATTATACTTAAAACTTACCTACGAGGTAAGACATTTCACGACATATAAAGGGAGCTCAAGGAGCGTTGCTTTTAAATTAAAAGATTGAAACAAAAACAAAGTATATATTTTGTTCTTTCTAAAACATGTGCCCTATGCCATCATATGCTTCACATTTCAAATCAGATAAACATAAACAAATGATAACAGGCCTATTAATGAGAGAAGGCTACCTCCAACCAGGTATAAGATCGTGTGAGCTCATATGTTGCAAGGCCACCATTTTCATTCTGCAATGATTGGAAAAGACAAATACATTTTACACATAAACTTAGTATTATGCAAATCAAATTGATAATCATCTCAAGTTGCAGTTAAAACTAATTAACCTTTTTATAAGAATTAACACTATACTTATTAATATTTTATAGGAAAAATTGTTCCTTCAGTCCTTTAACTTATTTTATCGTACTGGATTAGTCTTTCATTTTTCTTTCTCAAGTAGGTTCTTTAACTCTCGCAATGTGAGTGCCAGACCTTTTTTTCATTTTTGTTTCTCAATTAAAAAAAAAAAGTTTATGTGGCTGTAATTGTGCATGCGTGTCTGTTATAATTTGCTTATGCGGAGACATATACTTGTTGAGTCATTATTTTAATTAATTTTTCATTTAAAAAAAAAAAGAAGCAGAAGACATGGGATCTCCTCTTTAACAGAAAATCAAGGTTCTTCAAAAAGCCTGGAAATTCCATCCATCAGAATATTAAAGGAAGTGTCTAGTGATTTAAGTGATGAGAAAGGTGAAGGTGGTGATAAAAAGAAGGCTGAGGTTCCACCATAAAGAAACTGTTTGGGTAAAAAGGATTCAAATGACAATGAGGGAAGGCCTTTAAAAAATAGAGGTGGGGGCATTCTTGGTCTTTTCTATTCAAAGATACTGCAAGCAAAGGAAAAGGTTTGATAAAAGTCCTCTGATGCTTTTTCCTGTGGTTGAACAGAGTAGCTTGGTTTGTTATATAAAAAAAAGAGTCGTTTGGTTTGTTCTATAATGGCAAATATCTAGTTTAAAGGTTGAGATATACCCGCAAACGTTTTTCTGGATTTACAAATTGATATTTATAGGTTTCTTGAAGAACACCAATTCATGATAAGTATGGTCGGAACCAATAGCATAAATAATCACCATGATTTATTTTCTAGGTCAAGCATTCAGATAATATGATTTGAATCATGAGGAATCTAGCTACCTGTAATGAGAGAATAACATTTACAGCATCATATAATCTCTTTGCATCCAATGGTTCACCAACAATCTCAGGTGAAATTTTAGATAGCAATAGAGCAGCCTGAAAAATGAAAATAGAAGTTAAAATAAAATAAAGAATCAAATAAACAAGTCTAGGTTTTTCAGAAATAATTACTTTCAGTCCTTCTGCTGTGCAGTCAGATATTGGCCATCCATGGTCTGCAGTTGAAAAAGGCCAAGCACCTTTTGAAATGTGACGGTACCATTTATCAAGATCCCCCGGACAATCTTCCGAAACCTTTTAAGAAAGAGAAGAGGAGATTCTGGTCAACACAGGCAAATCAATGTAACTTCTAATGATAAATAAAAACAATTACCTGTGAATTCTTAATGAATGCATGAGCCTTTTTTAGAGTTGGACCAAATTCGTCAATTAGGTTAGTTGAAATAATTGCTTGTGCTGCAAATGCAGTATCCCATAGTTGACTTCCATTGTAGCCCTGCAAACAGAAGTGGTTATGCATAAATTTGTAGTATTAATTTATTTTATTAGACTTTAACTTAGAAAAGCTTGATTATGCTGTGACACTGGTTCCACATAATCATAGCAAGACAACAGTTATGTTCAATTAAATAAAAAAATCACTAGATAACTCCAGCAAAGGGAAAATAAGTTGACTTGTATGTTGACCTGCATTTTCATGCCATCTTCAGCAACCCATAGATAATCATAGATCCTGGGAAGATGCAACTTGAAAGCCTCTGAATTTGGATCTTCCACCCAGCAGCAAAGCATATTTAACACCTAATAATAAACATTGGGAATAACAATAACTAATTAGTATTAGTATTTCTTAGCATCCTAATGGTTTGGCTGGAAACATAAAAAAAATATAAGTGGAACATCATGAAAGGGAAGCTCACACATCCAAATAAAAAGTATAATTAAAACAGTAAAAGTAAATAAAGGAGGTCAAGTAAATAAATGGTCAGCACTCAATGAAGGAAAACTAGCACCATTGAACAGTATGTTAATTTTCTTATTCTCCTTCTCAAAGAATGGAAAGTAATAGACAATGAATAGTTGAAGGGACTTCCATAGAAGCTTGCCCCCTCTCAAGAGTTACCTTATTTACAGGACCTATGCAAATATAACGAGTGTTCTCATCTTCATAATGTATATGCTCAATTGCATTCTTGATAGCCTTTTCTCTCAACTTTTTGCCAGGCCAATTCATGAAAACAGGCTCAACAAACTTGTGTAGAGTTGCCCAAAGAATATCTTGCACGAGCGGATGAGGATAATACAAGTCTTCCTGCACAACAACAAAGGTAATTCTTTTGTAACTCTTATTTAACTCTAGCTCAACTAAATAGATACTTGAATAGTAAAGAAATTTAATGCCAAGTCCAATTTTGTTAGAGATGTGAAATTATTCCTGAGTATTCACTTATAGCTCAAGCTTTTGGAAGAGTTAGTCCATGACATTGTATCAAAGCCCCAAATGAACAAGTGAGCAACGCTTTAATCATGAATGCCCAAATTATTCTAAATAAATGTCACTATTAAGTGTAAGTATTGTCCCACTTGCAAGCTTAAAGGGCTATTCATAAGAGAGCGAATTAGAGATACAAAATCTTTTGTGAATGTTTTCACTAAACAGCTTAAGCTTTAGAGCAAGTTGGTCAGTGACAGTAGATGCAATTGTTTGGAGTGATGAATGGTTACAGAGGGCGCAACTTTTATACCAAGGATATGACTGCCATCGAAATGAAATAGAAATCTTAGTAATGAGTTGGTTGTGCAGTAGAAAAACAAAGTAATGTATGAGAATGTGGTAATAGCAACAACATTCAGGTTCAGCCTATTCTAGTTGGCCCTCATAAATAATAAAATCCAGGTGAAACTATATATATTTAAGGTTTTCATTGGAGCAGTTAAGCAATTTCACTAACCTTTGCACACAAATTGCGAGCTGCACACAAATTGCGAGCGTGATTCCAGTCTATATCATGGTATGGAACGGTAAAAAGCTCTTTCCTCAAAGATAATACTATCGGTGTGATTGGACCAACAAACCTCTTGCCATACAAGTAGGACATTGGCAAATAGACCATCCGGCAGTGACACCACATCCTTCCTGTAATGGGTAAAATGTAATTTATTTTCTGTCGTAAGTAAAAAATGAAAGGTATAGCAAACAATGTTTAAGACAAATAAAGATAACCAATTTAACAATAAATTAGTTTATATGAATATCAAGTAAAAGCATATGCTACATGAAGTCACAAAAAAATGTACTTCTTGTGAAGGCAGTATTTCTTGTTTCCCTAGAAAATAAAATTACACATCAAATGATAAATGGTTCCTTCGATGATTGAATAACAAAAAATTATTTTGCATCTTAGTTGGGTTTGCTACATAGAGCAAACAATGGTGGTATAATTCCCTGCCAAGGCACAAAAGTTTATTTAATAAATCCTTGCAGTTGGCACACATTTAAGTAAGCCACCTTGTTAGGCCTAAAATCGACATAATTTTTCATCACCAATGCACTTGAGTTTCTTTATTAAGTTGACAGAACTTTATCAGCGTCCTTATTCCATAAAAGAATCATTCTTTTAAATTTGCCTGATTTGGGAGGGAAATGTTTCAATTTCAAACAATGATGCATAAGCTGATCTTGTTGATCAGAACATTTACCCAATTGTAGAAATATTAACAAGAAATAGAAGCACTCAAATGTAAAGGATGGAAGTTTCTTTTGAACAGAATAAATAATTATAAAAAAATTACGATAAAAAAAGTTCTTGAAAAAAATAATTTATAACTTAATAAACAACTCTAAATGATCCGAACTAGGATCTCTTATTGTTGCTAGCGGTGCAGTATGACTCATATACCAATATTAACCACTGAAGTGGCTAGTATTTTGAACTCTAGATTCCTTCTATGTAATAATATTCTGTAACTTATATGTTCCCTCTAAGCAAGTTAAAATGGAAGGAGCAAGAACCTGGATGAACTGGAAGCGCGTATGGAAGGAGCCATATTTCAGGAGGCAGGGGATTATTTCCAGACCACTCAAACACTCCAAGTACCTACCAACAATGAGATTAGAAATAAATAAACCATAACACCATGTCTATTAATAAAATCATCAAAATAAGGCTAGGATCTTAACTGATAGCCACATTTTCCCCCACGATGTTATATGAGTAGCACCACCATGCTCAAGAATCCAGTCACGTCCCTTCTCCATATCCCCTTCTCCATCATTAGGTCCCTCCCCTAGCAATCTTAGAGTAACATAACACAAGACAGAGCCAAACATTGTGCTTGGACCTTCAATATGCAAACCCCACCCACCATCCTTGTTCTGCAATTAGATTTAACTAATTAGAAAAAACTGTAGATTAGTGTGAAAGATAGAGTGAACCTCTTACCTGATGATTATAGAGGTAGCGACGCATTTCCTTTCTATGCTCGTCTGTCAAGACTGCATTCAAAGCCCCGGTGACAGACAGAGTAATAACCTGTTTAATTATAGAGTTCTTGTCATTATCAAATATCAATGGAAAGTGAAAACAAAAACTAAATGAAAACATCCAAATTTTGAAAGCAATGACTGTGATACGAGAACATCGGAAGAATATTACCAATCCAGGCATGAGAAACATGGGACCTCCATAATCTCCCGGCCAGTGTCCATCATGACTCTGGATAGTCGAATAGAAATTCAATCCCCTTCTTAATGTTGTTGCAACAGCCTCTTCCGTTACATCCTCAACATCTTTGACTTTCACTTTAGGTAAAACTTCCTTCATCGGGTTCTCTTTGGCAAACTACATTGTTTTAAACCGAAAAAGAAATCAAAATCACAGAAACTTAGAAATCCCTAGTAAAACACTGAATATGAATGGAATTGAAAGTAAGGAAATGAAATATGAAAACCTGAAGGCGCATGAGTAGATCATCACTGTGTTTGTGAGTGAAGCGATTATCGTGGAAATTGCGGCGAGCGATTTCGATATCGTCGAGATCTTGCGGCGATCCGGAATGAGGATCGAACTCCCACACCTGTCTTCCGACGTGGTTGTTCAATGTCCGAAGCCATGGAGTACCTCCTTCCGCAACCTTGAGCTTCCACATTTTTGTAACAAACTGTATTACTGTGTAAAATAAAGTGAGGAGTAACGAACCTGTATGTGTGTGAAGTAGATTTAGGTGTTATATGAGAGTTGAGTTGAGAGAGTGTGTGGATTGATCAGTGCCAGATGGAATGGGGCGAATGGGGACGGACCGACGGAGCACGCCAAGTGCCTAGCTGGCTCAAAAACATTCACATTTATTGCGGATGAAAATACTCGTGACATGTCAGGAGGATACATTCATGGTAAATATATTTTCTGAAAAAGATACTCAATTTTATGACATTACCACTAAAAAAGTACACTCCTTTTATCGCATCAACTTGTATTCTTGCTTTAACATGTCAATGTTTACCAAAAGTAGATGGTAAGGAACACTAGATCCAAATACGTAAGCTTGAATTTGTGATATTTAGACAGTGACTTTGAATCATTAAATTATTTCATCTTAAAAACAAAATTCAATTTATTTTTTCCTATTCCAATAATATTAAGTTTATTATTTTTTTTATATAGTAAATTATATTTCTTATTTGATATTTGTTGTGTGGTGTCTTAAAATTTTTTCTATTCCAAATGAGCATTATGGATTTGTTTTTCCGTGTGTCTGCTGCAAGCCTAGCAAAGATGTGAGACGAGTGTTATAATTTTTTTTGGAATTTTAATTTTGTCTCATTAGTGAGGTGTATAGACTAAGAGGTTGGTGTTTGGAGAATCTGAGGTGCCTTAGCAAGATTTGAGACAGTGTTATTTTGGATTTTCGATATTGAATATAAATGGCAAATAAGACATACGTATGTAGTGAGAGTTTGAAGTGGAAACATGGTAGATTGGAACCATGAAAGAGGTTGATTTATGTATGTTGAAAGGTAACGTAGGAGTGGTGGTCGAAATTGTGTAAAGTCAAACGATGTTGGTAGAGTCTTTGGACTTATTGAAATTTTCAAATGTTTTAGTTGGTTATTTTGCCTAATCGAAATAATGAGAATTGGATAAGATCAGGTGATTATTCGAAGACACGTGGAAGTCCGTCGAAGACAAGAATTGCATGGAAGTAAAACGTGTCGTGATGTGTTTAGTCGACCGTTGTATGTAGTTATTCTAGACTAATGTATAAGGAGACGTTTGCTTATGTTGTAAGAGTCTGCAATTATACTCAAATTTCTATATATTCAAAGTATTTGTGTGTTTGAGAAACGAGTGAGAAAATGTACGTATGCGTTCCACATTTATGAACTTTATGTATTTTACATTCAAGTCTTTCTGCATTTACATTGCATTTTGATTTCAGTCAGTATTTCAATTTCACTCAGTTTACTTTCAGTTATTTTGATCTGACCTGATCAGAAGGGGATCACGGGCTGGCCACACTCTGTTGGACTGCTGCTTGCTCGTCGGTGATGAGGAAGAGAAGGGGGTGCACCTGCAAAGCACTCTGATGCCAAAGTGAGAAGTTGGGCAGAGCGATGGCGAAGTACACAAAAGGGGTAAGAAGTGTGTTACCTGACCCTCTTGAGGAAGAGGGTATTTATAGAGAGACCTCAGCGCTGGGCCAACGGTCATTTGAGGTGGGCTGGTTGACCAGGCCCAACCCTAATGACTGCTAGGGCTTACGTGGCGTAGTGAAGACCAGGACGTGGTCTTCGCCCTAGTCCAATTGCTCCTAGATCTCCGGAAAGTGGGTTTGACCTGCTCTTTCGGAGGTGGGCAGTTGGTTGATGACGTGTCCTCGCGGAGGGGAGCACGTGGAGAACGTGCGCCGGGCACGTTGTTCTCCCCGCGGAGGGGAGCTCGCGAGGTTGGGGAGGAACCAAGGCCTCGCTTCGATGCGCCGGGGTGTGTCCTGTTCGACCGATAAGAGGGGACGTCGAGATGCTGTTGGATGCGTCGCCTGTGTCCGGTGGCGTGCTCCGCCCGTCCTGCAGGGCGCGCGTGCCCGGCGTGGCCAATTCACTTAGTGGGTCGTGCGTGGTATTGGGCTGGACCGAGGTCGGGCCCAGACCGGAACATGAGCCCCCCAAGTCGAAGCTCTAGGAAAGAGCGAGGACTTAAGGTCGTCGTGTCGGGGAGAGAGGTAGCGAAACGGGAGGTTCGTCGGGGTTCGTGCGCGGTGGAACGGGCGCTCGCGCGGGGATCCCCGGTCGCCGGCGGAGCGGGGTGAAAGCAGGTGAAGGGACGCGACTGTCAGGTTGCCGCCACGTGTCGCGCGTTAAGCGGTCGTAGGGGCGGCTACCCTATGTCATTAATGAGCCTAGTGTCGCTTCGAATCCCGCACCGGGTTATAAATATGGGGGTCCCCGCTCATTTTTCTACTTTTCACTTTGCTGTTTTACCTGCGAAGCTCTGAGATCCTTACCCGTCCGCCGTTGCCGTCGATCGCCGCCGCACCGTTTGGTTCTTCCTCCCGTTCGCCGCCGTTACAAGTGAGTTTTTCTTTATCTTCTCCTTTTATTTCCGCCGCTTGATTAGAATGTGTGGTCGGGGCATGATGAATGCCCCGAGGAGGGACGCAAGATCCGCCGTATCTGGCGATTTTCTGATGAATGCCCCGGGGAGAGTCGTTGTTCCGATGAATGTCCCGAGGACGGGGGCTATCTCCGATGAATGCCCCGGGGACGCGCGCTTTTTCCGATAAACATCCCGCGGAGGGATGGTGGGTTGGCCCTGAGACGCCCCGAGGAGGATCGGCGGGGAGCGCCTGTTTGCTCGCTGTTCTCTGGCCTTTGTCGCCCTTTCACTTGACCTGCGGTGGAAGGGTGGATTTGATCTTGGCTATCGAATTCACCGTTGTCCTCTGCTTTTCAGGTGTAGATGTCGGCCTTGGTACCGGGGACGATGGTCGAAGATAACGAACCCGAGGTCCCGAATTTTGACGAGCGCGTCGCCCCGGTCGAGGAATGGGTGGCCGAAGAGCCGCTGTCCACCCCGTCCTGCTTCGTGGCCGATGCGTCCGACGTCTATGCCACCGTCGAGGACACGCTTGTCGGAGAGCCGCAACATTGGCAGGTGTACCGCCCGAAGGAGCACCATCGCATCTGCTCGCAATATGGGCGGCGGATGTTCCCCATGCACGAGTTCTACTTCAAAGAGGCTCGGCTCAGGTTGTCGTTCTCCGCCTTTCATCTGGGGCTCTTCGATTGGCTACGCTTGGCCCCGTCCCAACTGCACCCCAACGCCCTGGCCTTTATTCGTGCCTTCGAGGTGGTGTGCTTCTATCTCGAGGTGGAGCCCACGGTACCGCTGTTTTTCCGCATCTTCCACTTACAGCGGCAGTCGGTGAACGGCCGTCAGGGATGAGTCTCGTTCAAGCAGTCGACCAAGCTCTTCAAGACGTACAACGATTCCGTTAAAGATTTCAAAGGTCGGTTCTTCCTCGTTAAACCGATCACTCAGCAAGGCTCGGATACTCTTTTTGCCGAGGGCGAGCGAATGGTAGACGGCCAGCGGTTCCTCGCGTGGCTTCCCAAGATACATCTGTTATGGACCGCAGAGCACTTCAACCGTGGCACGGATAGGTATATCGTACGAGCGGGGACCCTCGACGAGAGAGATATGGCCGCTTATTTGAAAATAGTTGCTTTTGTGCAGGCTCTTCCCCCGTCGAAGTTGGTGACGCCCGATGGTTGGTACATCCTCGACGCGCAGGGGAACGTGCGAACCAAGAAGCGGGTGATTAACACTAAGACCCTGCTCGGTTGCGCCACTGGGGCGGCCGCTTTGGATTATCTAGGTAGGGATGCTCTTTTTTCCCCGTGGTCGGGTTTTCTGGCCGTTGCTAACTCTTTCTTTGTTTTTGCATCGAACATGTCTTCTGTCGAGGAGCGAGTGAAGATGCTGCGCGCTTCCAGGAATGCCGTGGTCCCGAAGACGCGGGTGGGTCAATTGGTTGTACAGGAGGCTGTGACGCTGGGAGGGCAGAGTTCGTCTTCTTCGCCTCAAGGGAGTCAGTCTCCTACGTCTCAGGGAGCAGCGAAAATGCCGAGATCCGAGGAGCCCAGGGGTTTGATCGATCTGACGACCGGCTCGGCCGAGGAGGGTTACGTCGTCCCGCCTTGCCATCAGCATCCGGGCTATTTTCATGGTGCTCGATCTCCTACCGTCTCTGCTGGGGAGGTGAAGGTTGTCCGCGAGGCCGGTCGAGAATCTCGTCGACGTATCCTGGCGGAGGATTTGGCTGCGATGATGCGAACGTTCACGACGGCCCTTGTGCTGAACAAGGAGGGCTGCTCCGTTGCCGAGTTGTCCAAATTGCAGGGGGGCCTTACCTTTATGCAGTCGCGTCTGGCCAAGCTTACTGAGGAGCTGGAGAAGAGTCAGAAAGATGTTGCTGACCAGCGCAAACGAGCGGAGGGCGCTGAGGGGAAAGTGACCTCGCTGGAGGAGAAGCTGGGGGCGGCAACGGTCGAGGTGCAGGCGCTGAAAGTTCGTATGGAAGTCCTGGACAGCGCGCTTCGTCCGGCCGAGGACGAGACAGAGGAAGACCAGCGGTCGATCACCCGTGTCGATTTTGATTGCCTGGATTCGGGTGCTGGAAGGTGATTGTTTGGAGGCCGTCGAGGTCGGGTTCAAGAGCGCTGTCACGCAGATCCAAGTTGTCAACCCCGGCGTCGCGCTGGTCGTGGATGGGATCGGGCCGTATCACGAGATCGTCGGAGGGAAGGTGGTCGACCCCGAGCTTGTCGTTCCCGAGGAGGTCCTCGTGGTTGCTGATCAGGAGGGTGAAGTAGCATAGGTTGTCGGGCCTGCGTGCACGTTGTTTTTATGGCCTGCGTGCCGATATTTTGTGACTTGTCTTTCTTTGGGCCTGCGTGCCCTATTTGTGTAATATTAACTACTGGGCTGGTGCCCGCTTTTGCTTAATATATATATTTTTGTGAATTTTCTAAGTGTGTGCTCGGTATTCGCATGATGTTTATGCTCGATTTTCGTATTTGTTTGTTTACTTGAATGATGTTTGATGTGCATGCCTCGATATGCTCTGGGCCTGTCCGGTTGTTAGCTCGACAAACTTGTTACCGGTGGTGAAGGGAACCGGCCGGTTTGGCCGGCGGAGTGGCCGGGCCATTTCGAGGGTAGTTCTCCCCGTGGCGTGAACGTCCCATCGCGAGCTGGGTGTCTTGCCGATTTTGGTACGGCAGCGAGGAGTCTCGGTCGAGGTGTTCCCTGCCGAGCAAGGTCGTCTGCCCGCACACACAAGAGGCAGGGCTTGCTTTTCTCTGGTCGCTAGTGGACGCGTGGGAATGCGGTGGTACCATGTCTCCCCCCCAGTGGCCGGGACGATGGGTCGTCGCGGGCAATGTTCTAACTATAGTACCGCTTAAGCTTCGCGGCGTTCCAAGGTCGAGCTAGTTGTTCACCGTGCAGGTTTTCGAGGTAATAGGCCCCGTGATCCGTTTTGTCCCGGACTCGGTAAGGGCCTTCCCAATTTGCAGCCAGCTTGTCCTCGTGGGAGTCTTTCTGGTTTCTGCGTAGAACTAAGTCGCCTGTTTGAAAGTCGCGTTTTAGGACTTTGCTGTTGTGGCGAAGTGTGACTTGTTGTTTCAGCCGGGCTTCTCGGAGGGCTGCCCCTGAACGGATTTCCTCGACGAGGTCGAGCTCTTCTCGTAGGGTGTTGTCGTTGTCGTCGATGCCCAGGGGAGCTTCCGTTCGTCGGGATGGTTCGCGTATTTCGACGGGTATCACGGCCTCGGTTCCGTACGTGAGGCAAAATGGGGTTTCCCCCGTGGTTGAGTGGGGAGTGGTGCGGTATGCCCAGAGGACGTTGTGGAGTTCTTCGACCCATGCTCGCTTGGCATCGCCGAGTCGTCGTTTGAGTCCCCTGAGTATGACTCTGTTCGCTGATTCCGCCTGGCCGTTTGTCTGAGGGTGTTCGACCGAGGCAAAGTGGTGTTTGGTTCCGAGTTTGGTGACGAAGTCACAGAAGTTTTTGTCCGTGAACTGTGTGTCGTTGTCGGTAAAGATGGCGAGTGGGACCCCGAATCTGGCGAGGATGTTGCGTTTGTAGAATCGGAGTATGTTGTGGGCCGTAATTTTGGCCAGAGCTTCGGCCTCGATCCATTTGGTGAAGTAGTCGACGCCCACGATGAGGTACTTGTTTTGGTAGGATCCTAAGGGGAAGGGCCCGAGGATGTCCAGTCCCCACCAGGCGAATGGCCATGGAGATGAGAGGGATGTGAGGTCGGTTGGGGGTGCGAGGTGCATGTCCCCGTGTCGTTGACATTTGTCACATCGTTTGATGTGTTCCTTCGCGTCCGATTGCATTGATGGCCAGTAATAGCCTGCTCGTAGGGCCTTTCGTGCTAAGGATCTTCCGCTGAGGTGCTGCGCGTTGATGCCTTCGTGAATTTCCTCTAGAACGGCTGCGATCTGGGACTTATCTATGCATTTGAGGAGTGGAATTGCGAAGCCTCGGCGGTACAACCGTCCTTCGAGGAGAACGTACGAGCAGGCGCGTCGTCTGGTTGCGCTAGCCTCTCCAGGGTTGGCCGGTGTTGAGGTAGGCGTGGATCGGGGTCATCCAGCAGTCAGTATCCCCGACGATGTTGATGTCGAGGGGGGTAGTGGTCGGGCTGGTACTCGGTTGCGACAAGACTTCTTGGATGACCGACTTGTGGCCGCTTCGCTTTTTGGTGCTTGCCAGCTTGGACAGGACATCGGCGCGGGTGTTCTGCTCGCGGGGGACGTGTTGAATCTCTGCTGTGTCGAAACCTCGCAGTTTTTCGGTGATGAGCGCGAGGTATTCGACGAGGTTGTCATTCTTCGCTTGATATTCTCCTCGGACTTGCGAAGCGACTAGCTGGGAATCTGTGTAGATTCTGATGGCCTTGGCTCCCAGGTCGGATGTCAGGCGAAGGCCGGCCAGAAACGCTTCGTACTCGGCCTGGTTGTTGGTCGTCGGGAAGGCCAACGTGAGAGAGACTTCAATGAGGGTGCCTTCGTCGTTGTCGAGGACGATGCCGGCGCCGCTACCCGTGGAGTTGGAGGAGTCGTCCACAAAAATGGTCCAGATGTGGTTCCTGGCGGTGGGGCCGGGTGGTGGGGTCATCTCGGTGACGAAATCGGCCAAGGCTTGAGCTTTGATGGCGTGTCGGCCCTCATAGGTGATGTCGAACTCAGAGAGTTCTAGCGACCATTTCAGCATGCGCCCGGCCATGTCGGGGCGGCCGAGGAGCTGGCGGATGGGCTGATCGGTGCGAAGCACGATGGCGTGTGCGAGAAAATAATGCCGGAGTCGGCGCGCCGCTGTTACGAGGGCTAGGGCGACCTTCTCGATCAGCTGGTATCAGATTTCTGGGCCGTGGAGAGCTTTGCTAGTAAAGTAGATGGGCCTCTGGCCCTCCCCGGATTCGCTGACGAGGACGGCGCTGACGGCTTCGTTGGCCACGGCCAGATATAAGTATAGGGTTTCGCCCGTCACGGGACGCGTCAGCACTGGTGGTTCGGATAAGACGCGTTTGAGGTGGCAAAGGGCTTTCTCGCATTCTTCCGTCCATTCGAACTTGGTCTCCTTTCTGAGCAGTTTGAAGAATGGGAGGGCGTGCTGGGCCGACTTGGCAATGAACCGTGAAAGGGAGGCGAGCACGCCGTTGAGGGATTGGATGGCCTTCTTCGTGGTGGGCGTGGTGATATTGGAGAAGGCGTGGCATTTGTCCGAATTGGTTTCGATCCCCCATTCGGTCAAGTAGTAGCCGAGGAATTTACCGGCGCAGACGCCGAAGGTGCACTTCTCCGGGTTGAAACGCATGCGGCACGACCTTGCGGTCTCGAAGACCTTCCGGAGGTATGTCGTGTGGTCGTCCTCCGTGCCAGATTTGACGATCATGTCGTCCATGTATACTTCGAGCATGTCGCCGATTTTGTCGTGGAAGACACGGTTCATCATCCGCTGGTATGTGGCCCCGGCGTTTTTGAGGCCGAAGGGCATCACGTTATAATAGTAATTGCCCGATGCCGTCATGAAGGTTGTGGCCTGTTTATCGTGTTCGGCCATCGGGATCTGATTGTATCCTGAGTATGCGTCCATGAAGGAAAAGAGCTTGAAGCCCGCGGAGTTGTCGACGAGCTTGTCGATGTTGGGGAGGGGGTAGGCGTCCTTAGGACATGCCCGATTGAGATCAGTATAGTCAACACACATGCGTCATTTTCCATTATTCTTTTTAACGAGTACAACATTGGACAGCCAGGTTGAATACCGGGCTTCCGAAATAAAGTTTGCCTCTAGGAGGTCTTTTACAGCTTTTTCGGCTGCTGCCGATTTTCCGGGGGACTGACGACGCTGGCGTTGCACAATGGCCTTTGCGGCCGGGTTGATGGACAGCTGGTGGCAGGCGACCTCGGGGTCGAGTCCGGGCATTTCTGCGGCGCTCCAGGCGAAGAGGTCGGCGTTCTCGCAGAGGCAGGCTTGGAGATGTCGTTTCGCGAGGTCTGGGAGTCCGGCACCTATCCTCACGGTTCTGCTCGTGTCTTCCCCGAGAGGGATGAGTTCGAATTCTCTGTCCGGGATGGGGCACCCTGGGTGTGAGGGCTGCCCGTTGACTTCGCTGGTCTTCGTTTCATGGTCGAGCTCGTCGGTGAAGTGACTGTCGAGTTCCACTGATCCGACTAGCTTCGTTGGTTTGCCTTTTGGTGTTGTGTTTGGAGTTGTCCTCTTGGTCGCTGGAGCGATGGAGTCTAGGCCTTTCAGCGCGGCCTCGATGTCTCCGTTAAGGGTCACCACGACCCCCCGTCTTGTGTAGTATTTCATCTTCAGGTGGACGGTGGAGGGTACCGCGGTGAGTTCTGCTATCGTTGTCCTGCCCAGGATGCAGTTATAGAGGGATGGGCATTCGATGACTAAGAAGCGAATGCTGATTTCCCTAGCTGTTTCCTCTTCTCCGAAGGTAACTTTCAGTTCCACGTATCCCCAAGGTCTCTTCTTCGTCCCGTTGAACCCCTGAAGGTCGGAGCCTGCGTAGGGGGAAAGGTTGGATTCGTCGAGTCGGAGAGTTGTGAACAGGTGCGCGTACATGATGTCAACCGAGCTTCCTCCGTTGACGAGGAGGCGTCTGACGTCGAAGTTCGCCATCCGTGCACGTATGAGCAGGGGTATGTTGGAGTTGGGGGATCCCCCGGGGAGTTCCTCGAGGTAAAATGTGATCGGGTTGGATCGGCCTTGGAATTTCTCGAGCGTGCTCATTTTACCGGAGTTGTTTGCGATGAGTTCGTCGAATTTTTTCTTTACGGATCCTATGGACAGGCTCCTCGTGGCTCCATCAGAGATGACCATGGCTCTAGCGAAGTACTCCCATCGGCTGGTTGGTCGGACTGGCTCGTCGATTAGGTCGGGTTCTTCGGGAAGACCAAATTCTCTGCCTGCGAACCAATCCTCTGAGCGGTCGACACACAGTGCGACCTGGAGCCTGTTGTTGTCCTCTGGTGAGGGAAGTTCCTCGACCTTCTTGGCCTCTGGGGCCTCTTGCCTCGGTGGTTCGCCTCCTCGGGTATATCTCTTCAGGTGACCGTCTTTGATCAGGATTTCGATCGCGTCTTTGAGATGAATGCAATCTTCTATCATGTGCCCATGGCTCCTGTGGAATCGACAGTATTTCGACTTGTCCACGTTGGGTTTGGGGGGTGTTGGTCGCGGAAACCGGACACCTCCCTGTACGAATTCGGTTTTGGCGCATTCAGCCAGTATGCGCTCGCGGGAAGCGACTAAGGCCGTGTACTCTATGAATCGGACGGCAGGGCCGCGCGGTTCGCGTTGTTTGCGGGACTCGCGTGGGCGATCCTCGCGGCGGCGGTCCCCTCCCCGTCGATGGCTCGAGGCCCCATCGTCCCGGTGCCCGCGGGGGGCCTCCCGGTCTCGGGTGTCTCGAGCGGAGTTGGCCGCTTGTGTTTCTTCGAACCGGATATAATGCGCGGCTCTGTCGAGGAAATCTTTGAGGGATGTTGGCCGGTGTATGCCTACGGCCTCGTAGAACTTGGAGTCGTGGCGTAGGCCCTGTTCCATTAAGTAGTGCTTCATCTCGTCCGACGTCGTCACTTGCACTGCTTCTCGAGTGAATCTTTCGATGTACTTTTGGAGAGGTTCGTCGGGGCCCTGGATGATCGCCCCGAGGACGGCCTCCGTCTTCGGGTGGCGTCGGGACGCCGTAAAGTGTTTGGAGAACAGGTCCTTCAAGACTCTCCATGATGTAACTGATTCGGGCTCCAGAATTTTATACCAGGTCATGGCGCCTTTCCTCAGAGTCGTCGGGAAGAGCCTGTACTTGATAGCTCCCCGGACGTTTCGGTAGTCGAGCATGGCCTCGATGTCTTCTAGGTGATCGTCCGGGTCAGAGGTGCCGTCGTATGTCGACAACGTCGGTGGCTTCTCCATCCCTTGGGGTATGGGGGCAGCCATGATTTCTCGGGACAACGGGGTGCGGTAATCGTCCTCGTCGCTGGGTGTCGGGGATTGATGGGGAGACGAGCCGTTCAAAGTAGGGCCCTGGTTTCGAATTCTCGACCTCCTGCCTGAGTTTTCGCCTCGGGGATTCCCGGTCGGGATCGCCGCGGTACTTTGGTTCCTCTCGCGAACTTGTCTTGCTGGGGACCTGGTGCGTTCTCGCGCTACCTGTGCGCGGTGTCTCTCCAGCCGTGGCCGGCGATTTCTGGGTCGAGGGGAGGGACTCCTCGAGCCTCCGTTCTGGTCTTCCCGCGGGGGGTACCTCGGAGGGTCGCCGCGTTCCAATGCTCCAATTCTCGCGTTTTGCTGGGCCAGCACCTGGTTCGTCTGGTTGATGGCCGCGAAGAGGGCGGCCACCGTCGGGTCTGCTCCCGCCGGGATGGGAACGGGTTGGAATGCTGGAGGGCCTGGGGGCCGGTGGTCGGCCTGAAGGGGCCGCTCTGCGGATGACGGCGAGGCAATTTGGCCGTCCCTCTCATTGGTTTTCGCCGGACGCGTCGTTTCCATCTGTTTGTTTCCGTTGGTGGTGACGTTGAGCGCGAGGTCATGCGGAGTGCCATCGCGGTGTGGGCTAGCCATGATCGTGGAGTGTTGGTGAAACTTTGGTTTTCTGCTCGGAGTAACGGGGAAGTTTCCGTTCCCACAAACGGCACCACTGTTCTGACCTGATCAGAAGGGGATCACGGGCTGGCCACACTCTGTTGGACTGCTGCTTGCTCGTTGGTGATGAGGAAGAGAAAGGGGTGTACCTGCAAAGCACTTCGATGCCAAAGTGAGAAGTTGGGCAGAGCGATGGCGAAGTACAGAAAAGGGGTAAGAAGTGTGTTACCTGACCCTCTTGAGGAAGAGGGTATTTATAGAGAGACCCCAGCGCTGGGCCAACGGTCATTTGAGGTGGGCTGGATGACCAGGCCCAACCCTAATCACTGCTAGGCTTACGTGGCGTAGTGAAGACCAGGACGCGGTCTTCGCCCTAGTCCAACTGCTCCTAGATCTCCAGAAAGTGGGTTTGACCTGCTCTTTCGGAGGTGGGCAGTTGGTTGATGACGTGTCCCCGCGGAGGGGAGCACGTGGAGAATGTGCGCCGGGCACGTTGTCCTCCCCGCGGAGGGGAGCTCGCAAGGTTGGGGAGGAACCAAGGCCTCGCTTCGATGCGCCGGGGTGTGTCCTGTTCGGCCGATAAGAAGGAACGTCGAGATGCTGTTGAATGCGTCGCCTGTGTCCGGTGGCGTGCTCGGCCCGTCCTGCAGGGCGCGCGTGCCCGACGTGGCCAATTCACTTAGTGGGCCGTGCATGGTATTGGGTTAGAGCGAGGTCGGGCCCATACCGGAACATATTTTATTTTCAAAAACCTTTTACATAAGTTTAGACAAGTTTAAATTATTATCTTTCAAACATTGTGTTTCGATCTCTAAAATAACAGGTGTCTAAAGATTATGATTCACACAACAATGTTCTGCGATATTTTCAAATTTAATCCCTTAAGTATTAATAGAAACTTGTTTTGTTTACCACATTTTCAACTAAACAAATTGGCACACTCAGTGGGACATTTTGTGTGAATTTTACTTTTCATTTTGAAAAAAAATATTACCTTAAAGTTCTTCATTTCACTAACTTCTCATCATGTGAGTGTGCGTGAGACTAAGAAGTGATAAAATAACCAAGAGAGAAGTTAGGAAACCTGTGAGGAAATACGTTAAGAGAACGACAATTCTCAGAAAGAACAATGGAGAACAGTCTTCTAATAGCATCGGGGCAGTCATAGTCACTGCGACTTCGACTGAGTCAATCCCTTTTATTGCTAGCACGACGGTCGTACTTTCAACCACAGTTGTGCCATCAATTGTGCAAGAAAGGACGATGGTTTCCCCTTTAGTAACCCAATGTCACCCAATGACTCCTAGACCAATTATGGTGCCAGAATTTTGGCCTTTCGCCACAAGTTTTACAATGCCATGGCACGACGTGAACAACCTTTTGGGATGCCAACATCAATGAAAGAGTAATTCGTCGACGTTTGTTGAAAACGCTGCAAACACATATTCACCAATCTTGGCATCTGGCTCGGCCATTGGTAAACAGGGTCGAACCATGACACCCCAGATGGGGATGGGATTTGGTTCCTAGACAATGCCAACGTTTATGACGAATTTAGTAATGGCTATGAGACATCAGATGGATGAGAGTAACTATGATATGGTTAATACTCTTACCCAATAAATGGGTACTATATTTAACCATTTGAATCAAAATACGAATAGAGTTACCAATAGTTAGTAACTCAAATGAATCAAATCGCTGATTTTTTTGGCTCTCCACCAGCGCAAGTTCGGCTCATTGTAAAACCTTATGTCGCCATGTATGTTTTAAATGAAAGAGTAGTCTTGGAGGAAAATACAGTAAACCAGGGGCAACAATTTATGCCCCAAGTGGTCGAACAAGAGGTCCCTAGGGAAAGAGAGCACCCACCGATTATAGTGGTTAATTGAAACCAAGACGATCATCAAGTCGTTCACCAAGTTTGACAAGGGAACCTGTTGGGAAATAATAACCTTGCAACCATTTTCGAAAGGATAATGGCGCAGAACAGTGGGAACATGGGCCTGCAAAGGCCAAATTATACGTCTCCTCTATCTGAATATGTGTTGCAGACTGAACTACCAAGGGGATGGAAAGTCCATAAGTTCACCAAATATTTGAGTGATACTAACGAATCTATTGTCGAGCATATTGCTCGGTATTTGACTGAGGCAAGAGACATAGCCAACAACGAGAACCTGAGGATGAGATACTTTCCTGTTTCTCTAAAAAATATTCCTTTACCTGATTTATTACATTCCCTGCCCATTCCATCAATGATTGAGCTCGATTGGAGAGGTTGTTACATGAGTAGTTTTACATGGGGCAATCTAAGATTAGTTTGAAAGAACTTTCGAGTGTGAAGCAAAGGTTCGCTGAATCAATCAATGATTACTTAAACTAATTTCGATTATTAAAAATGAGATGTTTTACTCAAGTACTGAAACATGAACTAGTTGAAATGGTCATTGGAGGATTAGAGTACTATATTAGAAAGAAGATAGATACATATTATCTGAGAGATATGACTCAGTTAGCGGATGGAGTTCGACAGGTCAAAAGACTGAAGGCTGAGAAAGCCAGAGTGAACAAGGGTAAGAAGAAGTGTGTGTCTTATGATGATATTGAGGATAAGGATTTAGTGTCAGATGTCAAATATAACCATATCGAAGAGATTGAGATCAACGTGGCTGAATAAAAGCCAAGTCCCCCATATATGTAAATTGCTTACGCCTGTAAATGGGAAGAACCCTACTAAACTTGAGAAAAATGATAAATTTCCTAAAAAAACATATACCTTCGATGTGACCAAATGCAATGAAAATTTTGAATTATTGGTTACAGATGGTCAAGTACTTGTGCCACCAGGTGCAAAAGTACCACCATTAGACCAAAGTAAGAAACAATGTTTCTGCAAATATCATAATTTTTAGGGCATAAGACCTCACAATGCTTTCTTTTCAGTGATCTTGTTTAGGATGCATTGAATTAAAGGAGGTTGAAGTTTTCCAAAGGTAAAGCCCCAATGAAGATCGAAGTTGACCCACTGCAGGTCGGAGAAGCCAGCTATGTAGAGTCTGTGGCAATCAATATGGTCGAAATTACTGAGGATTTCGACATGGCAGAGTTCAAGGATAGTGAAGACCATATTGAAGTTGTATTCCGAAAGGATGGTGAAGGGTTGGTGGAATTTCTTCACAAGTGTAAAGATGAAGATTCAAAAGTGATGTTGTCTCCTATATGAAGTGTCATATTACACAAAAAGGCTGCAAGAAGGGTTGAGAGCGCCCAACAGGCAAAGAAGAAGGAGAATTAGAGGAAAAATAGGCCTTGGTTCTATTTTGGCAAAAGGGGTTTCCTTAATAGAAGGAACAAGTCCCCATTCAACAGAAGGATAGACCTGGTACTTACGTACCCACATTCAATGCTCCCCAGGGGAGGTGGATGAAACCTGCTAGCAAAGAACAAGTTGGGAATCCAAGGTGGGAGAATTTTGAAATAGGTCGAGGATCTTAGTTGACTTATTTAGAGAACTTCCAAATTTCAGAGAGGCGCTCATATGGGTTTAGTAATTACAAAGGAAAAAACCTATGTCGAGAAATCAATGGAGGAGGTTCCAGAGAAAGAAGAAAGCTGAGAAAGAAGAAAGCTGAGAAAGAAGCTGCAGAATCGAGCAACAACAAGCCATACGAAAGTCGAGTGAATGACCAGGTGAAGAAATCAGTGGGAAGACAATTGTTTTCTCTTAAGACATGTTAGTCAAAGGGAAAGGCGAAAGAGGAAGTACCATTGAAGGAAGACAAATTAGCGACAGATAATTTTAACTCTGAGTCGGAAGATGATTTGACGTGTTGTGTAATATGGTGTATGTACTCCCTAGGAGTATGATTGTGTTCCAAAAGTTGTTGAACCCAAAGATTTTGAGGAAGAAGAGATGGCAAGACACAATCTAGTATGCTACTTTGTGATGAACAACGATTGTATTGAAGAATAAAATGCGTTTTTTGAAAGGCCTCGCGAGGGTATGAAGATCCATTTGAAGCCCCTTTCTATAAGGCTGATGGTAGAGAATACGACCGTAAAAAAATTCTAGTGGATGGAGGGACAACTGTGAATTTGATGCCTCATTTCTTGTTGGAAAAAATAGGGAAGTTCGACATGGTGCTCTCAAATTATGAGGGAAATACTGGAAAAACAATAGGAGTTATCCAAGTTGATGTAACAGTTGGATCTATAACTCGACCCACAATTTTTGTGGTGATAGCATCGAAGGGTAACTACAATTTACTTCTGGGTCGAGAACGCATACATGAAGTAGGAGCAGTGCCTTCGTCACTTCACCAAAGTATAAAGATTTGGTGTGGTGATGGGATAGTCGAGAATGTCGAAGCTGAACAAGGATACTACATGGCAGAGGTGAACCATGTAAATAAAAGAAATTTTGATAAGAATCTAGCCAACATAGCACCTTGCACACCGGCAGGGTTAACATATATACCTTTAGAAGAGGAAATTTACTCTTTGAAACTCTACCCAACCCATGGATTCATATGGGACAAAGAGATCACGTGGTAGAGGTTTTATGATTCAAATACTATCTGGCCAACAGGCTGGGGCAAAGAATTTGATGACGATGTCTGAATTCGACGCACTGAAGCGAATTTCGACTTACGTAGCCGAGAACATGTTAAAAGCGGCTTTAGAGGACAAAATATCACACATGGCTGTCAGAGCCAATGAGTTGGAAATGTTTGACGTGATTCAAAGGATAAACGTTATACCTCAACCAGTCAAAGGCCGCTGATAACACGAAATCGTATATATATTTTGATGCATAATTCAACTAAAGTTTAACTGTTTTCGATCCGATTTCGGGTTATTTCCGTGTTATTTGTCTGATGTTTTGCAGGTATTCAACGATCACGTCTAAACAAGGCAACATGAAGAAAAGAAGCAATCTCAGATGAAATATGGACGAAAAAGGAGTGAAAACATCATGAAAAGCGCAGAAGGTTGTTTTTGCTGATGTGACGACCGTCACAGCTCCATGACGACCGTCACACGGGTGACGACCGTCACACCTTGTGACGACCGTCATGCAGGAAAAAACGCCCCACTTCAATTGCACGTTAAAGAAGTAGTTCCAAGTCCCAAATAGTGGACCACTACTCCCTGATTTTTCTGCCTCAAAGTCCACCCTCTCCAATTATAACCGTTAGAATTCCATTTCTATAAAAGGGGAAGAAGGGGACCTCAGAAAGAGAGCCGCATTCATACAACGAAGTACTGCCAAATTTATTTCTAGAGCAAACCTTTCCAGTTTAATATTCTTATTTGTTTCTCTTTACTTTCTCTGTATTCCATTTCATTCTTCTGTAATTTCTACTTTTATTGTACGATCAAATTGGCATAAAGACCAGAATCCTGCCAACATCTGTGGAGGATCTGCCCAAAGGCCAATTGGAATATTTACAGGTTTCTCATTTCAATCGTAATTCCAGTTTTATTATAATGCAAATTATTATTTATTGTTTTTATTTATGTTTTATCTCTCCCAAATCCATGTCTAGCTAAACTTAAGTAGTCGATATGTAGTAATAATTCGAAAGGGATTCGATAATAACCGGTTGAAAAACTTTCTTTTCAAAAGTAATTTATGGTCTGAGTGTTTAAAATTGATTTACTGAATAAACTTCGTCGCGAAAGCGAGAACTTATTTAAAAGTAGTTTTGCCACGAAAGTGGGAAATTAATTAAGATACGAACCAACAAGCGAAAGCTGCGGTAAGATCAGATAGTAAACACTAGTCATTCGTTTTAATAACAGCGAAAGCACTTTAAAATGAATTAGAACTTAGAGATTTCCAAAAAATAATTTTAACCTCGAATGGGATACGAAAGTGTACGTTTGGCCATTAGAATTATGATTAGCGTCAATAACCATTGTGAGGCGAGAGTCTTTAAATCACCATTTTCTGTTTAAATACACTTTGAAAATTTTTTCATACACCGGTAACTTGTCGAATCCCTGAAGAACACAATTACTGCATATCGATTCAGTCAATTATAATCTAAGTAACCGTCTTAGTTTCCCTTTTAGTGACAATCTTATTCCCTTAAACATATTCTACCTAGCTAAACATAGTAACTCCCAAGAACACTAGTTTGATTACGAGTCCTTGGGGGATCGATATCTATTATTACTACGCGATAGACTGTGCACTTGCAGTTAGGTTGTATTAGACATAGAAAGTCGCGATCAAGTTTTTGGCGCCGTTGCCGGGGACCCGTTTAGTCAATAGTGTAACCTTCTGTTACGCCGTATAGACTAGGTTAACAATTTTCATTTTTCCTTTACTGGTGCTGTTGATTGTATGCCAAGTAATCGCTCACAAGGCGATATCTTGAAACCTTCAGTCGCAGAACTAGAACACTTCTTACATCTAAGAAGCCGAATCATTGAGTACCAACTCAAACATAACATTCCCGATCCTCTCACTCCCATTCCCAAATCCGAAGAAGAATCAAACATGGCTGAAGGACCTCCAAACAAACCGCTGAAGGCATACGCTACGCCCTCTCAGATGGAGCCTAGAAGTAGCATTGCTGCCCCAGCTATTACCCGAAATGATTTTGAGCTGAAACCGTCATTGCTGTCAGTTGTACAACAAAACCAATTCTCAGGAAACGCAACTGAGGATCCGAACGAACATCTAACGAAGTTTGTACAATACGCAGACACAGTGAAAGCAAATGGAGTAACTCCAGACGCGATAAGACTTCGTCTTTTCCCATTCTCTCTTAGAGACAGAGCATGGACATGGTTACAATCTTTACCATCCAACTCCGTTACGACGTGGGAACAATTGAAGAACGTCTTCTTAGCGAGATATTTTCCGCCAAGCAAAATTGCTATGCTTAGAGCTCAAATCAACGGATTTCGACAAAAAGATACTGAATCTCTTTACGAAGCATGGGAACGATTCAAAGATATGATGAGAACATGTCCTCACCACGGTCTAGAAGACTGGGTGACAATCCATACTTTCTATAATGGGCTTTTATACAATACTAGATTGACAATAGACGTTGCCGCGGGCGGTGCACTTATGGATAAGCCATACGATGAAGCCTATCAATTAATCGAAAACATGTCACAAAACCATTGCCAATGGGGAGGTGAACGCACTCCAACAGAGAAAACCACAGCGAAAGGTGGGATGTACGAGATCAGCAGCCTCAAAAAGTTCAACGCTAAAGTAGACGCTCTAGCACAGAAGATTGATAGTCTGACCGTTAACCCCACTGCAACCGTCGCTACCGTAACTCCAAATTGCGAGTTATACGGAAGCACCACTCATAATGCACCTGAATGCCCATTGCTAGCCGGAATCCCACCAGACCAGGTAAATTATGCTCAAGGAAATCCTTACGCAAATACCTATAACCCAGGTTGGCGAAATCATCCAAACTTTTCTTACAAAAGCAAAAATGCATTGCAAATGCCTACTGCTCCACCAGTATATCAGAAACCAGCTGCTGCTCAGACTGCACCTGGGAAATCAAACCTCGAGTTGATGATGGAAAAATTCATAGCTACTCAAGCTCAAACAAACAAAGAATTCCTGAATCAAAACATACACACTAGCGAGCAAATTAAACAGTTGACCGGAAAAGTAGACGCTTTAGCCACCCACAACAAAATGCTAGAAACACAGATATCACAAGTGGCTCAACAACAAGCCTCTGCTGCCGCACCTGCTGGCTCATTTCCTGGACAACCTGAACAAAATCCAAAGGGCCAAGCAAATGCTGTAATACTAAGAAGTGGAAAAGAATTGGACGAACCGATCGATCCAAGGACCGAAAACTCAGCCATGCAACAAAAACTAACTTAACAGGTAGAAAAGGAATCCGAGTTAGAGAAGAAGGAAGACAACGAGAAGGAGGATACCGCAAGTGAAAAAACTCAAGCACCTCCAGCGCCATATAAACCACCTATTCCTTTTCCGCAAAGATTAATAAACTCCAAAACTTCAGGACAGTTTAAGAAATTTGTAGAGCTCCTTAAACAGCTGAATATTACCATTCCTTTTACAGAAGCGATAACTCAAATGCCGTCATACGCTAAATTTCTCAAAGAAATCCTGTCGAATAAGAGAAAGATCGAGGATAACGAAACAGTTACACTTACTGCAGAATGTAGCGCTATTATTCAAAACCGCATGCCTCCTAAATTAAAAGACCCAGGTAGTTTCTCCATACCCTGTGTCATAGGAAAGTTCGTAATAGACAAAGCTCTATGCGATTTAGGAGCCAGTATCAGTGTTATGCCTTTATCTATATGCAAAAAGCTGAATATGGGAGACCTCAGACCAACCAAAATGTCCGTTCAATTAGCTGACCGATCAGTAAAATACCCCGTCGGAATACTGGAAAACGTTCCAGTGCGCATAGGACAATTCTACATTCCAACCGACTTCATAATCATGGACATCAAGAAGGACACTATTACCCCGATTATCCTAGGAAAACCATTCCTAGCTACAGCCGGAGCGATTATAGACGTGAAGAAAGGAAGACTAACATTCGAAGTAGGAGAAGAAAAGATAGAGTTCATTCTCACCAAGTTCTTACAAGCACCAGCCATAGACGATACCTGCTATTTAGTAGACGAAATTGACGAATGCATAAGAGAACTTGAAAATGAAGAGACCACGTATTCAGAAATAATAAAGATTCAAATACCTGATATTTCTGAAGACGATGATTGGCGTAAGCCGTATAAGGACGACAGCCTAAGCGAAAGCTTAGCGCTGACCCCAAACCATATGCCAGGTTCGAAGAACCCATCTTTAGAACTTAAAACACTACCCAAAAACCTTAGATATGAATTTCTAGACGATGAACTAAAAAGACCAGTGATAGTCAACGCCGACTTAGGACAACCAGAAACTGAAAAGCTATTAGAAGTCCTAAAGAAGTACCCCACCGCGTTAGGCTATAACATAAGTGATCTAAAATGTATAAGCCCTTCGATCTGTATGCATCGAATTACAATAGAGGAAGACTCTAAAACCTCTCGAGAGCATCAGAGAAGACTGAACCCCATCCTGAGCACTGTAGTCAGAGATGAAATAAAGAAATTGCTAGACGCAGGAATCATCTATCCGATCTCCGATAGTGAATGGGTCAGCCCAGTTCATGTCGTACCAAAGAAAGGAGGAGTCATTGTAGTTAAAAACGAAAAAGGCGAATCAATAACAAAAAGAGTCGTGACTGGAAGCAGGATGTGCATTGGTTATAGGAAGCTTAACAAGGCCACACGAAAAGATCACTTCTCGTTACCCTTCATAGACCAAATGTTGGAAAGATTAGCCAAACATTCATACTTTTGCTATCTAGATGGTTATTCAGGATTCTTCCAAATTCCCATTCATCCTGATGACCAAGAAAATACTACATTCACCTGTCCCTATGGTACTTTTGCTTACCGCCGAATGTCGTTCGGACTCTGTAATGCTCCAGCAACCTTCCAAAGATGCATGATGGCAATCTTTGCAGATTTCATAGACAACATCATGGAAGTGTTTATGGATGATTTCTCGGTATGTGGACAAAGTTTCGAAGGATGCCTACAAAACTTAGAAATGGTATTAGAACGTTACGTAAAAGTGAACCTCGTCCTAAATTGGGAAAAATGCCATTTTATGGTCCGACAAGGAATAGTTCTAGGACATGTCATATCAGATAAAGGAATTGAGGTCGACAAAGCTAAAATAAAGATTATAAAAGATCTCCAACCTCCAAAATCCGTACGAGAAATACAGAGTTTTCTAGGACATGCCGGTTTCTACAGAAGATTTATAAAAGATTTTTCAAAAATCACAAAACCTCTGACCGGCCTGTTAATGAAAGATGTTGAGTTCGTCTTTGACGACGACTGTCTAAAAGCATTCGAAACATTAAAATCAGCCCTTATCACCGCACCAATCATGCAACCACCCGATTGGCAACTACCGTTTGAAATCATGTGCGATGCGAGTGATTATGCCGTAGGCGCAGTTCTAGGACAAAGGAAGGACAAGAAACTCCATGCCATCTACTATGCCAGTAGAACCTTAGATCCTGCCCAAATGAACTACGCTACCACAGAAAAGGAACTTCTAGCAGTTATATTTGCGCTTGACAAATTCCGTTCTTACTTAGTAGGAGCAAAAATTATCATATACACAGACCACGCTGCCATAAGGTACCTAATAAGCAAAAAGGATGCCAAACCAAGACTATTGAGATGGATCCTGCTATTACAAGAGTTTGACTTAGAAATCAAAGATAAGAAAGGAACCGAGAATGTTGTTGCAGATCACTTATCCCGAATAGAAGGCATCAGACACGAACCAGTACCGATAAATGACGATTTCCCGTACGAACGTCTGATAGCCAAATTAGAAAGTGACATACCCAACTCGATCTCGGAAGATCCAGAATTCGAAAAAGCCGTAGAAGCCGTCTATGCCCAAGTCACATTATCTTGGTATGCTGACATCGTTAATTACCTCGCTGCAGGCGTGCTTCCACCGGATCTCACTTATCAGCAAAAGAAGAAATTCTTCCATGATCTGAAACACTATTATTGGGACAAACATCTACTCTTCAAGAGAGGGGCCGACAACATATATCGTCGCTGTGTCCCAGAGGAATAAATAGAAAATATCATTTCCCAATGTCATTCAACACCATATGGTGGTCATGCTATTACATCCAAGACGTGCGCTAAGATTCTCCAAGCCGACTTATTCTGGCCTAACCTCTGGAAAGACGTTCACATCGCTGTGCTAAAATGTGATCGATTCCAACGAACCGACAACATTTCACGACGCGATGAAATGCCTCAAAAAGGAATCTTAGAGGTAGAAATCTTTGACGTATGGGGAATAGATTTCATGGGACCATTCCCACCTTCTTTTGGTAATAACTACATACTCGTCGCTATAGACTACGTGTCTAAATGGATAGAAGCCATTGCTGCTCTAACAAACGACGCATGAGTAGTAATCAAACTCTTCAAAAACACAATCTTTCCTAGATTCGGTGTACCCAAACTCGTCATTAGTGACGGCGAATCTCACTTCATATCGCGAATATTCGATAAACTTCTCTCTAAATATGGAGTCCGACACCGAGTAGCTACACCTTATCACCCGCAAACTAGCGGACAAGTAGAGGTCTCGAACAGAGAAATAAAACAGATATTGGAAAAGACTGTCGCTACCTCAAGGAAAGATTGGTCATCAAAGCTACAAGAAGCTTTATGGGCTTATAGGACCGCTTTTAAGACATCAATAGGTACTACACCCTACAAATTAGTTTACGATAAATCCTGCCATCTCCCTGTAGAATTAGAGCATAAGGCCTTCTGGGCCATTAAGACACTCAATTTCAACTACACCGAGGCAGGAGAAAAGCGAATCTTGAACTTACACGAATTGGAAGAACTTCGATTAGACGCTTACGAAAATGCCCGTATCTACAAAGAACGAACTAAAAAGTGGCATGATAAACGTTCAGTCAGGAAACAATTCAGTGTGGGAGACATCGTATTACTATTTAATTCAAGATTAAAACTCTTCCCAGGTAAACTAAAATCTAGGTGGTCTGGACCCTATGAAGTGACTAAAGTACTTCAGAGTGGAGCTGTCGAAATTACCGATAAGACGAATGCACCGTTTATCATAAACGGGCAACGTCTAAAACATTATAATAAGAACGACAACAGCCCTCAAGTCAGCAGTATAGCATTGCTTGAGCTCCCAGCTCAAACACCCGAATAGCTTCTCACCAAGCTATCGTCAGGCTTTAGACGTTAAAAACAGCGCTTACTGGGAGGCAACCCAATTTCCCTCGTTATTGTATTTCATTTTTCTTTCAAATTTTACTTTGAAAATCCAACAAAAATTCCAAACTTATAATTACTACTACTTTCTACTTTCGTTTGTTTTCATATTTTTATTTTTATTTTTATTTTATTTTTCTCTTTTGTCTTTTGTTTCTATCGCTTTTTGTTTTTAAAAATCCTTACTTCAAACTCCTGTTTTAAACTTTTCAGGATTTTTAAAGTCTTCAAAACTTTCCTCCTGTTTTCTCCGAACTACCTGCGAGTATGGCCGAGTACGACTTCACAAAGGTTCATTTTCGAGGACTAGCTCAAAAGGAAAGATTTGCAGTACTAACTGAAAGAGAAATCGCCTTAACGTTGTATTACGATAAGTCTACCATGGATAAACTAGGAATCACAGATAGCATTCAATACCTGTTCAATCAACTGGGTTGGGAGAACACTGCTTTGAAAACACGTTTTGCTACCTATAAGGATCTAACCTATGAATTCCTTAGTTCTTTCAGATACATACCCAACTATGATTTTGGATCCAACACAGAGTTGATTACCTTTCGAATGTTTGGAATGGACCAAACCCATATCCGGATGTCACTAGCTAACCTCTTAGGATTTCCTAGCGGACTGCATGTGTTCATCAATGCAGAAGATGACGATATTGATTTTCAACTCAACCAATTCTGGGGTAGAATCACAGGCGACTATCACCCTGAACCAGACAAAATGTATAATAATGATATTCATAACCCAGCTTTCAGATACTTCCATAAGATCCTAGCTCACACCCTGTTTGGGAAAGAAGAAAATACTACTACAGTATCTAAAGAGGAGTTATTCATCATGTTATGTGCTTCTCAGGGACGTACAGTAAATGCAGTGCCTTTCATGATGAGATCTTTCAAACGCCTCACGCAGGAACCACAGACACCTATTCTTATAGGAGGCCTCGTGACAATGATTTCCCACGAGCTTGGCCTTAGATTCCACTTAAATGCAAGCACTCGTTTTGGCACCATCCGACCCATGAATATACAATTCTGCTTTAACAGGCGCATTTTAGGAACTATGGGACCTGGACCGTATGAGTACCTCATTAACGAAAAACCAGTACAGCTATTCACACTGCCTGATCATCAGATGACAAGTATCCACAACAAGGACAACTGGCTTTACGAACTGGACGAGCCTATGGGACCTCCTTCACCACAGTCAACACCACAGAACTATATGTATGACAGTGACCACATCTCTGAGGCACACGACTATATGTACTATGAGGATGCTGTATCCGAAGCTGAAGTAGACCCTATGACTCCTCCGCACTACAACACCTATCCTGAGCCTATCCCTAAGGAGACCACCGACAAAATGGATACTGTTCTACTCCGATTGGACAACGTTGATGCAGCTCTGACTACTGTAAAAGATGACATCGCAGGCATACACAGCGAACTGGTAGTCTTCATGGACTTAGTATGTGACCAGCTCGACTACTACGCACGGAAATTCGATGAGTTGAAGGCACGAAAAGACTAGATACTAGTTTTAGCAGTAGATTCAGTTTAGTTTGGTTTAGTTTAGTTTCGTTTAATCATTTGAAATTTTCGCATTGTTAATTTCTTTATATACTACATACAATCATTTCAATTTCATGTTATTTCAATTATAGTTTATATTCAATTATTTTGTTTTTACGTTATTCTTTGTTTGTTGGCTGCTATAACACATTTCCATATCAATACTAGGCCTAAAAGTCACTGCAAGAACGCCCTCAAAGCAAAATTCTGCGTTCTGCAGATTTTGCTGCTGTGACGACCGTCACAGGACCCTGACGAGCGTCACGCGGGTGACGACCGTCACGAACCCAAAACTGCTATTTGATATAACAGGGTTGCGTTTTCTCTCCCACTACCCTCATTTCAACTTCCAATCATCAGAACTCCTACCCCACTACAAATTTTTGTTCTCCCCACATTGCACCATATATTTCAACTCCAATCTCAACTTCCAACCACACTTCTGTCAATTCCTCCCACTTTGCAGAAAAACCCCAATCTTCAGAACCCTTTCAATCTTCCAACAATGGCAAGAAATGCAGAAACCCCGGATATCAGCAACATTATCTTCAGCGAAGGTGACTTAGGCGAAAGACAGCGAGCAAACTACATCGCATTCCATCAAAGGTCGCTCCAGCCGACTCATTATCCACACATTCCGTCGCTTACGAAGCTCGGACTCCTTGAAGGCGTAACTTGGATGCTTCAAAGAGCAGGCATCTGGAATCTCTGCACCAATCCACTGCCAACATACGAACAACTCACTCTCGAGTTCTTGAGTTCGTTTACCTACGTCACATCCAGCGGCGACCTCAACCAATATTCCGGTGCCGCGTGTTTCCGGATGTTCGGCACAAACTATCAGGTGAACTAAAACCAGATTGCCGCCATCTTACAGCTACCTCGAGGCGACAATGCTCACCACCGCCTCACCGATCAGTTCCAGCATGAAGCTTTCGCGCTGTGGTACCAGTTGACCGGCATCAATGCCGATGGTTGGGACTCTCTGCACGCCACGCATATCCATAACCCAACCATCCGGTACTTTCACAGAGCATTGAGCAACACAATCTTCGCCAGAGACAGCAACCATAAGGTGAACTTGAAAGAGCTCTTCTTCCTCCATTGCATCTTCAACAACGAACCTATCAATGTTGCTCCGTTCCTGCTGGCTCACATTCAGGCCAACTGCAACCATGGCTTGAAGCCATTTTACTTTGGCGGGATAGTCACTGCCATTGCACTTGGGCTGAACCTTGGCGACCGCCTCCAGCACCTCCATTCCATCCCCTTGGTGTTCCTTGACACCGACCACTGCAGAGCCTCCCACCTTATCCGCTCCAGAGCCGACGGCAAGTACCATCTGGTGGTGCGTGGCAAAACCGTCCGAAGCATCATCCTTCCATCACGCACCCGCACACACCCAGAGGATCGTACCAACTGGTTATTTGACCTCACTGCCCCTCCTGCTGCCGCTGTTCCTACTCAGGACCACACCCAAGGTTCTGATGATGAAATCCAAGCTGAGTTGGACAGGCCGGAGCAACCGGAGGCATCGCAGCCTCCTCCTTCTGAAGGTACATCCTCTCGCCGCCGCCGCCATCATCCAGTGCCCGACTACACCGAAGAGGATCTTCGCCGCTCTCTCGACCAGCAGGCCCAGGTACTCGCTATGCTGCAGCAGCAGAATCAACGAGCAGACCAGTTCGAAGCTTGGCACCGGACTCAAATGCAACAACTTCAAACCGGCCAAGCTACCATTACTGAGAACCTGGCGAATCTGACTTTGCAGGTCGAAGGACTCCGGGACACCGTCTACCACACCGGAGCTATGAGTTATGAGGACCGAGTAGCCCTTGCCAGAGCCAGAGGACGCCAGCGCGGACGTGACCGAGGCAGCGGACGTGATTAGTTATCCATTTTTCCTTATTTGTTTACTATATTTCCAGTTTATTTGTACTTTCATTTCAGTTGTATCTCCCTCTCGCATGCTTCAAAATCAATGGGGACACTGATTGAGATAGTGTGAGAGTGGAGCCTTTATTTCCATTCCACTGTACTTTGAATTTCGTAATTTCTATTTAAACATTTTCTATTTTTAGCAAATAAAGCTCGTTTATATATCCTTTTTCCGTTACGCAAGCATCCCCACATTATTCAACGTAAACAAAAATTTTTGTTCGTTCCTCAAAAGCAAAAAGCATCACGAGAATACACCCGAGTTCAGACCAAGTTTTGAAACTCCGAGGAAACGACAGTTCTAACAAAACCAGTACCGTCCTGACACCTTAGATCTCCGGTTTATGCGAGTCGGTTTCACTACCTACGTGTACCAAAGTCTCAAGTGTCCATGCAAACTCAGCCCCAAGTAGTTTATACTAGCAGTCAGCACCATCCTAAAACACTTCTAAGCAAGCGACCGATGCAGATAAGTGTATGATCTCCAAAAAAAGATGAAAAATCATGAAAAGAGAGCTAAATAGCCCAAAAATATAAGACACGTTTTCTTCTAAGTTAGGTGCTCCTCACCCGAGCATTTAACCCAACGGCACGAAAACTCATTGAAAAATCAATGACCTAAGCTTATGATCAATGAAGAAGATCAAAAACAGAAATGAGATCATATTCACTAACAGGTCGACTTGCCATGAAAGTGTATGGACAACGGGCTTAATGTGATTGCGCTAGAACAAACAGGGTGAACTTGCCGCGAGAACCTTGACACCAAGCTACAGTAGCATGACTGGGACCGATTTGCATAAAAAGGAAACCTCCGAAGACTTGTAGTCCAGTGTTGTCATGATACTCGTTTTGTTCTTACCAAGAATCCCGGTTTTTCCCAACTTTGCGAACGAAGAAGCTGCCTCGTGCTTGCCGACCTTTTCATGTTTTACATGAGGACAAGCAAAGATTCAAGCTTAGGGGAATTTGATAACACGAAATCGTATATATATTTTGATGCATAACTCAACTAAAGTTTAATTGTTTTCGATCCGATTTCGGGTTATTTCCGTGTTATTTGTCTGATGTTTTGCAGGTATTCAACGATCACATCTAAACAAGGCAACATGAAGAAAAGAAGCAATCTCAGATGAAATATGGACGAAAAAGGAGTGAAAACATCATGAAAAGCGCAGAAGGTTGTTTTTGCTGATGTGACGACCGTCACAGCTCCATGACGATCATCACACGGGTGACGACCATCACACCTTGTGACGTTCGTCATGCAGGCAAAAACGCCCCACTTCAATTGCACGTTAAAGAAGCAGTTCCAAGTCCCAAATAATGGACCACTACTCCCTGATTTTTCTGCCTCAAAGTCCACCCTCTCCAATTATAACCGTTAGAATTCCATTTCTATAAAAGGGGAAGAAGGGGACCTCAGAAAGAGAGCCGCATTCATACAATGAAGTGCTGCCAAATTTATTTCCAAAGCAAACCTTTCCAGTTTAATATTCTTATTTGTTTCTCTTTACTTTCTCTGTATTCCATTTCATTCTTCTGTAATTTCTACTTTTATTGTACGATCAAATTGGCATAAAGACCAGAATCCTGCCAACATCTGTGGAGGATCTGCCCAAAGGCCAATTGGAATATTTACAGGTTTCTCATTTCAATCGTAATTCCAGTTTTATTATAATGCAAATTATTATTTATTGTTTTTATTTATGTTTTATCTCTCCCAAATCCATGTCTAGCTAAACTTAAGTAGTCGATATGTAGTAATAATTCGAAAGGGATTCGATAATAACCGGTTGAAAAACTTTCTTTTCAAAAGTAATTTATGGTCTGAGTGTTTAAAATTGATTTACTGAATAAACTTCGTCGCGAAAGCGAGAACTTATTTAAAAGTAGTTTTGCCACGAAAGTGGGAAATTAATTAAGATACGAACCAACAAGCGAAAGCTGCGGTAAGATCAGATAGTAAACACTAGTCATTCGTTTTAATAACAGCGAAAGCACTTTAAAATGAATTAGAACTTAGGGATTTCCAAAAAATAATTTTAACCCCGAATGGGATACGAAAGTGTACGTTTGGCCCTTAGAATTATGATTAGCGTCAATAGTCATTGTGAGGCGAGAGTCTTTAAATCACCATTTTCTGCTTAAATACACTTTGAAAATTATTTCATACACCGGTAACTTGTCGAATCCCTGAAGAACACAATTACTGCATATCGATTCAGTCAATTATAATCTAAGTAACCGTCTTAGTTTCCCTTTTAGTGACAATCTTATTCCCTTAAACATATTCTACCTAGCTAAACATAGTAACTCCCGAGAACACTAGTTTGATTACGAGTCCTTGTGGGATCGATATCTATTATTACTACGCGATAAACTGTGCACTTGTAGTTAGGTTGTATTAGACATAGAAAGTCGCGATCAGCCGCGATCAGTAGGCTTAAAGAATTATGGTTTAAGATACTAGAGGCTCAATTGCATCTATGATGATGATCCTTTAGGTTTTGAAAAGGATCTTGTCGCGTCTGCTACAAAGATACAACCTCAAGATCCACTTGAAGAAATTGATTTGGGCGATGGAACTACCAAAAGGTCGACTTACATTAGTGCCAACATCAATTTGAATCTAAGGTTAGAGTTAATTAATGTAATTTTAGAATTTAGATATTGCCTTGCTTGGGATTATAATGAAATGTCAAGTTTGAGCAGAAATTTGGTAGAACTGAGACTGCCAAAAAAGCCTATGAAGAAGCCGGTCAAGCAGACTCTTAGATGGTTTGCCCCAAAGATCATGTCAAATATAAAGAAGGAGATCGAAATACTCCTAAGAATCAAGTTCATACGAACAACAAGGTAGGTCGAGTGACTTGCGAATATCGTTCTGGTGATTAAGAAAAATGGAATGTTAAAGGTTTGCATCGACTTCAGGGATCTGAAGGCTGCGACCTAAATGATGAATGCCTAATGTCTATCAGAAAGATGTTGGTCGACTCAAAAACGGGTTATGAATATCTTAGTATGATTGATGGTTACTCTGGTTATTACCAATTTTTCACTACAGATGAAGATGTTTCGAAGACAGAATTTCGATGCCTTAGATCTTTAGGCACCTACGAATGGGTAGTGATGCCATTTGGCTTGAAGAATGTTAGGGCAACCTACCAGAGGGTGATGAATTCTACCTTTCATGATTATATTGAAACATTTATGCAAATATATATTGATTATATAGTCATTAAGTCTGCGTCGGGAAAGGTTCGTCTCAACCACCCTCGACACTCATTCGAAATAATGAGGAAATGCAGACTAAAAATGAACCCTCTTAAGTGTGCTTTTTGTGTGCATGCAAGGGAATTCCTTAGTTTTGTGGTCCATAAAATGAGGATCAAGATTAACCAGAATAAAATGAAGGATATCAGAGAAACCAAGCCTCCTTCGACCAAGAAAGAGCTTCAATCTCTTTTAGGGAAGATTAACTTTTCGAGGAGGTTCATTTCCAATCTTAGTGACAAGATTCGAGCATTCTCGTCACTGCTCTGCCTGAAAAAGGAAGAGTTTGTATGGCAGCCAGAGCATCAAAGGGTGTTTGACGAAATAAAGGAATACTTGGTGAATCCTCTGATTTTGTCCCCTTTAGTTAGGAATAGATGCATGAGGTTGTAAACTTTTGCCTCAACCTCAACTATAGGAATTATGTTAGCACGGGAGGATGATAATGGCGTTAAAGGGCCATATATTACCTCACTCGAGTCTTGAACAATGCATAAACTAGGTATAGTCTTATAGAAAAGATGTGTCTTTGTTTGTAATTTTCTTGTATGAAATTAAAGCATTACATAAAGCCAGTTGATGTTTATGTATCTTTTCATTTCAATATTAACAAGCATATGTTGTCTAAACCGATTTTACATAGTCGAATTGGGAAATGAGCCATTGCTTTAACAAAATATTCCTTAACATATGTGCCTTTAAAGGTCATGAAAGGGTAGGTGGTTGCATACTTTATCATGGATCATTCGATAGTCAAAACATCGTTAAACTAGTTAGATCTAGAACCTTGGATGTTATAATTTGATGGTTCCAGCCATAAAAATGAGACTGGTGTTGGATTTTGATTGTTTCTCCAAATAAGATTCTGAACAAGTTCAAATATAGAATCAATGGCCCCTGCTCAAATAACGAGGCCGAGTATGAGGCTTTAACATCTGGGCTTGAGATCGTGTTAGATTTAGGGGAAAACGAGTCAAAATAAGAGGATTCTCCGATTTGGTAATGAAGCAAATAACAAAGGAATACAAATGTATTAAGGAAAACTTAATCATGTAATTTGTTATAGTGAATCAACTAATCAAGTGTTTTGACTTTGTGGACATCAAGCATGTCCCTAGACTTAAGAATCAAGAAGCAAATGAGTTGGCGCAAATTGCCTCAGAGTATAAAGTCTTAAAAGACAAGTTAGAAGAGTTTATTAAAATTCGAGGAAAGGTGAATTTGACAAGGCTGTCTCCATTGGATTTAGCAATGACTAAGTTAGGGTCACTATATCCAGAAAAATTTGAAATTTTTGCTATTGAAAACTTGGTTGATATTGATTGGAGAAATCAATAGTCAGTTAGCTAAAGAACCCTATTGGGTTGATTAATCTAAAATTTAAATACATGTCTTTAAGCTACATGATTCTAGGGAACTCATTATTTAAGAAAACACTTGAAGGCGAAGCATATTTGGTTGCGTCGAATGTCCATAGTGGAACATGTGGTGCTCATCAAACAGGGCACAAGATGAGATGATTAATATGTCGCCAATGTGTCTATTGGCCTATAATGCTTAAAGATTATACTGAATTTGCTAAGGTTTATCAATAGTGTCAAGTTCAATCAGGCATTCAACATGTCCCTGCAAGCGAATTTCCCGTAGTTGTAAGGCCATGGCCATTCAGAGGATATGCTTTAGATTTGATTGGGGAAATTCTACCGAAATTCTCTAAAAGTCATAAATATATTCTAATAGGCATTGATTATTTTACAAAGTGGATTGAATCAGTTCCATTAGTCAATGCTGATTAAGATGCTATAATAGAGTTCATCTAGAAGCATATTATCTATTGGTTTGGAATTCTTGAGACCATTACGATTGACCAAGGGTTTGTGTTTACTGGTCAAAAGATGCAGTAATTTTCCTATGAAATGGGGATTAAATTATTAACTTTGACATCTTATTAAGCTCAAGCAAATGGTCAGGTCAAAGCGGCCAATAAATTGGTTATTAGTTTGATTATGAAGCATGTTGGGAAGAAACCAAAGAATTGGCACAAAATGTTAGACCAGGTCTTATGGGCATGTCGAACCTGTCCTAAAAAGGCAACGAATACTACTCCATTTCGGCTGACTTATGGACATGAAGTTATGTTGCTTGTTGAAATCTATTTGCAATCAGTTCGAACTCAAAGGTAGAATGAGATACCATTTGACCATTATTGGAATACGGTGCTGGATTAGATGGTCAATTTGGATGAAAAAGGTTGGCAACGTTGGATTTCTTGATAATGCAAAAGGAACAAGTAGCCAAGGCCTATAATAAGAAGGTTAAGATAAAAGTCTTATCGATTGGAGACTACATTTGTAAGGTTATATTGCATGTGGATCGAAGAGATAATGCTTTGGGCAAGTGGTCCACTAATTGCGTAAGCTCATTTCAGATTATTTAAGTGTTTTCAAATAATGCTTATGAGATCAAAGAATTAACAACTAATAAATAGATTCTAAGATTAAATGGTAAACACCTTAAGAGGTATAAACTTATACTACAAGAAATTCGAATTACTAAAGAATAGTATGCAGTAGGAAAACAAAAGCGTCAAAATGGTATTAGATAAATGTGCCAAAATGGCATTGTCGTTACAAAATATCGAAAGCATGAAAAACAAAGGAGTACAACTTAAACAGGAAATCTTAACTTAAATTCTTCAAGCTTGGCTTTAGAGAAGTCGAGTCTTGCAGCCAGTCGATCATGGGTTTCTTCTAGAGAGTTGATTTTAAGCCATAAGTTGAGAGCAGTTTCAGCATGTTCCACACCTTTTGTGGCTTCTTCATCAATCATCTCTCTCTGGTGGGGAATGATTTTTCCTGTGCAAGTTCAACTTTCTCTTTTTCTAGGTTGTCGATCTCCTTGTTAAATTCGATAATTTTGGCTTAACACTATGCAATTTTATCATCAAGTGAAGCTTTCTTGTTAGTATATTCTTGAAGCCTGGTCCCGAGCCTATCAACTTCTTGCTCTGATGCATTGCTTAAGTCCTAGGCCACAATCATGGTGCCCTTCACTTTCTGAAGTTGATAATTGTTTGTCCATTTAAGATCAATATCCTTGCAGGCTTGATCAAAGTAAACCTTGAATTCAAAGAGAAATTGAACCATGGAACCAGACACCCGTTGTTTGTTGAGTTCAACCGGCATTAGTCGAATGTCAACGCCAAGTCGAGCATCTCCTTCAATAGCATTGAGGTGATCAGTCTCAAAAATATTAGCATTCAACTATTGAATTGAGAGGTTCACTAAATCATTTCTTGTATCAACCAATGAAGCATTGGACGATTGACTTGACCTAGAGCATGCCGAAAGCTTGTGAAGCTTTTGGAGCCTCATTAGAGCTTCAGTCAAATTTTTCCTTTTGGGAGCAACAAATTCTTCTTGGCTCAGAGAAGTGTTCGACACTGAATCATGAACAGTTGCTTGAACATGTTATGGTTCTTTGTTGGCAGGTTGATCCTTCTTTGTAGCTAGGGAAGTCTCGATGTTGGGCATGGCTTGCTCTTCATTAGTTTTTAATGGGTTGTCAGGTTATGGTTCGTTATGAACCATGTTGTATTGGATGGAGGCAGTAGTGTCATCCAATTCCTCAATGCATTATGGAAAGG
Organism: Lathyrus sativus; assembly: GCA_963859935.3. Classification (NCBI taxonomy): domain Eukaryota; kingdom Viridiplantae; phylum Streptophyta; class Magnoliopsida; order Fabales; family Fabaceae; genus Lathyrus; species Lathyrus sativus. The sequence goes on from OZ012735.1 coordinate 665,135,126, forward strand.
GTGGTTCAACGTTAACTTCCACTTCATGTTGTGGTTGTTAAGTGGCGTCTGTTATTTTTTTTATTGGTTGGGTGTCTATATGAACATATAAAATGTTGGAATCAAAGAAATCCGAATAATGGATGTTAGATAATGTTTCAAAATGAGTTTAACGAGGGATAGCTGGTGGATTTTCTGCCTCATTTTTGTTTGTTCCTGGTGTTTCCTAAAAGAAGAGAGAAATAATGAGTCTAAGTTTGAAATAAAGAGTAAGAGAAAAGAAAGTCACGGGGTGAGTCGAGCAATACATCAGAGCCACATTTTTCTGGTTCTTCGATCTATGTGTCCTGAGGTTTGTTTGGCTCCTGATTTTTAGATAGAGGAGGATCTTGAGTCTTTTCGGCTTCTTTTTCTGCTTCTGCCTCTTTTCCTTTATTTTTATGAGAAAGATTGACAGTCGAAGTAGCGACGCTTTTCTTGGGTTTTGAATTTTGAGGAATTCCTTTCTTTTTCTGGCTTATGCTTGGCTTTGGTGAAGCCTTAGGTTTTTTCCTTAAAAAGATGAGAGTTTCTTCAATGTCTTTTAAGATTTCATTATTGGCCGGAGTCTCCGTTGGTTTTGGAGAAGCCTAGAAACGGTTAAGTTCAGTTAGAGATATTGATGATTAAAGGAGCACTCAAGAATTCAAAACCAATGGTGTACCTGAGTCGAAGTGGTTGTGAGCTTTTTCTTCTTCTAGGGTTTATCAAGAGAATTAGGGTCACACTTTCAATTTTCTGAAAGATGAGCTTTCAGAATTATTCCGATGATAGAAAAATCAGAAAAGAAAAAAGTTACCTTTTCTGGGGCTCTTTAGTTTTCTTTGTTTCAGCAGCGTCGAAAAGTCTTTCGACATTGGTGTCATCTTCTGTTTCTGGTTCATTTGCAATCAAAGTAATAGAAATGACAATATATATATATATATATATATATATATATATATATATATATATATATATATATATATATATATATATATATATATATATATATATATATATATATATATATATATATATATATATATATATATATATATATATATATATATATATATATATATATATATATATATATATATATATATAATTTTGAAGGCAATGATAAGTATTTACCTTTTTGTTTTGTATTTTCTGGTACGTCAAAGAAGGCAGTAGATAATCTTTTTCAAAAAATTTATTCTGAAAAATTACCTTTGAAATATTGTGTCCACCAGTTGTGGTATTCAACTGTCATGTAAAAGGATTGTTGGAATTGGAAAGTGCGGAGTTCGAGGACTTAGCTGCGAGCGAATTTTTTGCAAACTTTATAGTCTACAATGCTGAATCTACTTTTCTGACCAGCAAATGTCATCTTCCCAAAAGTAAAGCGAACCAGAGAGTGGATGTATAAAGCCAAATTTCTTGGTTAATTAGTTAGGTTGATAACCAATAAAGCCATAGCCAGGATTCTCAGTCTCGATCCTGGTGGACAATAGTGTGGTAGTAAAAAAAGCTACCCATACGGAGTTCGACATAGCAGCTGTTGAGGGAGAGACTCCGGGAAATCATTTTCTAAACCATGATGGACCAACACATTGATCTGCAAAAGGATCCATTGTCGAAGCAAAGTTGGTTGACTCAATGAACAAATTGATATATTTCTTAAGTATGATTTGTGAATGAGTTTCTTGGGGGTAGTCAAAGCAAGCCACGTGCTTTCGATGGCTCTGCCATCATTTTGTGCTATCAAGGATGGAGATGTAGCTATATGGAGTTTTAGCTTAAATGTGGAATTCAACCAGAGTTGAAGAATCCATAAGGGACCGGAAAGCAAGTAGGATTTATTTGTCTTAGAGAGGTGTTTTAATTTGTAGGAAGCTTCTCCAAGTGATTGGTAAAGATTAGCCAAAATGATTTTTCTTAAAGAAATATTAAAGAAAATAATCTTTAAAATATTGTGTCCACCAGTTGTGGTATTCGACTGTCATGTAAAAGTATTGTTGGAATTGGAAAGTGGGGAGTTCGAGGACTTAACTGCAAGCAAATTTTGTACAAGCTTTGTAGTCTACAATGCTGAATCTTCTTTCTGACCAACAAATGTCATCTTCCCAAGAGTAAAGTGAATGATAGAGTAGATGTATAAAGCCAAATTTCTTAGCTCATTTATTATGTTGATAACCAAGAAAGCCATAGCCAGGAGTCTCAGTCTCAATCCTGGTGGAAAATAGTATGATAGTAAAAAAAGCTACCCAGACGGAGTTCGACATAGCAAGTATTGGGGGAAAGACTCCTCGAAATTTATTTCTAAACCATGATGGACCAATACATCAATCTGCAAAAGGATCCACTGTCGAAGAAAAGTTAGTTGACTCAATGAACAAATTGATATATTTCTTAAGTATGATTTGTGAATGGGTTTCTTGGGGGGTAGTCAAAGGAAGCCTTGTGCCTTTGATGGATCTACAATCATTTTGTGCTATCAAGATTAGAGATGTAGCTATATGAAGTTTTAGTTCAAATGTGGAATTCAGTCAGAGTTGAAGAAGCCATAAGGAACCATAAAGCAAGTAGGACCTTTTTTTGTCTTAGGGAGGTGTTTTAATTTGTAAGAAGTTCATCTAGGTGATTGGTAAATATTATCCAAAAGAAGTTTTCTTAAAGAAATATTTGGACCTTCGTGGAGTTGGATGGCTAATAGTGAAAATTTCTTAGCTACTTGTAAAGAGCTTGAACAAAAAAAATAATAAGAAAGCTAAAGGGTTAAAAAGGCTATGTGCTCTTGGTCGGAGACTTCAGTGGTTTTCTTATCGTGGTTGTCAATGATGAAGTTTTTGAAACTGAATCATTCGATGATGAATTTGTTGGCGGTTTCTAAAGTCGGAGTAAATGTCTTGCCTGAAAGGTTTAGACCTGTGATGGCTGCTACATCGAACAAGGTCGACGTTAGCATACCACAAGGAAATTAGAAAGTGTTGGTCGAACCTTCCCCAAAAAATATTGAAGCTAGTAACATGACCGGGTTGTATCTAAGGCAAGTTCTAAAGATTTTGATCATGTAGTAGATGCCTAATTCTTGTAATTTTTGTTTTCTTTAGGGCTGAACTTTGTCGAGGGAGCGTTCTCCGAACGCTGATGGCATGATGACTGGGTAACCTGAGAAGAAGTTTTTAACTTTCCCAGGATTTGACTTTGTAGTCAGAAATGGCCCTAAAAAGGCGAAGAGTTTATCAGATAGAGATAATGGAATGAGTACTTGGTTTTCCCAGTTTGAGATCTTCTCTTTTGAAAATGGGGGTTCAGGAACAAAGTCTCTACCTTGGATTTTTCCAAGTGTCAAACTTTGGAGTTGAGGTTTTAGTGGATTCCATTGTTGAAAGTAGAAGCTTTTACAAAAGAAAGTGAAAGGTTGTTCTCTATGCAGAGAAATCAAGAAGGTAGTTGAATGAAGAAGATTGAGAAGAAAGATGAAGTTGAGTATTTATAGCATTTTCGTTGCATATCTAGAGTCAGACACACGACATTCACGTGAAGGTAATGAAACAATTTTGTATGTTATAAAGTGGTAACATTAATGTGAGTGGAGAAGTTAATTGAAGACGTGTGAATTCATGTCTTTATAGAAAATAGGAATGATGATGATATTCTAAACAAATCTTAGGGAAAATGATAACATGCAGTAAAAGGGGTAATGATTACGGTGACGTCAGCGGAGAAGTGGAAGCAGTGTAAAAAATACAATAAAAAAATGCCACATTTCCTTTCTCTAATAAAAAAATTGAAACATGGCATTTTTGGGGGAAATTTGTGGTCTTGGATTTTCGACATAGGATATAATGGAAAATAAGACATATGTATGCTATAGTGAGAGTTTGAAGTTGAAACATGCTAAATTGGAACCATGAAAGAGGTTGATCCATGCATGTTGAAAGTTAATGTAGGAGTTGTGGTCAAAATTGTGTAGCTGAAAAGTCAATGGGTATTGGTAGAGTCTCTGGACTTAGTGAAAATTCCAAGTGTTTTAGTTGGTTATTTTGCCTAATCGAAAGAGCGGGAATTGGATAAGATCATGTGGTTACTCAAAGACACATGGAAGTTCGTCGAAGACAAGAATTGCATGGAAGTAAAATGTGTCGTGATGTATTTAGTCGATCGTTGTAGGTAGTTATTCTAGACTAATATATAAGGAGACACTTGCTTATGTTGTAAGGGTCTGCAATTGTACTCAAATTTCTATATACTCAGTATTTGTGTGTTTGAGAAACAAGTGACAAAATGTACGTATGTGTTCCACATTTATGGACTTCAAGTATTTTATATTCAATTCTTTCTGTATTTATATTGCATTTCAGTTTCAGTCATTTTACTTTTAGTTAGCATTTCATTTCAGTCAATTTAAAATTTTGTTTTCAAAACCTTTTACATTCCAAATTTAGACAAGTTCAAATTACTATCTTTCAAAGGTTGTGTTTTGATATCTAAAATAACATGGTGTCTAAAGGTTATGATTCACACAAATATGCTTAGGATATTTTCGATTTTAATCCCTTAAGTATTAATTGAAACTTGTTTTGTTTATCAAATTTCTAAGTAAACAGACGATTAATATTAAAGATCAAAATTATGAAGGTGAGAAAAGCACACAAGAAGGGGGGTTGAATTGTGTTTTCTGTTTTCTTAGTTTGCATCTGATTAGAGTTTAGAATCTAAACTAGTGTTCAGATTCTGGTCAATTCTTAGCAGCAGAATGTTAACAGAAGCAAATAAATAATAGCAGAAGACACAAAGATTTATATTGGTTCCTCCCCTAACTGAGAGCATTCCAGTACCCTTGCTTCACAAGATATTTTCATTATAATTAAAACATGATTATAATCACTTATGCATTATGCATAAGACTTTACACTTGCTCATACCCAAGGTCCAAAACTTCTGCTCAATGTGTAACATGTTTAAACTTTAAGTCTTCAAGAGATTCTGTACTATTAGAGTCGTTAAGAATAGATATCTATAAAACATCTCAGCCTTTCTTGAATCTTGAAACCTATAGACTCTAGCTGACAAATTGATCTGACAATACATCTTTCTTTCTGCAGTACAGACACCTTCAGCTTTATCACTAACTCTGAAAGGTACCAGAAGCCAATTTGCATTCACTAAGTATAGATATAATAACGCTTCTTCTTCTGATGATGAGGCCTTCAGCTTCAGAGTCTTCGCCAGACATCACTTAGCAAGTGTTATTCAAATTCTGCCACCATAAGCTAGCAATGCAGCAACTCTCAAAGTGTGTTAATGTAGAACAAATTCTGATAATAACATTTACATGTATAAGAACCTACACACATGTAACACACATCAATTAAACCATTGTTCTTTCAATACTTTGTTATCATCAAAATCCAAGAAAAATATGTCATGAACAAATCTTGTTCTAACAATCTCCCTCTTTTTGATGATGACAAACACAAGTATTTAAAGGACAATGTTGGGCAGTTATAATTTTATTTGGAACATCAGGGTATGAGGTTTGTAAGCTCCCCCTGAATCTAATCATCTAAAGCATAGTTTTGTAGATATCATATTAGCTACTACTTTTAAGAAAAAGTAATTCAGTTTTCTTAGTAACATTAGAGTTTGAGGTTTGTAAGCTCCACCTGAGTCTAATAGTTCCAAAGTTGAGGTTTGTAAGCTCCCGTTAGTTCCATATTTAAGAAAACCAAAAATAATATTTTAACTTCCTTTAGTAACATCAGAATACGAGGTTTGTAAGCTCATTCTTAGTCTGATAGGCTAAGGCTGAGGTTAGTAAGCTCTTTCTTAGTTCTATGTATAAGAGAGTTAAAATGTGTCGCCCAGGCAAGATAACCATAAAAACATAAATATAAATGAAAAAATTATAAATGACCAGTGCGTATGTAACACGGTGGGAGAACTGACTTTAAACAATGTTGCGGATAGCAAGAGTCGCCACCGACTTTTATTTTATCCATAAGGAAAGGTTATAAAAGAACAGGAAAGACCTTAGAGAATATTTTGGGTCCGGGGGGTAGGTTATGAAAAGGGAAGGTGTTAGCACCCTTTTCATCCATGGTTATCCATGGGCTCTTAGGTACTTAAGCTCACTTTTGAATTGTTTTGAAAGTGTAGTGTGTGAATAGCAAAAAATTTCAGAATAGTTTAATAATAATCCGTGTATGGATGTGAAAAAAACTTGTTTGAAAATTTTGTTGGAAATTTGTTTAAGTGTGAAAAAGTTTTGGAGTGAGCAAGTATCTAGGAGTAGCCTACCCTAATATTTTAAGGTCTTTCTTATTCTTTATCCTTTCCTTAGTAAGACTATCCCTACTATAATGGAGTAGGTAGTCCTTACTTTGGATGTTAAGGGACATGTGAGGGACAATTTGACTTTGAAGGCCATTGTGGGATGTAATAAGCACATATAAGGGACCATCATCATTTTTCGAAAGGGACTCGATTCGTAAAGGCAACCATAAGGGACTTTGATGATTTTTCTATTTGAGGGACTTGCTTTATACACCCCACTTAACCATTATTCGTAGGCAACTTGAGGGATATCCTTAGGAAGTGAGACGGCGATTAAAATCGACTTACGTGTGTGACGTGTTTATTTTAATTATCTTTATTTAAAAGTGATCTAAATTTATTTTAATATTGCATACATGTTGTTACACTCCCTAATTACTAACCATAATAATAATTAAATAATTAAACAACTTTACATCCAAGAAACAATTACAAAATAATAAGCAAAATAATTAAATAGCAAAGATAAATAAAATATAAATAAGCAATAATAAATAATAAAGGGGGTTAGTAAGCAATATTTAACAAAATAATAAGCATGATTAGAATATAAATGGATTAGTAAATAAGAATAAACAAAATTAATCCAAATATTATAATAATAAGAAATTAACAATTTTTTTAATATAATCAACTAAAAAGACAAATATGAATAAACAATTGTTTTAATTTACAAATTATTAAATTATATTTTAATCATGAAGTTACTACAAAAAATCTAATTATTATAAGCACAATTATTTATAAACTAAAGTTATGTAAAAAAAATGTTTATAAGTATATTTACAAAAATTTGTAAGAATTATAGTAAACATACATATATAATAATTATATTAGAAAATAACATTAAAAAAAAAATAGGATTAGATTTGTATTAAAAAATATTTTTAGAGTTTTATGAAATTAGGGTTTTTATGAGAAATAAATTTTTAGGGTTAAAAAAAAATAGGATTTAGTTATATACAAAAATTTTCTAATTTATACATATTACAATTTAGACATAAAATATAGAAACAAAATTTGTGAAAAAAAACATATTTTTTTTAAAATTAAAGAAAACAGACATATTTTATTATTATTTATTTATTATTGAGAAATATACATAATATATTTAATTTTTAATAAAAAAGCAGAAACTTACCTGGCTGGGGTTTGAACCCAGGCCAGCTTGATTTCCAGGAAGCACAACAACCATCAGGCTAAGCATACAATTGTGAAATATATCCAGGAACAATACATATTATTTTTTTAATAAAATTTGAATTTGAAAACAGGCGCGAACTGGCCTTCTTTTTCCTCCTATTACCTGCGGATTTTGCAACGTTTTCTCCTACGAACATTGTTACGAATTCTTCCACCCTGCGAAACACAAACTTCATCCAAACGGCAAAATTTCACAAAATTGATTGCACCATTGTATTGCTACTGAGTTTTTCAATCGTCCTATGTTTTTCAAATCCATTTATCATTTGAAAATCGTGAAACCCTAAAGAGGGCCGAAAACCCTAATCATGGTGAATTCTTGTTCCTGCAATGAAAATCCAATTGAACCACCCAGAATCGTTCTAGAGTTCATTCTAAACATCCTACAACAATCAAAAACAGTTTAAACATGATAAATCAATGGATTCGAAAACAAAATATTCAAGGTCAAGATGAACTCGGGTTGAGCAATTGGGTGTGTATATGATGCATATGGATGATGATTTATGATCAGAAGAGTCCAAGGAAGCTTGCTATGTCTTCCAAATACCTTGCAATGCTCTGAATTTGAGAACCCGAATATGACTTTTTGAAAGATTTTTGTGCTTTTGATCTTACCTTTAGGCTGCTGCAAATTCGTGTCTAGGGTTATGTTTGTGCTTAATATATATGTGTGATGGATTTAGGTCAGAAACATTGATGTGTTGTGTGGATATTTGATTCAAAAAATATTCAAAAAGATCATTGTATAAATTTCAAATATTTGATCATGAGTGCTTGCTATTTTGGGAGAGATCACATGATTTCCTTCTCATTCTAATTCAATCAATGATTATGAATTTCTGGAAACAAAATCTTCACCCAAAAATAGATTTTTATATTTTTTATTTATTTAAAATGATTTTTATGAATTAAATCAATAATAAATAAATAAAAAATAATAATTTAGGAGAGATCACATGATTTCCTTCTCATTCTAATTCAATCAATGATTATGAATTTCTAAAAACAAAATCTTCACCCAAAAATAGATTTTTATATTTTTTATTTATTTAAAATGATTTTTATGAATTAAATCAATAATAAAAAATAATAATTTGGGAGAGATCACATGATTTCCTTCTCATTCTAATTCAATCAATGATTATGAATTTCTAGAAACAAAATCTTCACCCAAAAATAGATTTTTTATATTTTTTATTTATTTAAAATGATTTTTATGAATTAAATCAATAATAAATAAATAAAAAATAATAATTTGGGAGAGATCACATGATTTCCTTCTCATTCTAATTCAATCAATGATTATGAATTTCTAGAAACAAAATCTTCACCCAAAAATAGATTTTTATATTTTTTATTTATTTAAAATGATTTTTATGAATTAAATCAATAATAAATAAATAAAAAATAATAATTTGGGAGATATCACATGATTTCCTTCTCATTCTAATTCAATCAATGATTATGAATTTCTAGAAACAAAATCTTCACCCAAAAATAGATTTTTATATTTTTTATTTATTTAAAATGATTTTTATGAATTAAATCAATAATAAATAAATAAAAAATAATAATTTGGGAGAGATCACATGATTTCCTTCTCATTCTAATTCAATCAATGATTATGAATTTCTAGAAACAAAATCTTCACCCAAAAATAGATTTTTATATTTTTTATTTATTTAAAATGATTTTTATGAATTAAATCAATAATAAATAAATAAAAAATAATAATTTGGGAGAGATCACATGATTTCCTTCTCATTCTAATTCAATCAATGATTATGAATTTCTAGAAACAAAATCTTCACCCAAAAATAGATTTTTATATTTTTTATTTATTTAAAATGATTTTTATGAATTAAATCAATAATAAATAAATAAAAAATAATAATTTGGGAGAGATCACATGATTTCCTTCTCATTCTAATTCAATCAATGATTATGAATTTCTAGAAACAAAATCTTCACCCAAAAATAGATTTTTATATTTTTTATTTATTTAAAATGATTTTTATGAATTAAATCAATAATAAATAAATAAATAATAATAATTTGGGAGAGATCACATGATTTCCTTCTCATTCTAATTCAATCAATGATTATGAATTTCTAGAAACAAAATCTTCACCCAAAAATAGATTTTTATATTTTTTATTTATTTAAAATGATTTTTATGAATTAAATCAATAATAAATAAATAAAAAATAATAATTTGGGAGAGATCACATGATTTCCTTCTCATTCTAATTCAATCAATGATTATGAATTTCTAGAAACAAAATCTTCACCCAAAAATAGATTTTTATATTTTTTATTTATTTAAAATGATTTTTATGAATTAAATCAATAATAAATAAATAAAAAATAATAATTTGGGAGAGATCACATGATTTCCTTCTCATTCTAATTCAATCAATGATTATGAATTTCTAGAAACAAAATCTTCACCCAAAAATAGATTTTTATATTTTTTATTTATTTAAAATGATTTTTATGAATTAAATCAATAATAAATAAATAAAAAATAATAAAAATGATGAATTTTGGTCAATTGGGTCGTGCACCATGTTATGAGATGGATTGGGTCATAAATTAGGCAGCCCATTTGGAAAGAAATACTTCTAAGCCTCCATTTTCAACATAAACCATCACAAAATTGCCCAACTTTGCAAGGGCACATTTCTCTCAATTTTAAAGGTATGATGGTGTTCTTGGACTTTTTGGAAAGCTTGAAGAGTCCTCTAAACAACCCCATTGGTTTCAGGTCCATATCATTTACCAATCTCAAGTTATGCCCTTTTGAAGTTGTTGACTTTTTGTTGACTTTTGAAATGACCTATAATGTCTTAGATCATATCTTTCAAATAAAGCATTTTTGGGCTTAACCTTCAACATCAAAGTTGTAGAGAATTCAATTTCCTTCAAAATGAGCTTTGGATGGAGACTTGGTGATGAAGTATGTGAAAGTTATGCCTGGTCAAAGTTCAGTTGACTTTTACTAAGGAAACCCTAATTTAGAAACTCCTGATTATTGATGATCTGGAATCTCCTTGATGAATCATGATCAACCCTTGATCAAATGATGAATTTTACTTCATATACTTGATGTTGGCAAAAAATCATGAAGTTTGACTTTGGTTTGACCACAATTGACCTCAGTTTGACTTTTTAACTACATTGACTGCTTTTGACTTATCTGATCATCTGACTGAGCAAACTTTTGAGAAAAGTCTTGAAACTTGACATGGGGGTTCTTATACACATATAAGATGTTATGAAGCTCACTTGAAGTCTTGGAAGTCCATTTAGCCTGATTAAAGTCAAAACCCTAGTTTTGGATGCACTGCTTAGGAGGTGCATTGTCTGAGGGAATTGTCAACTCTTCTGACCAATTGTGAACTTTGTGAACCTTGTGAATCTTCATAAGATATCTTGTGATACTCATGGGAGGTATTGTGAAGCTTGTGAACCTTGTGAACATCATGAAGTGGCTTTGTAGACCTCATGACCCTTAGGAAAGCTTTGTAAACATTGTGAATCTTGTGAACCTTGTGAACCTTCAAGAAGCAACCTATGGACTTCATGAACCTCATGAAAGGTCTTGTAGATGTTGAGAAGTTTGTGAACCTTGTGAACCTTCAAGAAGCAACCTATGGACTTCATGAACCTCATGAAAGGTATTGAAAGCACTGTGGGACTTGTGAACCTTGTGAACCTTCATAAAGTAGCTTGTGGACTTTATGAACTTCATGAAAGGTTATGCAAGTTGTTGGAGAACTTGTGAACCTTGTGAACCTTCTTAGAACACAAAGTCTTGTATTGTGAGGGCAAATTTTGGGGTGCAACAGCTGCCCCTGTTCAATTTTCTAAAACCTGAGGGGTTAGATTGGTATATTTGCCAGTCATAACCTGGAAGGTTGAAGGGGATTGAACACAAAAGCCCAAAAATTTGCACTCACCAGTGCACTAGAGTGGTACAGATGGCTAGTTGAATATGATTGAGTGGGCTTAAAGATGCCACTAGGGGGGGAGCAATTCAAAATATGGGTGTATGATGAAAGCTGTCAGGAGTCTGGAATAATAATGATGTAGCAGCATGTCTTCATGAGGATAGAGCAATCAATAGTGATAACCCTAAAGCAGTCTTGAAGCAATGATATGATTTCAGGAGGATAGAACAATGAATGGCTCTAAAGCAGTCTTGAAATAATAATGTGATATGTCTTCAGGAGGATAGAGCAATCAATAACTCTAAAGCAGTCTTGAAGTAATGATTTCAGGAGGATAGAGCAATGGATAGCTCTAAAGCAGTCTTGAAATAATAATGTAATTTCAGGAGGATAGAGCAATGGATAACTCTAAAGCAGTCTTGAAATAATTAGATGGCTTCAGGAGGATAGAGCAATGAATAGCTCTAAAGCAGTCTTGAAGTAGTAATATGACCTCATGAGGATAGAGCAATGAATAGCTCTAAAGCAGTCTTGAAGTAATAGGATGATTTCAGGAGGATAGAGCAATCAGTAGCTCTAAAGCAGTCTTGAAGTCATGAGAGGCTATCAGGAGGATAAAATAACCCTGAGGTTACAATAAAGCAGTCCCAAAGTAATAAGAAGCTCATCAGGAGGATAAAGTAACCCTGAGGTTACAATAAAGCAGTCCCAAAGATCATAAGCTTGTTTGTTGGATAATTAACCTGAAAACAAGGTAGCATTCTGTATAACAACATTAGTTTATGCTTTATGTATGCATGTATGACATGATGCACTTAGGTAATGTACTATAGACATATATGTTATGGTATGATGTAAATGATGTATGTATGATATGACACTGCTGGAAGTGTCTGGATATCCTTGTATAACAACTGCTGGCCAAGGAAAATAAATCCCGATTCGTTGTTGAAGAATATATAACCCTCCGTCTGCTGGGGATAACAAGGTATAGATAACCTCCCGTTGTTGGGGATAACAAGGTATAGATAAGCTCCCGTTGTTGGGGATAGTAGGGTATAGATAACCTTCGTTTTCGTTTGATAGTAGGATAAGTATAACATCCCGTCTTCGTTCATCGTGCCCTTATTGGAAAGTAATTTCCCGTATATCCGTATGAGGATAAAAGAGATGGATATAAATTCCAGGGGAGATTAGACTTTGTGAAAATGGATTAGTCCTACTGATGGTTTGTAACTGTCTTGTAAAGATGAACCGGCGAAGCTTCGTTGAAATCCTTCCCTCGTTCGTCCTTAGTAAATACTATTACTGCATTTTCATGCATTTCTGGTAAACATCAATCATATTAAAAGCATACATGCATTTTTGGTAAACATCAATCATATTCAAAGGCATACATTCAAACACAACCAATGGACGTTTCGCTTATGTAAATAGGGTAAAAGTAAATCTGGATTCAAAAGATGGAATTTATTTATATCAAAAGTGACCCATACACGGGTAAGTTTGTACAAGGAGACATAAACCCTAGTAAGAGAATTTTGTCATGAAGTTTTACAAAAAGAATCAGCTATGTGGGAAATAATCCTATTGAGTTTCAATTCTACTATTGCCACTCAAGTATCTCATCTTCTTGCTGTTGAGACGGAAACGATTGGATTGAGCTTTATCTGTTTGAGCTTGAGTAAGTAGTACAACTGGTTGCAGTTTCATGAGTGATCCAAACGAGACATAGTCATACGCTTTAATCCCTAACTTTTGCCTGGATTGCCCTTTCAGGTTTTCAATCCACCGGGATACCCTTTTTTGCCCAAGCCGCCTTTTCAGGTTTTCGACTTGCCGGGTGTACATCTTTTTATATATATATATCCCTAATTTTTGCCCAAACCCTTTTGGTTTGCCGGGATGCCCTTATTTTTGCCTAGGCCTGTCAACCTAGCGGGTCTCTTTTTATGCGTAGTATTTTTTAACTATGTCTGCGTTTACAGGTTGTGGGAAGTCTTCACCATCCATTGTAGTCAGTATCATGGCACCTCCTGAGAACACTGTCTTGACTACAAATGGTCCCTCATATGTTGGAGTCCACTTGCCCCTAGGATCACCCTGTGGTAATATGATACGCTTGATTACCAAGTCACCAGCCTGATATACCTTTGGCTTAACCTTCTTGTTAAAAGCTTTGATCATCCGTTTCTGGTACATCTGGCCATGACAAACTGCTGCTAACCTTTTCTCATCAATCAAATTTATCTGGTCAAGTCGAGTCTGAATCCACTCATCTTCATCCAAGCCTGCATCCTTCATAATTCTCAAGGAGGGGATCTGAACTTCAATAGGCAGAACTGCTTCCATACCATAGACTAAGGAGAATGGGGTTGCCCCTGTTGAAGTACGTATTGTAGTACGATAACCATGCAGAGCAAATGGTAACATCTCGTGCCAATCCTTGTAAGTAACAGTCATCTTCTGTACAATCTTCTTAATGTTCTTATTAGCAGCTTCAACTGCCCCATTCATCTTTGGACGATACGGAGAAGAGTTGTGATGCTTAATCTTGAACTGCGTACAGAGATCAGTAATCATAGTGTTGTTCAGATTAGAGCCATTGTCAGTGATAATCCTTTCAGGGATACCATACCTACATATGAGATTATTCTTAATGAACCGAGCCACAACATTCTTAGTCACAGATGCAAATGAAGCTGCCTCTACCCACTTCGTGAAGTAATCAATAGCAACCAGGATGAAACGATGCCCATTAGAAGCAGTAGGCTTGATCTCACCAATCATATCAATGCCCCACATGGCAAAGGGCCAAGGAGCAGTCAACACATTCAATGGAGATGGAGGTACATGTACTTTATCAGCATAGATTTGACATTTGTGACATGTTCTGGAGTGTTGATAGCAATCAGCTTCCATGGTAGACCAATAGTAACCTGCTCTCAAAATCTTCTTTGCCATGGTATGACCACTAGAATGAGTGCCAAAGGTCCCATCATGCATCTCTTCCATAATTTCTGTAGCTTCCTTCTTATCCACACAACGAAGCATAGTTGAATCATGATTACGCTTATACAGAATGCCATTACTCAGAAAGAACTTAGCAGAAAACCTTCTCAGGAACTTCCTATCTTTGACAGATGCCCCTTCAGGGAACTTCTGAGCTTCAAGATAGTTTTTCACTTCATAGAACCAAGGCTTCTCCTCTGCCCCTTCAGTGTCAATCTCATTGCAGTATGCAGGCTTCTCAAATCTATCAATGGTAATCTTGGGAGCTTCATCATCCCAGCTGATCTCAAACATAGATGCCATGGTGGCCAATGCGTCTGCCAACTGATTCTCTCTTCGTGGAATATGTCCAAAAGTAATCTCTTTGAAATGTGGGATCAAAGACAACACATGTTCTCTGTAAGGAATGAGATTATCATGCTTTGTATCCCAATCTCCTTTAATCTGACTTACTACCAGAGCTGAATCTCCATATACCTCAAGGAACTGAATCTTCATATCAATAGCAACTTGCATACCCATGATACATGCCTCATACTCAGCCATGTTATTGGTACAATAGAAACAAAGTCTGGCAGTAATCGGGGTATGACAACCTTCAGGGAACTAATCACAACACCAACACCATTACCATGTGCATTGGAGGCACCATCAAAAACCATAGTCCATCGGGATCCTTGTTCAGGTCCGTCATATTGTCCAGGTTCTTTGGTAACAGACATAATGTCTTCATCAGGGAACTCAAAATTCATTGACTGGTAATCATCTACTGCTTGATGAGCCAAATGATCAGCAACAACACTCCCCTTAATGGCCTTCTGAGTAGTATACTGTATATCATATTCCGTCAAGATCATTTGCCATCTTGCAATTCTTCCGGAGAGAGCAGGTTTCTCAAATATGTACTTGATTGGATCCATCTTCGAAATCAACAAGGTAGTATGGGTCAACATATACTGTCTTAGTCGGCGAGCAGCCCATGCCAAAGCGCAGCAAGTTTTCTCGAGCAGTGAGTATCTTGTTTCACAGTCGGTAAACTTTTTGCTAAGGTAGTATATTGCCTGCTCTTTTCGACCAGACTCGTCATGTTGCCCCAATACACACCCCATTGAGTTGTCTAATACTGTTAAATACATAATCAAGGGTCTTCCATCAACTGGTGGCATTAAAATTGGAGGTTCTAGCAAATATCTCTTGATTTCATCAAAGGCAGTCTGGCACTCATCATTCCATTCCATCACCTGATCTTTCTTCAACAACTTGAAGATTGGCTCACAGATGGTAGTTAATTGGGAAATAAATCTTGCAATGTAGTTCAATCGTCCCAAGAAACCTCTAACCTCCTTCTCAGTACGGGGAGCTGGCATCTCTCGTATAGCTTTCACTTTTGCAGGATCCACTTCAATACCTTTTCCACTGACAATGAAACCCAGGAGCTTTCCAGATCTAACTCCAAAAGTACACTTGTTTGGATTTAATCTCAACCTGTATTTCTTCAACCTCTCAAACAACTTGTGCAGATGATCAAGATGTTGTTCTTCATTCTGAGACCTGGCTATCATATCATCCACATATACCTCTATCTCATGATGAATCATATCATGAAACAAAGCCACCATAGCACGCTGATATGTTGCCCCTGCATTCTTCAAACCAAATGGCATTACCTTATAGCAAAAGGTGCCCCACTGTGTCACAAATGTAGTCTTCTCCATATCTTCAGGTGCCATCTTGATTTGATTGTAACCAGAGAAACCATCCATAAAAGAGAATACCTTATGCTGAGCAGTGTTGTCTACCAGAATATCAATATGAGGAAGTGGAAAGTCATCTTTAGGGCTAGCCTTGTTCAGATCTCTGTAGTCTACACACATACGTACCTTACCATCTTTCTTAGGAACTGGTACCACATTTGCAACCCACTGAGGATAAGAAGTTACGGCCAAGAACCCTGCATTGAACTGTTTCATTACCTCTGCTTTGATCTTTTCTGACATTTCAGGACGCATACGACGAACCTTCTGCTTCTTTGGACGACAATCTTCTTTCACTGGCAAACGGTGAACCACAATGTCTGTATCCAACCCTGGCATATCTTCATAAGACCAAGCAAAGATCTCCACATAGTCACGTAGCATCTGAATCAACCTGCTCTTGACACTGTCCTCTAAATCAGCCCCTATCTTGACCTCTTTTCTGTTTTCTTCAGTTCCCAGATTCACAACTTCGACTGGCTCTTCATGTGGCTGTATAGCTTTCTCTTCTTGTTGTAACAACCTAGCAAGCTCTACAGGTATTTCACAATCGTCCTCGTTTCCGTCTTCAGTTTGATAGATCGGATTCTCGAAATTGTAATTGGCAATAGTAGAACTGTTATCAACTGGATCCAGAGTGGATGAGGATCTGCATTTTAGTGACGTGGGTGTGTGTAAGAACACATAGCTGATAAAGCAAAAATAAAAGAAAAAGAAAGACAAGGAACACAATATTTACGAAAACGAAACGTCCACTGATTTTATTGAATGAAGTATGCAAATGAAATGACAACCCGTAACAAGCACACCATTGTGCCCTGGATAAGGCACATGGCTTAAAAGTTTTAATTGTTCCAGAAATCATAAATTTAAAAACATAACACAGTAATAGTATTTACTCCTGACTAAAGGAGATAGGGATAACATCTTCAGCTGTCCAATTATTGAGTCCAGCACCCACAGTAGGAAAAATCCATGCCTCCAAGTTGTAGTCTTCATCTTGATCTCCCACAGCATTGATAACCCCTTGATTGGTGATACGAACAGCACGGGCACGACGGACAGCCTTCTGGGACTCTGCAGTGAAACCCAAACCAAACTTGTCAGACTTGTATGGAATATCAGGAAGCTGACCCCAAATAGTACAACCACCTTCTTCCACCACAGCTTTTGCATCATTGAGGGAGGCCATTGCCATTGTTGGAGGGTTTCTGATGACCACAGGAACCTTCTTCACAGCAGGAGGAGTCACACAATCCTTAACAGCCCAGGGAACCACTTCAAATGACTGACATGGAGTTTCAATGTATTCACCTTCTACTTCTAGATACTTGAAAGTGTTTACATGGCTGACGAAGTATTCTTCCTCTCCAAAGACAGTAACAACTTTTCCATTCGCCGGATATCTCAACTTTTGATGTAATGTGGAGGTCACAGCACCTGCCCCATGGATCCAGGGACGACCAAGCAGACATGAGTACGAAGGACGAATATCCATCACATAGAATGTAGCAGTGAACACCTGAGAGCCAACCTTGATTGGAAGATCAATTTCCCCATGCACTACTCTTCTAGAACCATCAAAAGCCTTTACCACAATATTACTGGGCTTCAATACCGTATCTTCAGGACTCAGCTTGTTCAGGACTTCCTTAGGCAACACATTCAGAGAGGAACCATTGTCTATCAGCACATGAGACAGGGTAGTGCCCCTGCATTCAATTGAAATATGCAAGGCCCTGTTATGATCCCTCTTGGCAGGGGTCAAGTCAGCATCAGAAAATCCTAACCCGTTGTCATAGGTCAGGTGAGCAACATAATTCTCAAACTGGTCCACAGAAATTGCACTGGGTACATGAGCCATCTTTAGAAACTTGATCAATGACTTGGCATGAGTCTCAGAACATAATAACAGGGAGAGCATAGAAATCTTTGAGGGAGTATGCCCCAGCTGATCAACAATATCATAATCACTCTTGCGAATGATTTTCAATACTTCTTCCATCTGCTTAGAGAGGTCATCGGCAGCTGGCACATCAGTAGATACAGGCTCAATAACAGGACCCTTGCCCCGAGCATCAGTGGTGGAAGTAACAGCAGGAGTAACTGCACTCTTAGAAGCAACTGGAGGAGAGAAGACTCTTCCACTACGAGTGATCTTGCTAGATCCAGCAATATTATCAATGTCAACAGGCATATCAGGTAAAGGCTCCTGCTTGACACCATGGATGTAAACATCAGACCCATAGTGCCAAGGCACAGCTTTGTCAGATGTATAAGGAATAGGACCAGGAGTGGTAATGATCAGAGGAGCTACTCTGGCTTCAGCAACAACTTTCACAGGACCTTCAGCAGTAATCTTGATTGGGCCCTGATGAGTGATTTTAATGGGACCCTTTGAAGTGATTCTTAGTGGTACTTTGTCAACCATGTCAACCTCTTCAATCTTCTTACCCTGAGTCAGATGATCCACCATACTTTCTACAGATGCTGGTCTTCTTTCAAACACTATAGTATATTTATCCATGAGACGTTGAATCCCATCTCTCAAAATGAAGCAACTATCCGGCTTATAGGTACAATATAGACAATCTTCATGACAACCTGGAAAGATCCCAGCTTGTACTAACCTCTTTTTGATAACAGACAATGGTGTGCTCAACTCCGTAACTGAATAGACATGCAGATCTTCATCAATATCTTCATCAATGGCGTTGACAGTCTTCTCGTGATTTGGCATTGGAGCTGTAATCACATTTGGAGTACCTGGTGGATCAAACTCAATTTCTCCAGCATCAATCATATCCTGAATTTTGTTCTTCAAGACCCAGCAGTTATTAGTATCATGTCCTGGACAGTTTGAATGATATGCACATCGTGCATTGGGATTGTACTTGGGAGAGGTAACATTGGGATTCTGAGGGGCCTCCCTCAGGGTAATAAGTTCAGCTTTCAACAAGTGTTGCAATGCCTGAGCCATTGACATGTTGATCTTCGTGAACCGTCTTCTAGCCCTCTGTTGGTTGCCCTGAGGCTGCTCTGTTGTTGCAGGAGTTGGATTTGAAATATGAACTACACTCACAGACTGATGTCTTCTGTTACGATCAGGCTGACCATAAACAGCATTAGATTCTTTCTTCCCAGTGGGAGGCTTCTTTGCAGCACCTGATGAAGAAGTGCCCACTTGGATCTTACCACTCTTGATACCATTCTCTACTCGCTCTCCTGTCATGATCAACTCAGTGAAGCCAAATGATGAGCTTCCAATGAGATGACTGTAAAACGGACCATTCAGCGTACACATGAACATATCAACCAACTCCCTATCAGTCAAAGGGGGTTGAACTCTTCCAGCTAAGTCTCTCCACTTCTGAGCATACTCCTTAAAGCTTTCTTTGGCACCCATAGACATGCTTTGAAGCTGCATGCGAGTGGGGGCTAAGTCAGCATTGTATTGATACTGCTTGTAGAAAGCTTCAGCAAGGTCATTCCAATCTCTGATGTTGACACTCTCCAACTGATAATACCACTCTAGCTGAGCTCCAGATAAACTCTCTTGAAAGAAATGGATCCACAACCTCTTATCAGCAGTGTGGGGTTGAATTCTTCTGACATAAGACCTCAGATGCAATTTGGGACAAGAGACCCCATCATAGACAACAAATGTAGGAACTTTGAACCCAATGGGTATGACCACCCCAGATATCAAGCTCAAATCCTCAAAATCCAGCCCAGATGATTTCTGTAATTCCATAGCATCCATTCTATCCACCAGCATCTTGAATTTGTCTTCGTTAGGCTCATGGTAGTAGTTAGCCTCAGAATCAGAGTCCCCCATAGTGTTGTGGAGACTGCCTCTCTCCTGCTCAGATTCTTCAGATTCATAGTCTTCAACATGTTCCTTGGTCTTGACAGGACCTTTGAACCTTCTTCCCATGTTGAGCAACCCAGCAGACCTTCTAGCCTTCTTAGTCTTTTTGGCCAGCAGTGTCTTCAATTCATCCTGCCCCTTGGATAGGTTCAGGATCAGCTCTTGGAACTGTGCATTCTGTGCCTGGAGATCCTTAACTGATTGTTCAAGAGCCATTGCTGAAATAAACAGCGAGAAGATGAGAAACCTGTGCACAATTATAACCTGTGATGCAATGATATGGGGATGCATATGCAATGTTTTCAAGGACCGCAGGATTTAAATTTGCTTAAACAAACAAGAAAGTAACTTTTTATTAGTAATAACTTGTTTTGCCTTTTAGGCTTACAAAAAATGAAAACGAAATAAGTACAAAAGATGGGGTTTTAAGTCTCCCATGGACGTTTCCTCTTTGTGTTGAGGTATGAGTTGAGGTTTCGTTCCTCATGAAGTAGCTTTGTTAGCTCTAGGATCCTTGCTTGGCTTGCTTTGTAATGAGCCTCGAAAGTATCCCTTTGCTCTTTCAGTTGGATCCATGATCTCTGCAAGTCTTCCATATCAGTAGGCATGTCTGGGTGAAGGATGGTATAAGCTGTGTCTCCTTCAGCAACAGGTTCCATGGTAACTGGTAGGACGGCAGGATATGGCATCATGAGTGTCTGAGCACGAGATCGTACCCATCTGAGATAAGCCTCCATAGGAATAGTGTACTTAGGCTCCAGTGTCTTGCTGTCAATCCTGTTTACCTTTCCCCAAGCTCGGATGAATCTCTGACGGTAACCCTGAAGATCGTTGTCGTAGTCAAACACAATGCCCTGAATCAACATGTCATGTGGACCATCGCTCCGGGCGTAACCAAACTGTCGTAAAGCTAGAGATGGGTTGTAGGTGATGCCTCCTCTTATGCCTAGAAGTGGCACGTTAGGAAACTCCCCCACAACGGTCAATGATGGTGACATTCTCCATAGATCTGGAGCACCAATGGATGTCTGAGTGAGAAAGTGACATGATCCTCTTGGACCATCTGAACCCTTGCTCATTCTTCATTACTGAGCGAGGAAGGTGAGAAATAAACCACCTAGAAAGTAAAGGTATGCAGCACGTCAAAGTTCCTCTTGCCCTTGTAGTACGGGTGTGAAGAGAATGTAGGATGTCTCCAAGTAAGGTAGGCACTGGATTGTGACTCAGGAATATGTTGATGGCATGAACGTCTATGAACTGATCAGGATTGGGGAACAACACTAAGCCATAAATCAATAAGGCTAAGATCTCCTCAAAAGCATCGTGGCTCATAGCCTTCAAGAACATTTGAGCTTTATCCACTAATACCTTGGCAAGAATACCTTTAACTCCACTTCTCGTCTCTAGAACAATGTCAGACTTCTTCAGATGTAGAGCTGCAGCAATAACTTCTGGTTTAAGCTCCTTCTCTAAGCCTGTGAATGGCTTCTGATCAAGAACAGGTATACCCAGAAGTTTAGAGAACTCCTCCATGGTTGGAACCAGCTGATAATCAGGAAATGTAAAGCAATGGTGCTTAGGGTCAAAGAACTGAAACAGCACACTCATCATGTCTTCACTGAACCCTGAAGTAACTAGATCCAATAAGTGACCATGTCTCTTGTTGAACTGGGAATGATCAGGCACTAGGGAAACCAACTCCTTGAGCTTAGCAGGTATCCCTACAAAGTTGATCCTGATGGTGTTTCTACGAGCAGAAGCCATGACCTGCAACAAAGAACAAAGATAAATCCTTTGGTCCTTGAAATGGTTAGGGAAAATGATATGCTTATGATGCATGATGATGTCATGATGTCATGCTCAATCACAAACATGTGGCACACACAAACAAGTCACACCATAGCCCTAGGTTTAAAGGCTTGCATGAGGTTCAAAGGCAAGTACCCTCCCCTGAAGTTAGATGGTTCATCCTGTCCTACAAAAGTAACCAGGTTCTAAGGGATCTCAATATCATTGATCCTTCACAAGGGTGGTTGTTCAGAAGGCAACTTACTTGCCAACCAAAACCCTCCAAGTTTAAGATCTCAATGAGCGTAGTATCGAGTGTCAACCAACTTCAGTCTGCACCAAAGCCGGCTACCTCACTACTTTCTAAAGGCCAAGATGAGTTAACTAGGGTTCTAAAAGTCAGTTAGTGCATTGACAACATATGGCAGCCTCAATATTATCCTCAACTTGACTTAAGGAATATAAGCACCAACCAAGAAGTCGCACTAACTATGGCCACCAGATCAACCGTATCGATATACGTCGTACAGTTTCCTTGGTCTATTGCCATTTACCTAAGGTACACTAGATCCGGGTTAGGACCTTTCACACATAAGAGCACCCCAACAATATAATAATAAAGCAAACAAGGCAAACAATTTAAAGTGATCTTAATTCCTAAGGGTACCCCTCTTAAATAGATCCCCAGCAGAGTCGCCAGTTCTGTAACACGGTGGGAGAACTGACTTTAAACAATGTTGCGGATAGCAAGAGTCGCCACCGACTTTTATTTTATCCATAAGGAAAGGTTATAAAAGAACAGGAAAGACCTTAGAGAATATTTTGGGTCCGGGGGGTAGGTTATGAAAAGGGAAGGTGTTAGCACCCTTTTCATCCATGGTTATCCATGGGCTCTTAGGTACTTAAGCTCACTTTTGAATTGTTTTGAAAGTGTAGTGTGTGAATAGCAAAAAATTTCAGAATAGTTTAATAATAATCCGTGTATGGATGTGAAAAAAACTTGTTTGAAAATTTTGTTGGAAATTTGTTTAAGTGTGAAAAAGTTTTGGAGTGAGCAAGTATCTAGGAGTAGCCTACCCTAATGTTTTAAGGTCTTTCTTATTCTTTATCCTTTCCTTAGTAAGACTATCCCTACTATAATGGAGTAGGTAGTCCTTACTTTGGATGTTAAGGGACATGTGAGGGACAATTTGACTTTGAAGGCCATTGTGGGATGTAATAAGCACATATAAGGGACCATCATCATTTTTCGAAAGGGACTCGATTCGTAAAGGCAACCATAAGGGACTTTGATGATTTTTCTATTTGAGGGACTTGCTTTATACACCCCACTTAACCATTATTCGTAGGCAACTTGAGGGATATCCTTAGGAAGTGAGACGGCGATTAAAATCGACTTACGTGTGTGACGTGTTTATTTTAATTATCTTTATTTAAAAGTGATCTAAATTTATTTTAATATTGCATACATGTTGTTACACTCCCTAATTACTAACCATAATAATAATTAAATAATTAAACAACTTTACATCCAAGAAACAATTACAAAATAATAAGCAAAATAATTAAATAGCAAAGATAAATAAAATATAAATAAGCAATAATAAATAATAAAGGGGGTTAGTAAGCAATATTTAACAAAATAATAAGCATGATTAGAATATAAATGGGTTAGTAAATAAGAATAAACAAAATTAATCCAAATATTATAATAATAAGAAATTAACAATTTTTTTAATATAATCAACTAAAAAGACAAATATGAATAAACAATTGTTTTAATTTACAAATTATTAAATTATATTTTAATCATGAAGTTACTACAAAAAATCTAATTATTATAAGCACAATTATTTATAAACTAAAGTTATGTAAAAAAAATGTTTATAAGTATATTTACAAAAATTTGTAAGAATTATAGTAAACATACATATATAATAATTATATTAGAAAATAACATTAAAAAAAAAATAGGATTAGATTTGTATTAAAAAATATTTTTAGAGTTTTATGAAATTAGGGTTTTTATGAGAAATAAATTTTTAGGGTTAAAAAAAAATAGGATTTAGTTATATACAAAAATTTTCTAATTTATACATATTACAATTTAGACATAAAATATAGAAACAAAATTTGTGAAAAAAAACATATTTTTTTTAAAATTAAAGAAAACAGACATATTTTATTATTATTTATTTATTATTGAGAAATATACATAATATATTTAATTTTTAATATTATAATATTTAAATCAAATAAAAGGAAAGAAAAAAAAAGCAGAAACTTACCTGGCTGGGGTTTGAACCCAGGCCAGCTTGATTTCCAGGAAGCACAACAACCATCAGGCTAAGCATACAATTGTGAAATATATCCAGGAACAATACATATTATTTTTTTAATAAAATTTGAATTTGAAAACAGGCGCGAACTGGCCTTCTTTTTCCTCCCATTACCTGCGGATTTTGCAACGTTTTCTCCTACGAACATTGTTACGAATTCTTCCACCCTGCGAAACACAAACTTCATCCAAACGGCAAAATTTCACAAAATTGATTGCACCATTGTATTGCTACTTAGTTTTTCAATCGTCCTATGTTTTTCAAATCCATTTATCATTTGAAAATCGTGAAACCCTAAAGAGGGCCGAAAACCCTAATCATGGTGAATTCTTGTTCCTGCAATGAAAATCCAATTGAACCACCCAGAATCGTTCTAGAGTTCATTCTAAACATCCTACAACAATCAAAAACAGTTTAAACATGATAAATCAATGGATTCGAAAACAAAATATTCAAGGTCAAGATGAACTCGGGTTGAGCAATTGGGTGTGTATATGATGCATATGGATGATGATTTATGATCAGAAGAGTCCAAGGAAGCTTGCTATGTCTTCCAAATACCTTGCAATGCTCTGAATTTGAGAACCCGAATATGACTTTTTGAAAGATTTTTGTGCTTTTGATCTTACCTTTAGGCTGCTGCAAATTCGTGTCTAGGGTTATGTTTGTGCTTAATATATATGTGTGATGGATTTAGGTCAGAAACATTGATGTGTTGTGTGGATATTTGATTCAAAAAATATTCAAAAAGATCATTGTATAAATTTCAAATATTTGATCATGAGTGCTTGCTATTTTGGGAGAGATCACATGATTTCCTTCTCATTCTAATTCAATCAATGATTATGAATTTCTGGAAACAAAATCTTCACCCAAAAATAGATTTTTATATTTTTTATTTATTTAAAATGATTTTTATGAATTAAATCAATAATAAATAAATAAAAAATAATAATTTGGGAGAGATCACATGATTTCCTTCTCATTCTAATTCAATCAATGATTATGAATTTCTAGAAACAAAATCTTCACCCAAAAATAGATTTTTATATTTTTTATTTATTTAAAATGATTTTTATGAATTAAATCAATAATAAAAAATAATAATTTGGAAGAGATCACATGATTTCCTTCTCATTCTAATTCAATCAATGATTATGAATTTCTAGAAACAAAATCTTCACCCAAAAATAGATTTTTTATATTTTTTATTTATTTAAAATGATTTTTATGAATTAAATCAATAATAAATAAATAAAAAATAATAATTTGGGAGAGATCACATGATTTCCTTCTCATTCTAATTCAATCAATGATTATGAATTTCTAGAAACAAAATCTTCACCCAAAAATAGATTTTTATATTTTTTATTTATTTAAAATGATTTTTATGAATTAAATCAATAATAAATAAATAAAAAATAATAATTTGGGAGAGATCACATGATTTCCTTCTCATTCTAATTCAATCAATGATTATGAATTTCTAGAAACAAAATCTTCACCCAAAAATAGATTTTTATATTTTTTATTTATTTAAAATGATTTTTATGAATTAAATCAATAATAAATAAATAAAAAATAATAATTTGGGAGAGATCACATGATTTCCTTCTCATTCTAATTCAATCAATGATTATGAATTTCTAGAAACAAAATCTTCACCCAAAAATAGATTTTTATATTTTTTATTTATTTAAAATGATTTTTATGAATTAAATCAATAATAAATAAATAAAAAATAATAATTTGGGAGAGATCACATGATTTCCTTCTCATTCTAATTCAATCAATGATTATGAATTTCTAGAAACAAAATCTTCACCCAAAAATAGATTTTTATATTTTTTATTTATTTAAAATGATTTTTATGAATTAAATCAATAATAAATAAATAAAAAATAATAATTTGGGAGAGATCACATGATTTCCTTCTCATTCTAATTCAATCAATGATTATGAATTTCTAGAAACAAAATCTTCACCCAAAAATAGATTTTTATATTTTTTATTTATTTAAAATGATTTTTATGAATTAAATCAATAATAAATAAATAAAAAATAATAATTTGGGAGAGATCACATGATTTCCTTCTCATTCTAATTCAATCAATGATTATGAATTTCTAGAAACAAAATCTTCACCCAAAAATAGATTTTTATATTTTTTATTTATTTAAAATGATTTTTATGAATTAAATCAATAATAAATAAATAAAAAATAATAAAAATGATGAATTTTGGTCAATTGGGTCGTGCACCATGTTATGAGATGGATTGGGTCATAAATTAGGCAGCCCATTTGGAAAGAAATACTTCTAAGCCTCCATTTTCAACATAAAGCATCACAAAATTGCCCAACTTTGCAAGGGCACATTTCTCTCAATTTTAAAGGTATGATGGTGTTCTTGGACTTTTTGGAAAGCTTGAAGAGTCCTCTAAACAACCCCATTGGTTTCAGGTCCATATCATTTACCAATCTCAAGTTATGCCCTTTTGAAGTTGTTGACTTTTTGTTGACTTTTGAAATGACCTATAATGTCTTAGATCATATCTTTCAAATATAGCATTTTTGGGCTTAACCTTCAACATCAAAGTTGTAGAGAATTCAATTTCCTTCAAAATGAGCTTTGGATGGAGACTTGGTGATGAAGTATGTGAAAGTTATGCCTGGTCAAAGTTCAGTTGACTTTTACTGAGGAAACCCTAATTTAGAAACTCCTGATTATTGATGATCTGGAATCTCCTTGATGAATCATGATCAACCCTTGATCAAATGATGAATTTTACTTCATATACTTGATGTTGGCAAAAAATCATGAAGTTTGACTTTGGTTTGACCACAGTTGACCTCAGTTTGACTTTTTAACTGCATTGACTGCTTTTGACTTATCTGATCATCTGACTGAGCAAACTTTTGAGAAAAGTCTTGAAACTTGACATGGGGGTTCTTATACACATATAAGATGTTATGAAGCTCACTTGAAGTCTTGGAAGTCCATTTAGCCTGATTAAAGTCAAAACCCTAGTTTTGGATGCACTGCTTAGGAGGTGCATTGTCTGAGGGAATTGTCAACTCTTCTGACCAATTGTGAACTTTGTGAACCTTGTGAATCTTCATAAGATATCTTGTGATACTCATGGGAGGTATTGTGAAGCTTGTGAACCTTGTGAACATCATGAAGTGGCTTTGTAGACCTCATGACCCTTAGGAAAGCTTTGTAAACATTGTGAATCTTGTGAACCTTGTGAACCTTCAAGAAGCAACCTATGGACTTCATGAACCTCATGAAAGGTATTGTAGATGTTGAGAAGTTTGTGAACCTTGTGAACCTTCAAGAAGCAACCTATGGACTTCATGAACCTCATGAAAGGTATTGAAAGCACTGTGGGACTTGTGAACCTTGTGAACCTTCATAAAGTAGCTTGTGGACTTCATGAACTTCATGAAAGGTTATGCAAGTTGTTGGAGAACTTGTGAACCTTGTGAACCTTCTTAGAACACAAAGTCTTGTATTGTGAGGGCAAATTTTGGGGTGCAACAGCGTACAACTGAATAGGTACTCAGTGGGTTCAGTTTCTAATTAAATACTTACCGTTATTTATCCCCTTTTTATCACATCAAAAAGAAAAATAAAAAGAGAAGAAGAAAAGGATTACAGTCATAAATGCATCACATATCATCATTATAGGATCAGTTTCCAAGGAATTGAAAAACGATCAAGTAACATGGGGTCATTAAGGATTGTATAGTGCATGCCTTAATTTTTTAGTGGTTGTGACTGTTCTAAGAATCAAGCAGGACTAAATCAGACATTTGAGTTGCTCAGAAGTCATTATAAAAGAAGTCCAAACCTAGTTCTTTTTTATCAAATCCATCAGAATCATGGAAGCGTCAGCTGAGAGTCATAAGACTTTTGTGGTAATAGAAATCTCCCAGAGCTCTACGAGACAAGATGTCTAAGACGTTCATATACGAGATGTTTCTAAAACATCTACCACCGGGCCTTTTCCCTCTACAAGTCTTACTTATGAAGAAGCAACGTCAGCAACTCTAACACAATCTACATGAGTAGGTTTATCAGAAGTTGTGATGAAGCCTAGAAGAAAGATAACGAAGAGATCAAAGAAGAAAAGATGGTCCAACAAGTTGTTCTACCGTCTAATCCTAGAGGCAGAAGATGAAGACATTGATGAAAATGAGTTAGACATATGCTATGACAACTATTTTCCTCATAAGGCTCAAGATGACTTAGATAGGGACCTATACTAAGCATTAGTAGTTCCTTATGAGTCAATGTTTTGTAATCCTCTGCTTCAATTAATGAAAAAGTATATTTTTGGCCAAATTTTGTTTATTTCATGCAAAATACTTTCAATAACTTCCTTTAGATTTAGTGAAAAACATTAATGAAGTAAAACTGACACTAGGAATGACAGCTAAACAAATCAAGTATAAAATTCATAGCTGTTAAAGAATCTTTAATAGGTTAGACTGTTAGATAATATTTCAAAGATGTGTCATTTAAGATATTGATAAGACTTAATCAATATAAAAACAACATACACTTGGAACAATGTATGTAACACGTCTATATGAGAAATCTTAGCAAGCTTACTTTCATAATCACTTAATCTTCAAAACACTAAGAGGTACAAACAGAAGCAAATTTAGGTTCCAAAGAGAGATTTCAGAAAGACACTCATACTAAATGCAGCAACTCAGACAAGTAAAAGAAAAGCAGTAGTTGAAGGATATAACAAGCAGATGACTTTAGAAGCTTTTACCTCTTCAGCATCCTTTGTGAAGACACATAGAAGAAGAAGATCTTCTGGGTCTAGACGTAGAAATCAGCTGAGAAAGGAGGCTTTGGATTTTTCCAAGGAAAAATGGCAAGATTACTTAGATAATCTGGACATGTCAGATGATCCTAGGGAATACATTAGGGATAATCCAATAGACTAGAATGTCTAAATAATTTGTAATCTCATCCTTCTTATTAATGATAAAAGTTGCAAGCATTAAGTTCTTACTTCCATTACTTTTAATTATCTTGAACAACCATAAATATAATCAACAGTTAACTGAACAACAATATGGACAAACTTTGAATTAATAATAAGACAACTTAATACAAAGGTTCTAACAACTACAAGGCATAATTATGCAGAAATCTAACATCAGAATCTTTCATAGATAACTTCAAGCCCGTCTTTCCAGATTTTTGACAAATCAACCTATGAACTTATGATAACTCTCTGTTGAACAAATAATTCTGAAAGAACTTGTCCAAAAGGAATGAAGAAAATCTTTCCCTCGTGAAAGGAAGAAATATTCTTCTTCAAATAATCAAACATAACTCGAGGAAGATCAACAGATCTTTTTCAATAGGATCCACAAGGTTTAAATCCTTATCATCAGGAAGTATGTCTGAATTCAGAATTTAAATCCAAACAACAGCATCAGGACGAAGATTTGAGACCACTGATGTATTAGATGGATCTACAAAGATACGCCAAGTAGGAAGATAATGTTCCTAAATAAGAGTTCATCATATTTCTCCAATTTCCTCACAGTTGATCATATTAGCAATCGCTTTTAGAGGTTACTGTTATAGAAACACCAGTTACTTTAAAAAAAATAGCACACTCAGAATCCAGGTCAACAATGGAAGCATTAATCCAAAACTCTTTGTCAATATCTGGATAAGTGAAACCACAAAGCATCTAAAAGTATCAATTCCATCCTTTTTCACACACAGTCTTCCAGAAGTTAAAGCCTAACTTAAGCAACTCATTAAAATCCACAAACTTTTCATTGATGACTTCCAGTTAATTCAAAGGAGAATTGACTAGGAAACTCATCTCAAGTTTGGCTCCCTAAACCCTAAACCACAAAGAAAATAAAAAGAAAGAGAACTGAACAAGATTCCTAAAAGAATAAGAATCTTGTCAGGAGAAGGACAAAATGATGTTTTACAAGATAAGGGATAGTGACAATAAGCATCCAAAAGAAAACATCATTATCCAAAGGTTCCAATTCAGCATATTTCTTGAATTCACTAGATGAATTTCACCTGTATGCAAATTTAAGTATTATAAAAGTCTTTGAAAAACATTTTACTTAAACCGCTTTATCAGAAGTAAAGAATCCTCTTATGAATCTCAGAATCTGACAACCTTCAGAAGCTATCATCCATCAGAGTCTAGTAGAACTAGACTGAGAAAAACAGATACCTTTTGTCAGTCACAAGTCTCTAAGATTCTATTCAGAGCCAACACATCCTCTTGAAACAAGAGTCATGAGTGGTAGGTGAATATTGAATTGTTTCCTTTGACAACTAACAAATAGCAGTAACATCACAAAAAGTGAGCAAATTATTTCTATAAATATGGTCATCATCTAGCTTAATGAAATATTCAATATAAGTAAATATAACAGAGTTTCTTCTTAAAGATTTCTGAAGATCCTTTCAAAGGATCTTATATAGAAATCTAACATAAACTTTGTATTAACACCTATATACATATCTCATTAAATCAAAAGATAATCTAGAAAAGAACAAGTATACCCCTTTTTTATTATTTCTCGGTCAGACACGTATCAGTATTCAGACTTGACCATAGATTTTGAACACCGCCTTGAATGGATTCTGATTCAATGGCTGTTAAATAAAAGACTCCACTACTCTCACCAAACTCAGTAACTTTAGCACTTGAGTCTGGGTTGTGGGCTATTCTTCCATCAAATATTGTAAACAACCTTTGATAAATGCCATGGAAGATGCCTTTGCTCCTTTATTTGATATCTGCAGCAAATACATTTAAATTATGACACTCATATTTCTATGAGACCATTCATAAATGTTCAGACAAGCTTTCCTTCTCCTTATGCCACATTCTGATAGCAGTACCATGATTCATTCTAGAGTATTAGTCTAGAATAAACCATAATATGAACAAGATATTGTTCTCAGCAGAATCATTAGTTTCATTGTCTTGACTCAAGACAATGAGATCTTTGATAAGTAAAGAACCAAATGATGTTAGCTATCAGAGAATGGCATAAAAAAATTAAAGCACCATCATCTAATTGCCTGCAGAATATAAAGTACAATTGAAGGTTTCTCATAAACTTGTGCTTTAATACAAATTCCACGATGACCTTCAATCAAGGAGAAATGGAGTCTCTTAAGATGTCACCTTAAAGAGAATACTCTTTATTATCAAATATTGAAGCAAGATAGATTTGTCATAATCTCTTTCTCTTCAATACTTGATTTTTATTTCAAGACTCAGATGCTTCTTCATAAGCAGTAATGATTGGCAGAGCCAGATTACTCTTTTATCTGAATCCTACACCAATGTCATCTTCGGTGAAGATTGTCTGACATTAGGTTCTGATAGTGTTTCTCCTTGCTTCCAAATTTGGGAAATCAGTTGAAATACAAGTATTTCAAAAGCTCATGAAGCTACTCTTCTATCAACAGATACTGCAACCTATCTAGCTGATTAAGAAGTACTTTTGATAAGAATTATAAGTTCCTTATCATCAGACACTTCAAATATCCAAGCTTTAGGAAAGATGATCCGTTTAATAGCTTTTCATCATCTAATTTCATTTCTTTTTTTCAAAGATTTGCAAGACAAACCAACAGACCACAATAAATTCAAGTTGTATAACTCCTTGAATAATTGTGACCTCAGGTTTTAATCTAAACCGATCCTCTCAAAATTTGCTTGAAGGATCAGATGAAGTGTAACTAGACAAGCTTAAAAAACTGACTCCCACAAATCTAAGCACAAGGATTCAAAGATAATCCGAGCATCAGACATATCAATGATGTTGACATACTCAGAAATGAGATAAAGCACCTACGAGAATACAACTACCTTTGAAGATATTCAATAAGCTTCTTCTAAGATGGTGATAAAGACATTCAAATAGATTATCTCTACACCATCAACTTCTATAGTAATACCCTTTTCAAGGATATTCTATAGACCTTTAGAACCCCTTTTATCAAGACCAATGAGTTAAAAATATGTTTTATTTTTCTATCATTTAAATTCAGAGGAATCTCCCTTTGAGTATGGTAGGAAAAACAATATAATATTTTTCATGTGGCACTTGATTCCTTCTTGAAGGAAAGTCTTTGACATACATATTTTTCTTATTGGATCATTATCTGCACCACTGTTTAAGTGTTATGTACAGACCATGCTCTGATGCCAATTAAAAGTGAGAAAAGTACACAAGAAGGGGAGTTGAATTATGTTTTTCGTTTTCTTAGTTTGCACCTGATCAGAGTTCAGAATATAAAATGGTGTTCAGATTCTGGTTAATTCTTAGCAGCAGAATGTTTACAGAAGCAAATAAGTAACAGCAGAAGACATAAAGGTTTATACTGATTCTTCCCCTAACTGATAGTAGTCCAGTCCCATTGCATCACAAGAGATTTTCATTATAATCAACACATGATTACAATCGCTTATGCATTCTGCATTAGAATTTACACTTGCTCAGACCCAAGGACCAAGACTTCTGCTCGAGCTCCTCACTCAAGACTTCCTCCTCAGGTTCCATGAATCCAAGACTTCCTTGCTCGGACCCTCAGCCTAAAAATTCTCCTCCAAGTCTCGTGAAATGAGCCTCCACTTGCACCACCAATGACCAAGACTTACTGCTACGCTTCCATGTACTAAGCATTCTTGCTCAAGCCCCTCAGGCCCAAGACTTTTGCTCCAAGGTTTTATGAAACATGCCTCATCTTACACCACCCCTGGCCAAGACTTATTGCTATGCTTCCATGAATCGAGCTATCCTGCTCAATCCACATTGACTAGAGACTTTCCTGCTCAATCAATCTACTTGATTAAGACTTTCACTGCTCAAGTACATAGCTAGAGACTTACATGGCTCAATCATCTTGGCTCGAGACTTCCTTGCTTGTATCCCAATGATACAAGACTTTTGCTCAATCAATCCTCTTGAAGAAAGGAAATCGCACATATCTACCACCTGCTGCTTATACTTTATCTAGAAAGGAGAAAAAGATATTGTGTAAGTTTCTGGGTGAAGTTAAAGTTCCAGAAGGATACTCTTCAGATATTAGAAGACTTGTTTCTATGAAAGACCTCAAGTTAAATATTTTAAAGAAACATGATTGCCATGTTATAATGGAACACTTTCTACCAATAGGTATAAGTTCTATTTTGCCAGAAAAAGTGAGAGGCGCAATAACTAAATTGTGTTTTTTCTTTAGGTCAATTTGTAGTAAGGTGATAGATCCTGCGATCTTACCAACATTGCAAAGAGAAATAGTTATTACTTTGTGCGAGCTTGAAATGTATTTTCCTCCATCATTTTTTGACATAATGGTACATCTAGTTGTTCATCTTGTGAAAGAGACACAACTGTGTGGACCTGCCTATATGAGATGGATGTACCATGTTGAACGTTATATGAAAATATTGAAAGGGTATGTGAAAAACCAAAGTCGACCAGAGGGATGTATTGTTGAACGATACATTGTTGAAGAAGCTATTGAGTTTTGTACCGAATATTTGTCCAACGTTCAATCCATTGGCCTCCCAAAATCTCATGTTGTTAAAAAAATAGTAGGCAAACAATTAATTGAAAATAAAGTTGTGACAGTTTCAAGGGATGAACGGGAGCAAGTGCATTTGTATGTTCTGCACAATGACATTGAGGTTGAGCCGTATGTTGAAATGCACAAGGACGTTCTCCGAGGTTTAAATCTGAATAGAAATGAAAATTGGATAGTGCGTGAGCACAATCGAAGTTTTATAACATGGTTCAAGGAGCATATTTTTTCAAAGTTTTATTCTGATCCCGCTTCAATAACAGAAAGGTTGAGATGTTTAGCATATGGTCCAAGTTTGCATGTGTTTTCTTATAGCGCATACACAATTAATGGATACACATTTTATACCAAGGAACAAGATGATAAAAGTACAATGCAAAATAGTGGTGTCACCGTGCTTGCCGAAGCAATGCACATTTCCTCGTATTATGGGGTTATCGAGCGCATTTGGGTGTTTGATTATGAGAATTTTCAGATTCCTATCTTTGGATGCAAGTGGGTTGAAAATAATAGTAGCATACGAATGGATAAATCAGGTTTTTTGAAAGTGGATCTTAATAAGGTGGGGTACAAAGATGAGCCTTTTATTCTAGCCACGCAAGCTAAACAAGTGTTCTATGTCACTGATCCGACAAGTACGAAATGGTCTATAGTTCTTTTTTCCAACAAAGTAATTGATGATAACATTGGAGAAAAGGGGGATGTTGATGTTGAGAATGAATCTTATATTATAGATGATCCAAATGAGAATATTAGAGCGGACAAATCATATATTAGAAATGATCATAACGAGGGAATTTGGATCAATCCATCTGTCTGTGTTGTTAAGAGACAAGTAAACCCCGTTAATACGAAAAAAAGAAAGACATGTTAAAGGTACTTGTAACATATTATTTCTTATTTATATCATGCAATAAAATAACATATTATTTCTTATTTATACCATGTTTTTCTTATTTATACATTTTTTATGTATATATTTCTTATTTACATATTTGCATGTCATTCATTTGATACTTTGGTTTTTCTGAATTACAGGTATATATATTATGGCCAGCAACGAGGAAACATCACATGATGGAAAACAAACAACAAAAGACGTGGAAGGCGATATTAAAAGAGGCATAACGATTATGAAAAAAATCATTTGTGCGAGAGATAAAGGAGTAAAGTATGATATCCATTGGAATGAAAGAGATCAGTTAGTTGAGCCTAACGGTGCGCTGTTAATAAGTTACATCGGAGCACTTGTATGTTCGCAAGTTCCGATTACTTGCGATAATTGGAGAATTCTTTCATTACAACCGGCTAAAGATAAAATTTGGAGCGAGATTCAGGTATGATATTTGATTATTTTTAATTATGTTGACAGTTACGTCTTTAAATTAATTATACTAACATGTTATATGTATGTGTGTTTGTTTGCAGAGATCTTTTAATATTGAAGATCGTAGGAGAAAATATTGTATTCAATTGGCCGAAAAACGCTTGAGGGGATTTAGAGCGTTTTTAACAAACAAGTTTCTAAAAGATTCTGATGGAAACTTTGTTGACTCGGAGCATCCAATGAAGTACGCGGATTTGATTTCGGATGAAGAATGGGAGACGTTTGTTGCAAAGCGAAGAACAAAAGAATTTGAAGTAAGTACAAATTATCATGAACTATGTATAGTATATATACTTCTTCCACAAGAGTTCTGATAAACTTGTTTTTTCAAGTTGTTAGTGGCGTAAATCGTCAACGGGCATCAAATCCCGCATATCCATATAGAAAGGGGCGTTTGGGATATGCACGTTTAGAACAAAAAATAGTAAGTACATATAAATGCTTTAATATGATATATTTACAAAAAATAGTAAGTATATATAATAGGATATAATGCTTTATTATCCGTCTTAATGCGTAGTTGGAAGAGCAGAAGAGTGATGCGACATCTCTTCCGGACCATGTTGTATGGAAGGCTGCCCGTGTGGGAAGAGATGGAGTCGTTCAGGAAGAAGTTCAACAAGTCTTTGAACAATGTGTAAGTACAACGTTATCTGTAACACCCCCTTTCTATACCCCAAAATAATCACATATCAAATCATATAGTCATGAATACAAGTGTTTTTATTTTCATCAGAGTATATTTACATTTAGGTATAAAAGAAGTGCGTCACAATACTCATGAAACGACCACATGAATATTAATGTTTAAAAAGAATTAACTCAAAAGGGGTAAATCTCAACTAAAAATAAACGCATGATTCTTCGAAATTACATATTCATGTTTTCTCTTAAAGAGGAAGACTAAAACATATATATATTCACTTAAGACATGACAAAACGTAATTACATGTCATCTGGTTGTTCACAACTCTAATCACATACAAACCAAACATCATTAAGGCAATCAACAAGCCTATCTACCCAAAGTTACATATCAGAGCGACCGACACGAGGGAAAGGAACTATACTCCAAAGGAAACCTCCAGCGGATCCTAAACTGCAATGCCTCGCAGGGCATCATAAAACAACAGAAGGGTGAGAAACATTATCATAATAATCAAGACATAAGATATATATATATATATATATATATATATATATATATATATATATATATATATATATATATATATATATATATATATATATATATATATATATATATATATATATATATATATATATATATATATATATATATATATATATATATATATATATATATATATATATATATATATATATATATATATACACATATAGAAATACACAAGTACCGAATGCCTATATTCTACAGCTTTTCACTACGGTGTGTAATAATAAATTCTCACCACATCAAATACACTTAGACGTATACACTCACACTAAGCCATCCATCCATTAGTCAATATCCTACACATTCATTTATTCGCTATCCGCGTCCCATCAATTCCTGCACGCATGCATATTACATATAACAACCGCAACCATGCCGTGCGATTCGTATAATACTCATCTAATATCCTCAATCCTCTTTCCGGGTTATGGGCATATCGCCAATGCCCTACCGGGAACACATCTCAGTCATTCTACCCCGGTAACTTCTTCACTAGGAACGACACATTGCCATCCTACCCTAGTGAGTACAACTCCTCCACGCTTACTTCAACGTCATCCTCCCATCTATCAGACCATACATACATATATACTATTATATTCTTAAAGATTATTCTCCGTTCATCATCTGAAGATGATAGTGCAACTTATAGGGACCGACTCATTCATCCGCCAGATTCTCCTATGAACCTATCACTTATCAAATCCTCCACGGGATCAAATATAACCATCGCATCAAGCGAGGTTCTGCAGATCCTACACGGGAACAAATATAACCATCGCATCAAGCGAGGTTCTGCAGATCCTACACGGGATCAAATATAACCATCGCATCAAGCGAGGTTCTGCAGATCCTACACGGGATCAAATATAACCATCGCATCAAGCGAGGTTCTGCAGATCCTACACGGGATCAAATATAACCACCGCATCAAGCGAGGTTCTGCAGATCCTACACGGGATCAAATATAACCATCGCATCAAGCGAGGTTCTACAGATCCTACACGGGATCAAATATAACCATCGCATCAAGCGAGGTTCTGCAGATCCTACACGGGATCAAATATAACCATCGCATCAAGCGAGGTTCTGCAGATCCTACACGGGATCAAATATAACCATCGCATCAAGCGAGGTTCTGCATATCCTACACGGGATCAAATATAACCATCGCATCAAGCGAGGTTCTGCAGATCCTACACGGGATCAAATATAACCATCGCATCAAGCGAGGTTCTGCAGATCCTACACGGGATCAAATATAACCATCGCATCAAGCGAGGTTCTGCAGATCCTACACGGGATCAAATATTAATACACAGCCACTAGGAATGATGTTATATCATTCTACCCTAGTGCACCCCTCAATCACACCTCATTCGAAATACTCCTAACTCGCTACAATGTTGTTGTGCCTCATTAGGAACGATATCACGTCGTCCTACCCTAATGAGCCCGCAACTAGGAATG
Source organism: Lathyrus sativus (assembly GCA_963859935.3). NCBI lineage: Eukaryota > Viridiplantae > Streptophyta > Magnoliopsida > Fabales > Fabaceae > Lathyrus > Lathyrus sativus. Next base: position 665,173,036 of record OZ012735.1, read on the forward strand.
ATATCACATCATTCTACCCTAGTGCAATCCACTCCGACACTACGTTCACTACTCAATGCCCATATAATCCTATTATGTTCTCATACATTCATATTATCATGCCGACGACAACGAACTCGATCATCTCCTCATGCAATCCTATTCGATCTAGCGATTGCATAAAATTACCGATCGGCCACACTCACGCTTCACAAACCATAAACTAGGATTCACGCCATTCGGCTACCCACAGCACCTCACGGGCTAGCATACCCGCTTTTAAATCGAGGAAAGGTCGATCGAAATTAGGGTCCCAAGCCACAACAGTACACAACAAGAGAGAAACTCATTCTGCTACGTTCGCTACCTCCTCGCCTAGCGAACTGCTAGCGAGTGCAAACAGAACCTCCAAATATTGCTCGCTACCTCGTTCGCCACAGCGAACCCCCAGCGAGCTCTTCGCTACTTCCTTCGCTACTAGCGAAAGACCATAATACCATTCTGTCCCAAGTCTGGGACCGTTCGCTACGCACTCGCCTAGCGAACTGCTAGCGAACACTCGCGACCTGCTCGCCTAGCGAACTGCTAGCGAGCGTCTACGAACAGAACTTCTCCCCACTGTTCAGAATTCGAAACAGCCGATAAATTCACCCGATAATTCTCCACTTGCTCCAGTAATCATAACCTAACGTTTCCCGACATAAATCCTACCACTTATTCTCATTTTCATTAAACAAAGCTAGATTTCTACCGATCGAATCAATTTCGACCTAAAACGGAAATTATAGGAAACTCTCCAAAACCCTAACTCAATCAACCATACACATACATAACCATACATATTGATTTAGATAGTAAGATTTCACACCCTTACCTTGGATTAATCGAAGCTTTGAGCTGTTGTTGATGATCCCACACTTTTCTTCTTCTTCTTCTCTTTTCTCCTCCTTTTCCTTCTTCCTCTTTTCTTTCCTTCCTTTTCTCTTATGTTTCTTTTCTCTTCTATTTCCCTTTTAATATCCTTCTCATTATTTCTCCAAAACATCTATTAATTCAATATCCCATAAAATATCCCACTTATCACTAAATAGGAAATGTCCAAAATACCCTCCAAACTATTTTCCCCGAAAACTCTCAAAATCAGTTAAAATAGAATAATATGTAAACTTAACATATTTCCACACAAATTCCATATCAAAAATAATATTCGTCCAATTAATTAAGTAGGGACTCGATAAAAGAGACAATCGAAATCGGGGCGTTACAACTCTCCCCCACTTAGGAATTTTCGTCCTCGAAAATATCACCTGATTCAAACCATACCAGACGTAACATCGCGTCCGTTCTCTAATTCTCAAGTTGCACATGATCGCCCACGTGCATACTTCCGTACCACAAACATAGTCATGCCGCGTGACTCAATTAAGACCGTCAATATGCACCAATCTCCATTGGAGATTACAGGCACTCCACATACACTCCACCAGGGGAGATTACAGGCACTCCACATACACTCCACCAGGAACGACATCTCAGTCATTCTACCCTGGTGATCGTCTCACTAGGAACGACGCATAGTCATTCTACCCTAGTGATTGCAACCATAACACTTATACCTCATCGGGAATGACACACTAGTCATTTTACCTCCAATGAGTTTGAATCTCGGATACAAACTTTTATCCATCATCATCATCCTAAAGTATTCGCTCCCACTCACCATAGAATCAACGGAATTCAAATCCGACTTCTCTCTTCGGCGGTACAACAATCTAACATGCTATTTCCCACTCTTCTGCCGGGCTACTCTGGTACAGGTTCAACAAGACACAGTGTGTTCCCGAACTTCAAGCTCGACTAACACCGGTTACTATTGTAACCCTCAAAACACGGCCTCTCTTGGATCCTCTATCCTCTTCAGTCGTCTCACGCACAAATCTCGGGTTCGAGTACAACACTCTCGCCTGAATCATATTATTACAAAGGAGTCCTACGCCCCCCTGCCATACAAGGCTTCAGATTCTCATCTGACTCAATATTTCGACGATACAACATACAATCTTTATCACCTCAGCGATATTCATTACAACCAGTTCCAACCTAGAATGACTAATCCTCATCAACAGAAAAAGGGTCAATCCACTTATTCAACCCAGAATTCTCTTAACTTAAAATCATATTCCTCATTGTATCCTTATCTTTCAGAACTATGAGCAAAAGCTTGGACTTTTCTAAGACAACATCCTTTGTGGTAGCTTCGCCCATTAAAGCCATATGGTTTAACAAATCATTATGCGAAGGTTTAACTTCATAGTAACTAAAATCCTTATTCTTACTCAAGCTATCCCACACAGATTTTGCTGATGTTTCTGGATTCTACTTCACAAAATGCATGAAGTAAACAGTGATCAAAATAGTCCTTATGGTATCCTCGTAGCTCTTCCTTGGCTTTTGAAGTCTGATCCATTTACCATCCCTCGATAGCACTGATATCTCAGGCTTGGCATTGGAAAGAAGGTCAAACCCCCATGCTATATCTCGCATAAAAAATTTCTTTAGCCCATTATTAGCCTTACTGTGCAAAACACTTTAGGTTTTCAAGGTCATCACTCGCCTCAAACCTTTACTGAACAATCGAAGCTCTTAACCTTCGGCCCTAACATACAACAGCAACCAACTCTAAGTCAATCTTCAGATAACTTTTCTTGTACCTCTTATTCGCCTTAAAACACACTTAGAACTTTGTTGGTGTGCATTTAACGCATCTTCCCAGCGTGCCACCAAAGCATCATGAAACGCAACAT